>CM042168.1:65546537-65582797 GCA_023376005.1 Doryteuthis pealeii
TAGTTGGGAGAAGAAATGATAGATTCATGTCTTTCCTAAAGGTACTAACACAAAGTAAAATGCAAACAGCCTCGTTCAGGATTTGAACTCGAGTTGCCAATTTCATTTTCCAAGACAATAACCATTATGCCACTCCACAAACAATTTTTTTTTATCATATAAAACCTGACCACTGTCACTTTTTACTCCCATTACTCCCAGATCCACTCTGACCTAGAGTGATAGTACCTGCTAATGTCCCATCTATGGGTTAAATTGTTTTAAAAAATGAGTTTTAAAAATTTGAATACCCATCAAGAATGAATAAAACAAAAAATATCTTCTGCATAAAATAACCCAATAAGGGTTGACATGTTGTATCTAAAAATGTGTTTAACAAGGAGTTTGAATAAAAAATGTGAATACCCAACAAGAATGATAAAACAAAAACATCTTCAGCATAAAATAACCTTTATCTACATATTGCAAAATTTTCCCTTATACAACTACATATAAGCTTCTTTATATCTTTTGTTTTTTGGTTAACTTAATAGAAGAAATACAGAAATAAAAAAAAAGGGTTATTTCCTATAAGTCTAACATAAACAAAGGGGAACCACTCTTGACTAATAAATTATTTATTTATTTTCCCATTAAACTAACCCTAAATCCTAACCCTAACCCTATCTTCTTTTTTCCTAGTAGATCAATAAATAAATAAATAATTTATCAGTCAAGAGTGGTTCCCCTTTGTTTATGTTAGACTTATAGGAAATAACCCTTTTTCTATTTCTGTATTTCTTCTATTAAGTTTGCACAGTAAATAAATACTCATGTTCCTTAATTGTACCACCATTATCATCTTGCAACACCCTCTGATTAAAAATGAAACGATCCAAATAATCCAAGATGATAAAACAAAAATGGAAATCTTGATTATCTGGTGTTGCTTATCTGCTGAATTCTTATTTCTTATGAGTGTTGTCACCTCAGTTAAATAATGGACTATTCCGTTTTTATTATAAAGAAAGAAAGGAAAGAAAAAGGACATGACTACAGAAAAAATATAATAAGAAAGAAAGAAAGAAAGAAAGAAAATAGGGGAAAGAAAGAGAGAGGGTGTGAGTATGCAGAAGCGATAACTCTAATCTGTTTCAATTGAATATTATGAAAAGATGTAAAAAAGGAAAGAAAAAAAGAAAAAGTGTGAGAGAGAGTTAAATTAAGATTATTATACTTTTTACATATTGAACTATTTGGCAATAGCTCTTAAGTAAACATATCAAATGTAGTAATAATTAAATTATCATACTGTGATATATCCACAGGTCCTGCTAGTTCACTATAAATCTCCACCAAATATTACTGTTTGAGATACACCTGTAGTATTAAACAGCGATGGGTTGGGGCATCAGTTATGTTATTACTGGTTCATTGGGGGGTTTAGGTTCTTTCAAAATAATACCCCCTTTGCCAGTTAGACCCCTCTAGAGACAATCACCCCTTAGTGCGCCACCCATCTGATTCAATGCTAGCAGCTAAACTGGCTTATATAGAGTTTTGCCAACATAGACCTCGATATAGACTAATAAATTTATTAAAATATTTTAATTTTCAGATGTTAATAAATCATCGTCATGTCTCTTATTTTTCACTTTTATTCTTTACTCAGTATAAAGAATGTTATTTTTCAACGCTGATTCTACCAAAGACAACGTAACACTTGAGAAGAATTTTGACAAACTAATTCTGTCGTGTTTTCCACATCACCAATGTCCAGCCGTCTCCTTTTATACTCGGTCTGGCCAAGACACGTCACAACTCTCATCTCGCCAGCCACGAGATTTGCCACTACAAATTGCGGCCTCAAGGACACTCACAATTTCACCTCCTTGACAACTAGTCGGACTCGTCACATTTCTGCTTCCGCCCACACGCACAACATGCCACTCGCTGTATCTTCGACCGACGGACTGTTGTTGGCTCATCACAGATCTGTGAGTTTTGCCGTTCGATCTTGCTACAATCGCAGAGCATAAGCAGCTGATATTGAGTATAGAATCTGGTTTCATATTGATTATTAGTCACAGTTGTTGTCGACCAATTCAAATACAAACAACTCCTCCTCCATTGAGAATGAAATGACAGTTGCAAATACAAATTAAAAGTTTGGATTATTTGGATTTTTGGGACTATTGTCCTCATATTTATTGTTATATACATGCAGTGATGCTGATAGCTTTTTGATTTAGTTTTTCCTGGGATGCACATATTTGCTTTGAATGAGTCCCCGGGAAGTTTCTTAATAGATTGTAGGGTTTTTATTTATGATCTGGGGAAACAACAAAAGCCGTCTAACTTCTACCTTGTAACCTATCCTGTGTAATTAATTTCTAAGAAACTATTGAAATGTATTTGCAGTTAGCTGGAAATGGTGAGGGAAGACAAAAGAAAAACATTGGGATGCATAGATATGATTTTATTGCGTCCTTTTAGATTTATAAGAGGTATAATGGCTATCAATCTAGGCCAGAAGATCGTTGTTAATGAATTAGATTCTCACTGGGTGCCCTATGCTTTTGGCCTTGTGCCAAACTATGCAAAGGATAATAAATAACTATGGGTATCTTGCATGGTTTAATGGGTAATGAGTTAGGCTAGAAGATCATTGTTAGTGAATTAGATTCTCACTGGGTGCCCTATACTACTGGCCACGTGCCAAACTATACTAATAATGGTAAATGACAACTTTCATAATTACATTAGGCACCTTGATTAGTATAAAGGTTAGTAATGCACCGACTGCACCTCTGCAGAGGGGTAAGACCGCCCCACTGGGGCCACCTGTTGACCATAATGCTTAAGGATGGAATCCTGCTGGCTGAGCAGTCCATGATATGCAGCACTCCACTTAGTCCCTTACTTAGGCTAGACGGAGTGTCAGAGAGGCCCGCTCCGATCAATCGGCTGGTCACGTCAAGCCCTAGCACCTATATGATTGTCCCAACCCTATTACCCTTATAGCAAGCTCCAACCCCTTTTATCATATATGTGCTAGAAGGCGGTGGCTGGGGGTCTTAGTGTCCTGGGATGACGTTAAACTCTGATGGTGAGGTTCCAATTAAGGAGGTCTGGGGAATGTGGAGCACGTCTTCATCACCATTGCTCCCAGGTCCACTCTGAACCAGAGTGGTAGTACCTGTTAGCGTCCCATTTATGGGTTAAATAGAAATTTGTTTTTAAAAATAAATATAGTTTTAAAATTTTCTTCCAATTTATCGCTACAAATCTTTCAAAACTTTGCAGGCATTACATTTCCCACTAAGGTTGATATGCTGTAAAATAAAACAAACCTCCAAACTTCTCACCAGGTAGCGAGTTAGTCTAGAAGATCATTGTTAGTGAGTTAGATTCTCACTGAGTGCCCTATACTTCTGGCCTTGTATCAAACTATGCAGAGGATTGTAAATGACAACTTTCATAATTACATTTGGGCATCTTGATTAGTATAATGGTTAGTAAGCTAGGGGACAGTTGTTAGTGAGTTAGATTCTCACTGAGTGCCCTATACTTCTGTCCTTATGCCAAACTATACTAAGCTTAATAAATTACAACTTAAACATAATCCAATATGATTAACAGTGATTAAGGATTATCTCTTTACAGCTGTTTGTTTTTTATTATCTGCTTTGTCAACTTCATAATGAAAGGATTAATAACATTTTATTTGTTGTAGTTACTAATAAATTACTAAAAGCAATTGATCCTCTTATAGTGTTACTATCAGAGTGATTTGGTATTGTTTAAGATAAAAGTACGGGTGTATCCAGGTTGTGGATAGTAAGGGAGAGTGAAGCACATAAAAATAATTCTAGAACATTTTAAATTCATTCTATTGGGTGGTCCGAAAGTCTTATCACTACCTACCAAAATTTAACTCTTAATTGATCAAGCCAGAAGGCCCAGGAGAAAGTGGCAGCAACAGAGCACTGGCACACCAACATCTACAGGGCTGGCCTTCAGCATGTGACATCTGTGGTCGGCGCCCGTTTTTGAACATTGGACTTCACAGTCACAGATGGCGCTGTAAATTCAGGGCACAAGAAATATATTGTCTTCCAAGACTGCAATGCCGATGAATTAATCAACTATTATTACATAAAATAAGTCGCTGGAAATGAAATGGAAAATTACCAGCCCTCACCAACTCAGAATAGCACAGGGATCTGATGGTAGGTGTGGTGCTCCACCTCAGACACTAAAAATAATCTCCTTGGTCTAGTGCTTGTGAAAAGGGGATAGACTCCCTCGCTGTCTGGCTGATACCGACATTAGGCTGCCCCGACGACTTTACTACTTATTATTATTATTATTATTATCTCACTTTTTTTTAGTTTTTCACACCAGTTTTCATTGGTGTCTGACAACAAGTCTCCTCAGGTCTCCAGGACTCTTCTGAGTATTCTAGCCAATGCTGTTATATGGATGGCCTCAATTTTCCCTCTGATTTCCAGCTTCTCTAGTCTGTTTTTTAAACTTTTAGGGACTTTCCATTTGCTCCAACTACTATTGGCATCACTTCCACCCTCATTCCACAGTTTTTTCAGTCTGTTTTCTAAACTTTTAGGGACTTTCCATGTGCTCCAACTACTATTGGTATCACTTCCACCCTCATATTCCACAGTTTTTTCAGTCTGTTTTCTAAACTTTTAGGGACTTTCCATGTGCTCCAACTACTATTGGCATCACTTCCACCCTCATATTCCACAGTTTTTTCAGTCTGTTTTCTAAACTTTTAGGGACTTTCCCTGTGCTCCAACTACTATTGGCATCACTTCCACCCTCATATTCCACAGTTTTTTCAGTCTGTTTTCTAAACTTTTAGGGACTTTCCATGTGCTCCAACTACTATTGGCATCACTTCCACTCTCATATTCCACAATTTTTTCAGTTCTCTAGTAAGTACAACAAAAATGTTCCAATGTTCTACAAGAAGTATTTGTCAATCTTTTCATTTTCTTTCATCTCTAACCTGTGATCTGCAGGAACTGCAGAATCTACCAGTTGACAAGTTCTTTTTTTCTTGTTAATGAATACTAGGTCTGGTCTTCTGGCTGGGATAACGTGATCTGTCTTTATCTCAAAGTCCTAGAGCATTTTATGTGTTTCATTCTCAAGAACGGATTCTTTTTTATTAACAGATTATTATTATTTTTATTATTATTATTATTATGGCAACCGGTCCAAGAGAAGAAAAACTCTGAATTCAAACCAAAGAGGTTCTCATCTTGCTAGTAAAAAAATTACTTAGAGAGCCCCTCCTCCCTCATCTCCTTTTTTTCTCTCTTCTTACCTCTTGTCAATCATTATTAATTTATTAATTGCCATCAAATTTCATGTGTATTTGTGGGGATTAAAATTGTAATAATCTTCATATTTTTAATATAGTTCTCATATTGACGTTTGCTATCAACCAAATCATACAGCAAGTGTGCAATGCCATCAAACAAACTTGCACAATAAGCAGTCTGAAAAAAATAAACAGGCCAAACTGTAAGCAATCTGAAAACTGTGTGTCTCATCTGTGAGTTAAATAGAAAAAATGAGTTTAAAAAAAACAATTGAGTACCCATCAAGAATAACAAAATAAAAGAAAAAAGAATAACATCCCACCAAATACCAAAAATCTGAACTGTATATATTCTCTGTTCCCAAAGGTAAAAGCCCTAGCACCTATATGATTGTCTCAACCTTACTGACCTTATGGTAAGCCCCAATCTTTTTTTTATCATATAGATGCTAGAAGTCGGTGTTTGAGGGTTTAGAGTCCTGGGTATGACATTAAAATCTATCTGATGGTGAGGTTCCAATTGTGGAGCTCTGGGGAATGTGGAGTACCCCTTCATCAGCATTGCTCCCAAGTCCACTCTGACCTGGAGTGGTAGTACCTGTTAGGGTCCCATCTATGGGTTGAATAGAAAAAAATGTGTTTAAAAAAATTGAGTTAAAAAAACAAACAATTGAGTGAAGAATGAATAAAACAAAATGTCTTCGGCATAAAATAACCCAACAAGGGTTGATATGCTGTAAAAGCCAACCAACCAGCCAGCCAGCCAACCAACCAACTAACCATTAAATTTCTGGCAATTTTCACCTTTAGTTGGCTAAATTCTTAGCAAATAAGGCAACCTCCCTTGATTTTCACTTTGAAACAAGCCGGTAGCAATTTTGAAAGTGTCCGTGCGAAATAAACAAATCTTAGAAACTTTTTTGAAAACAATACAACTGCATGCTTTAACACAAAAATATCATAAAATGTGTTCATAATAACAATTAAGTTCATTTCAGATAATGCGCACACACAATTTTATGCTAGGAATTTTAACAACTAAAGGTGAAAATCACCAAATTTCTTGTGTATTTTCTGCCCCCAGAGGGGAATCTTTATTGATTTTTAACAGCCTAAAGTTTTATGTTTCAGAATTATAGATCAAAAGTTTAAATATTGATGATGGGGGTTTCGTTTTGGTCTGTGTGAAACCAACCAACAACCAACCAACCAACCAACCAACCAACCAACCAACAAACAAAGGGTGGAGGAGGAATTGATAGGCAAATGTGAAGAAGGGAATTGTGCATTGATTTGTTTTCACTTATAAATCAGATTAAAAATGTAAATAAATCCAAACAATTTGACAAAAGATTTAACGGAAGTAAAAACAGCTGAGATAATAAAAGTAACGCAAAACTAAACTTTCAAGTAAACAATTTCTGTTTACAGAATAACATCTGTTGGATCAAAAGTTAAAAGAGATTCTCTAGTTTCCAAGATTTTGTCTCTTTGTGTCAAACTAATGCTACTACTACTACTACTACTGTAGCATTGTAAGTCTATTTAAAAGGGGTGATCACATGTTAATCATCATCATCATCATGTCGTGCAGGCAGCACGGATATCCATGACAATCTCTCACCAATCTTCCCTATCATTCATCGCCCCTGGGAGTTCTTCCGCGCAGCAGCCAGCATCTTTAACATAGTTGGTCAATGTAGGTCCTTACTGGGTGTCCCACACTAGCATGTCCATGTGTTGGCTTCCACAGGAGCACATCGCTTATGAGTTCGTCCCTGCTTCTCCAGCAGTGTCCTGCATTCCTAGTCCGTCTCACTCAGATGGTTTGTGAGATAGGGGGCAGGTGGCCAAACAGCTGCTTCCTGTTGGGGTACTGTTTCCACGACTTGTTCAAGACTGCATGCAGCATTCTTGTGCAGCTCCCATCTAGCTTATTCTCAAGGCGCCTCGTTAGGGTCCAGGTGGTGCAGACATACAGCAGTACTGATATGACTACAGCCTGGAAGAAATGTCGCTTTAGCTTGTTAGTGAGATCGGATTTCCATATGACTGATAATTTGTTTGTGGCCAGCCATGCCTTTCCTTATAATATACTTAATTTCTTCTTATCCTGATCTCTTGGCTGGGATCTGGTTGTTGGGCTGGGTGGCATTTTGAGTCTGAAACAACTTGGGATTTGCTTGAGGATATCTTGCCTTGTGCTGTTCATAGTTTTTAAATAACAACACAAGACGTTCTTGTTTTTTTCTCATGAGCTGATTTATTTTATCCCCAAGTCAAAATGCCTTGGAGAACAGACACACATCTTGCGTCTGTTCCTTTACACAGCTTTGTCTAAACTGACCTTTTTTTCCCCTCTCTCTTTCTCTCTCTCTTTGCTTTCCCTCACTTTCTACTTTCCCTCTCTCTTTATCTCTCTCTTTCTCTCACTCTTTGCTTTCCCTCTCTCTTTCTCTCACTTGTTGCTTTCCCTCTCTATTTGCTTACCCTTTCTCTTCTCTCTGCTCTCTCTTTGTTTTTCTCTCTCTTTCTCTTAGCTTTCCCTCTCTCTCTTTGCTTCTCTCACTCTTTGCTTCCCTCTCTCTTTCCTCACTCTTTGCTTTCCTCTCTCTTTCTCTTATCTTTGCTTTCCCTCTCTCTCTTTGCTTTCTCTCACTCTTTGCTTTCCCTCTCTCTTTCTCTCACTCTCTTCCTTGTCTTGTCCTAACAAATCAGAAATCAACAGGTGTCCCAGTTACTTTCCACTATTAACGGCACATAATTTCTTGGATTTTCCCACCTTATTATATTATACTACAACTAGCTGTCCATTGTATCTGATGATGACACCATTCGAATCTGTTTTTTCTCCACTTGATTTCATCTCTGTTTGCATTTTGCCAACTGCCTATGAGGATGTTCAATTCCTCACGTTTCTCTTGATGTTGTCTTTGTAACTGAGATTTGGTTTACCAATTCCACATGATCCCTCTCTCAGTTGAGAGTACAGAATCTGCTTTGGTAGTCTGTCATCCCCAAGTCTGTTTAATTGGCTAGCTAGTCTCTGGTTGCGCTGGACAAGTATTTCAGTTCTCTCCAGGATGCTCCTGTTGGAAACACGCGGCCACCATTTGACATTTAATATCCTGCGTGAGTGATGCATAATGTAGTCTCTGGGCATCCGCTTTGTATACCATCTAGGCTTCCGTAACGTACAGGAGGTTTAAGAGAACTTTGTCATGGTATACTGCACATTTAGTTCTCAAGAAAGAAGATGTCTCTGTTGAACCAGATTCGCCTCTTCAGCTGGCCAAAGACCTTGGAAGCATTTGACATTCGAAGATCAAGCTCTACATCGAGTCTGTAGCTGCCGCTAAAAACTGACCAGTTTAATTATGTTTTATTTTTGTATGAATATTTTTGTTTATATAAATTAACTACCACCAAGAGTATTAAATTTAGGGTAGTTTAAGAGTTAACATCATTTGTTGCAGAGCACTAGTTTCTGCGGTCTAGGAACCCTAACCAAAAAGTGGAAAGGGGACCTTTAGTTAGATTATCACTGCTAGGTTGGTCGGAATGAAGGAACAAGCTGTGAGTTTCTATCTCTTAATATGTCTATTTGTGAAGTTTCTGTATTTTGAGATTCCTTTAAATTGTTCTTCTTTGTTGTATTTGCTGTTATTAAATGCTATTTGTTTTCCTTGTACAGTTTCATAGTGTTAATTGAATAAAATTAATTACATCAGTAAGAATTGTCATGCCTCCACATCTCCCAGACCGGCGCAGCCGTTACAGCGTCTGTTATTGGTGTCAACTGTGGAGCCACCAACACAGATATTTAGCTGAGCTAGAACCTGACACTCTATCAATATGTCTTGTCCGTGTCATGTGATGTTGGTGGGGGGATGAGGTCATCTTGCACCAGGATGCTTTTGATCTTTCTTGCAGATCGTCTGATATTGAACAAGTCTGCCTGTATCCATACTCGTTCTGTGGAGTTAGTGAAGGCATCAGATAGGACCATAGAGAAAAATTGAGAATAGTGTGGGTGAGGGGACACAGTCCTGTTTCACTCTGCTCCCAACCTAATCTAGGTTTAAATGGCAAATCACTTAAGAATATCTGGTAATTTATGACGAAGTGCATCCCGGTCTCCTGCCTCAAAAATTACTACCCAGTGACTATCAAAATAACAACCCCAGCTCATCGTAATTCTTGTTTATTTATCGTAATTTGTCGTAATTTTGTTTAGATATGAAGATTGATATATAGTTTGGAATAGACTGAGAAGATAGATAAACAAACAAAATAATATAGATAGATACAAACAAATGGAGATAGATATTTTTGACAACTAAATGTATTTGTGGGGGGGGGTCGCATCATTTTTTGTCGTAATTCTTGTTTATTTAAACTAAAAACAAGACATTAAACAAACATGAATAAAAAAAAATCTTAGTATTTAAAGTAATATAGATAAATATGAACAAATTGAGATAGATAGATAGATAGATAGTTTTGAATAGACTGAGCTGGGTTGTTATTTTAATAGTCACTGGGCTGCAACTCTTGAGGCAGGAGACCGGGACGCACTTCCTCATAAATTACTGAAAATCTATATATTAGTACTTGTGTTCCTTAAGAAAGAAAAAGTGGAAGGAGGAAAGAGGCTGGTGAAAAGGAAATTATCCAATACTAGCAGGACCTGTGGATATACCACAGTATGATAATTTAATTATTACAACATTTGATATGTTTACTTAAGAGCTATTGTAAAATAATTCAATATGTGAAAAGTATGATAATCTTGATTTAACTTTCTCATTCTTTCTTTCTTTCTTTCCTTCTTTTCATCTTTTCATTATGTTTGATTGAAACAGATTAGCGTTATTGCTTCCATGTGCACACCCTCTCTCTCTATTTTTCCCCTACTCTTTCTTTCTTTGTTATTATATTTTTTTGTGTAGTATGTCCTTTTTCTTCCCCCACTTTCTTTATAATGAAAACGGAATGGTCCATTATTTAGCTGAGGTAACGATACTCATAATAAGAATTAAGTGGATAAGCAACAACTGATAATCGAGATTTACATTTTTGCATTTTATCTTAGATAATCTTTAACCTGAGGGTTTTGCAAGTTGATAACAGTCATACTTTTAAGGAACATGAGTATTAATATCTTATTATAATGGAGATTGTGTGTTTTTCTGTCTGTAACCGAAACTATATTACTATTCAAGTAACAATTCCCTTAGTTATTTACGTCATATTCTACAGGATTTTATTTTTATTTAAACCTCAATTATTGATAAAATTGTTTTACATTATCAATACTGTTGGTAATATCTACATACTAATACCATGCAATGGTATTTATATATACAACAAAATAGCAGTTTACAGTGTGAATGGGACGGCTAATTTGCATATTGATATTAAGAATTGGATTTTAATAAATATGTGCTTAGTATTATTGATTTCTAATTGTTTGGTTTTATCTTAATGAATATTATCTAAAATCTCAGGGATAAATCTTAAAAGAAATCCATTAACAAGAAAAAATAACTGTAATTTTATTCTTTACTTCCTATTTTAACTAAATAGTTAAATTAGGAAAATTTAGCAATGAAAGACGGGAGTGAGGGAAGAGTAAGTTTCAGTTGTTGTATTTTTTTTATTATACCCTCCTCTGTTTCAAATATTTTTATATGCATTCTTATTTAATTTCATTAGCATTTCTAATTTGATACAATATTTTATTACATTAAAACTTAAATACTTGCACCCGGAGGGTGCATATATTTGCTAGTATATATCTTATTATAATGGAGATTGTGGGTTTGTATGTCTGTAACCGAAACTATATTACTATTCAAGTCACAATTCCCTTTGTTATTTACATCACATTCTCCATGATTTTATTTTTATTTAAACCTAAATTATTAATAAAATTGTTTTTACATCATTAAGTCTGTTGACCATATCTACAGACTAATAACATGCAATTGTATTTATATATACAACAAAATAGCGGTTTACAGTGTGAATTGGAAGGCTAATCTGCATATTGATATTTAAAATTGATTTTAATAAATATGTGCTCAGTATTATTGATTTCAAATTGTTTGGTTTTATCTTATTGAATATGAGCAAAAATCTCGTGGATAAATCTTAAAAGAAATCCCTTAACAAGAAGAAATAACTGCAATATTATTCTTTACTTCCTATTTTAACTAAATAGTTAAATTAGGAAAATTTACTAATGAAAGACGGGAGTAAGGGAAAATGATGGAAGAGTTAGTTTCAAAGCTGTTCTATTTTTCAATCTTACCCCCTCTGTTCCAAATATTTTTATCTGAATTCTTATTCAGTTTCATTAGCCTTTATAATTTAATGGGATATTTTATTATATTAAAACTTAAATACTTGCACCCGGAGGGTGCATATATTTGCTAGTATAGATAATGATAATAATAACAACAATATGTATGAGGCTAATCCCAAAAGTAAGGTCACCAAAGTGCTGGGGATGCAGGAAATCTGTTTGTGCTGCTATTGGCAACACTGTTGTCTTTGTTGTGCATGCATTTGCAGCTACATTTATTCTTAGCTTGGCAGGTATTTTTCTTATGGAGCTCTTAATTGATGCTACTGCCAAGTGTGAAGTTCCCGCAGTTATTCAGTTTTAGAACGCAAAAAGCAATAAACCAATTGAAATTCATCACCAATTGACAGAAGTGTATGGTAAGTCATGCATGGATATCAAAAACGTCCACAAATGATGTAGAGAGTTTGAAACAACAACGTTCATTGCTTTCTCAACGACATGGTGGTGAGTTGGTATAGAAAAACTGCCCCATTGCCTACAAAAAAAATGCATCGACTAAAATTGCGATTATATAGAAAAATAGATGTTGAAACTTTAAAATGATGTAAACATCATTGACATAATGTAAACGTGGAGGAAATGGATTATGATGAACTGGCAACTGGTCCTGTCTTTTTCAATCTCCGCAACAATATACACAACTGCTCTGTCCGACTGTCTCCGCTGCAGTCCGCTGATTACTCCTTTTATATAAAATTTGCATATGTTACAAATCTTGTCTCGCCAGCGACGAGATTCGTGACTTATAAATTGCACCCCCAAGGATGCTCACGCTTCTATTTTTTCTTTTTACTTCCAGCACTCTGCACACAAAACACGTTTGTGCTCGTTTCGAACTTTAAGGTAGGTCATTTCCTCGTCACATTTCATTTCTCTTGTTCGACCGGCTCACCACCAGTATTTTATCCAGCCAGGGACGGTTGCTAAATTTACGTAAGCCTCCGCTGTTCCGCCTACACATGCAGCATGCCACTCGTTGTCTCTTTGAACGACGAACCGTAGCTAGCTCGTCAAAGGCAGCAGTCTGTGGGTTCTGCCTTTCAATTTCGCTACACATAAATAATAAACATTTCTGTGATTTTTAGTTATTTTGAAAACCTTACTTTTGGGATTACCTTCGTAGAAACAATAAATACACAATCTCTTTTTGTGACACAACCAAAAGTTGTTTGTTCCAAATTATATTGAGATGAAACTTAAACTTCAAACTGCAAAAATATATTTAATTAAATTACCACGACCAGAAAATTCAGCAAACACAGCATGTGACATACAGAAACACTGGACAGCAGTGTATACTGTGATCTCCCCTACTGAAGATTGAACCAGTGACCACAGAATGCAGAGCTGAAACTCTACCACACACAAGAATTGCCAAATCAACTTGTCATAACTACCAAATATATTTGTTAAGATAAAAAAAAATGGATTTGTTTGAAAACCAACAGAAAAATATATGAACTGGGTTTATTGCCCAGCGTCTGAGACGCACCCTCGAGGGGAATGCTGACAGGATCGACACATTTTTTGTGCCTACCACCCATGAGCTTCGGCTCGTGAGTGGTCCCATGTTAATAGGGCCTTGTGCCTAACCCGTACAATGGGGTACGAGGTAAATAAATAAACAGAAAAATATATGAAATGATTTTAAAAAAACAAACACAGGTTTTTTTTTTTTTAGAAATTTCCCTTTTATTTATAATTTCTTCAAAAATATTATTTCTTTAAGTTCTGTTATTGATGATGAATTACAGGGTCACATAGAATACAAAAAAATAAAATGAAAAACAGAAATCTTTTTTTTATTCTTTTTTTATAAATTGCACATCTGATGAAGCCTGAAAAATTTGTGGTCTGATTCATAATACAGAATATTGCTGACACAAAACTGATTACACAGAATATCATTGCACAGAAATAATGGATTCATTAAAAGGGGAATTTCCCCCAAAAATAAGCAAGCCAAATTCAAAGAAAGTTCAATTTTATCTAAAAAAAATTGGATTTTTTAAAATTCTATATAATCTTAAAATTGTGTTGTAAATAGTATTTGTTTATTTATGATTAAAATATCTGGAATAAAACTGATTGGTTTCTTATTATAATGGAGATTGTGCATTTTTCTGTCTGTAACCGAAACTATATTCCTACTCAAGTCACAATTCTCTTAGTTATTGACATCACATTCTCCATGATTTTATTTTATCTAAACCTCAATTATTAATAAAATTGTCTTACATTATTAATACTGTTAACTATGTCTACATACTAACAACATGCAATTATATTTATATATACAACAAAATAGCGGTTTACAGTGTGAACGGGTAGGCTAATTTGCATATTAATATTAAAAAATCGAATTTAATAAATATGTGCTTAGTATTATTGATTTCTAACTGTTTGGTTTTATTTTAATGAATATAAGCAAAAATCTCTTCAATGAATCTTAAATAAAATCCATTAACAAGATAAAATAACTGCCATTTTATTCTTTACTTCCTCTTATAACTAAATACTTAAATTAGAAAAAATAACAATGAAAGACGAGAGTGATGGAAGAGTAAGTTTCAGTTGACTGTTTAGTTTCATTAGCCTTTCTAATTTAATACAATATTTTATTACATTAAAACTTAAATACTTGCACCCGGAATATTTTCTAGTCTATATAATAAATCATTCATAGGATTGATTTTAATATGTTGGGGAATAAAACAATAATATTAGAGATCAATCACAACAGGTAATTATTTATTAAAACCAGTTTTGTTAAAACCAGTATGCAAATTAACCACACCATATATTATGTAAACCTTTATTTCTTAGTGATATATAAGACACATTGCAGGATTTTAAATGCACTAATAACATGGGCTGTTTTGAGGCAAATTTAACTGGAGATCTTCATAGAAACACCATTAATAAATAAGATTTATTCTATGTATTAATGATTTTGACTATAGATTAAATACTCATTGATAAACTTATGCAATCCCTGAGAGTATTGTGATGTAAGCAGGGACATAGTTTCGGTTATTGACAGACATCAAATCTTCCTTATATGATGAATTAGTAAAAAAAAAAAAAATGAGTAAAAAATCTTTACAAAGACAAGAAAAAAAAAAAGCATTAAAAACAAATTTGGAAGACTTCAAAAATAAACATTTCATCCTAGAAAAAATATTCACTTTTTCAAAAAATTATTTCATGTTATCTTAATTTCTCCTCATAAAATCTAACATTCAAATTTAAACTAGAAGCAGCTACCTAGCATCGACTGGGTAGAGGGGGTGGGGAATCCTGGTGTCTTGATTTGTTTACTTTTGAGATTTACAAATGCTGGACATTTTTAAGTAAAATTTCAATGCTATTTCTATGTATATTTTAATTTTTAAATATCTTTCAATATAAATCAAATCTTTATAATTTTTGTACAAAAAGCAAGAACTGGTGATATTTAATGTGTATATATATTTACTTTGTTGATAATTGTTTGAATTTTGTAGTTTCATCTGGGCATACATACATACATGGCATATGGCAATAGCATAATCTTCAGATCATTGCCGTCCCTCACAATCCCACAACTTCACCACCAGAACCCTTCCTTGCATGAGCCCTCAAATGACTCATCAAACCTGCTGCAGATCTACAAAGTTTGATACAAATATGACATTGAAAAGGCTTCCTTCCTGATGAATGAGATGATTCAGATGAATCAGATGATAAAATTTGATGCTTATGCACCACCATATGTCTCTTAAGACCAGAAGCCGACTTACATACATACATACACACACACACACCAACTGCCCTTTATATATGTATAGATAGATATATGTGACCTGTTAAAAGTTATCTGTCTTTGAATTCAGCAAGCTGATTTTTCAGGGAAACGACCCTTTGATGAAATGATTATGTGTAATGATGTTTCATGAAGTCAGTTTTCAGGCAATTTGACATTTGGTCTTATGATTTCCTCCTGAAAAATGGATTGGATGAAACAATGTGTTAACAATATTAAAAATGAAAAGAGGACATTCAGTTGTCCGAACAATGTTTGCTATATAAAATTGATTCTTGCCTGAGAGATGGTAAGTCACCAAGTGCAGTCCCACTAGACAGCATCTGACATCCCCACCCCACCTCTCATTGTCAAAAAGAGTCCATTTATTTTCTTAACCTCTCAACTAGGTTCTCACAGAGAAGGAGAACAAACATGTTCTCCATTCTCTGTGAGAGCGCCTTTGCTGGCTTGGACATGTCAGGAGAATGGAAAATGGACACATCCCAAAAGATCTTTTGTACAGCGAATTAGTAAAAGGCTCCCGATTGGTTGCTAGACCATGCCTACGATTTAAAGATGTCTGCAGGAGAGTCATGAGGATATGCCATATTGACACAAACACGTGGGAGGTAGATGCAAAAATAAAGCGGCCTGGTCCCTCAACATTAAGCAAGGCACGGAGAGGGGTGAGGTGGAGAGGAGAGTAGCCTCGACAGCAAAGAGAGCCAGAAAAAGAGGGAAAAGCCAGCAGCACCAGAATGCATCACAGTTTGTATGCATTCAGTGCACCAAAGACTGTCACTCAAGAATTGGCCTGCAGAGTCACTTGCGCAGATGCAAATTATTTATTTGGTGGGGGGGACACTACGCCATTGTCCTTAGTGGACGGTAAGGATCCAACAACTCGGCTGGATTAACACAAGGTCTTTTTTTTTTTTTTTTTTACATGGGGGAGCCATGCACAAACCAAAGCTCATGCAAGGGCCTGTGCAAAAAAATATGTGGTCCCGTCGGCATTCACCAATTGGGATGCCCCAGGCACTGGTCAATAAACCTGCCCTGCTTCTTTTAAACGAGGAGGCAGGTGCTGCCTGAGAGGACATCTCCCTGGGACCACGCGATTTATTTTACTTCACTTACCCGCTATGAAACAGGTAGGTAAAGGTTGAATTTTATTGTCCATTAAGGGATTGTTTAAAGTTGTTGGTGGAGTGGCCTATAGTCAGTATCAGCCAGACAGTGAGGGAGTCTATCCTTTTTCGTTAGCACTAGACCAAGGAGATTGTTTTTGCTGAGGTGGAGCGCCACACCTACCGTCAGCTCCCCACTTTATCAGACAAATCAGATTACACTATCTGTGCTACACATGCACTGGTACTGGACCTGGAATCTTGCGATTCCAAGATGAGTGCTCTACCAACTGAGCTAAACCGGCCCCTAAGGGATAGGCTGAGGAAACTAAACAATTTTTATCTATTTGCATTCCAAAGGGCTCACCACAAACTGACCTTGTGTCACATCCTACCACCTGAGGCAGATCAATTTGGGGGGATTTGGTAAATGACTCTTACAGACAAAATATATAGTCCATGTGCACTTTAAAGTTTTAAATTATTTAAAGTGCATACAAACTTTGTGGACACTCTGTATTTAGTTCAGTATTATTAAGACAGTCTCTCTCCCCCATAAGTTGATTTTTCAGTCCATCAATCAACTAAGATAATTTTTTTTTAAAAAGTAGCTCATGTCAAGGAGACAAAAAAATCTGGTTTTATTTTTTGTCTTTTTAATCTTGAAATCTTTACCTTAGTGAAATAAAAATTCCGAATTTTTAAAATAATAATAATAATAATAATAATAAACTTTTTAATTAAACACACTTATCACGTTTTATAGAACAGCTAGCTAATATTTAAAAAAAAAAAAAAAAATTAAACATTTATCTTAAAAAAAAAAATTCCTAAGTCGCTTTTCTTAGTAGAGATTCACTGCAGAGGTTTTACTAAATATTTTCATGATAGCAATATCTTTAAAAAAAAAAAAAAATAAATAAATAAATAATAATAAAAATAAAAAAGATTTTTTAAAAAAAAATGTCTCCCTTTTAACTTTACGAATCCAAGTCATTTACATTAACATTTAAAAAGCAATTGCAATTTTATGCAACCCTAACCCATCGGCCAAGCAACTCTTCTTCCAAACATGCAGAGATGATTATTGATTTATAATTTATATGAATATTAAACTTATTAAAAAAAAAAAAAGCTTCCTAGTTATTTGTGCAATTAAATCCTGTCCCACCATGGCATTTTATTTTGTCACTGCCTTCGTTTCTTAAAAGTTAAAACTTTTGACAATAGAAATTTTTTAAAATTTCATATTAATATTATTTCATATCACTTAAACTAGAGACGTCCAAATCAGATGCGCGCAGTTTTGACCGTAAAATTTAGAACAATTTAAAAATATTTGAATAGATTATTTCATGGGAAAAAACCCAAAAATAACAGCTTCAATCTTTAGATAAAAGTATAAAATTAATCATAATTAAAAGAAAAAATGTATATTTTTCCATTCAAACCAGTTTTAAAAGTTTTAAAACAATTACATTTTCAATTTTCAAAAAAAAGCAGCATATTTTGAAAAAAAAAGTCTTAAACTTTAATATTCTTTAGGAAATCTTTCAAAATTTTATCAAAATTTTGAAAATACATTAAAATGAATTTATCCATTTGATTTGATCTTAGCTTAAAAGGACTCAAATTTATTACAAAATAAATTGACTTTTGTTAATTTATTAAATTTAATTGAAAAAATTTAAACCTTAAAAAGAAGAAAAATGTCAATTTTGTAAAGGTTACATCAAAAGATCTTCTTTTCTTTAGTTTTACTGACTTTACAAATTTTAAGAGATTTTTTTTTTTTTTAAATACCATAAAAAAACTCGTGAGCTCTCGAAATCGTTTGTGGGGCATAATGGGTCAGTAATAATAATAATAATAATAATAATAATAATAGAGATTATCCAGATAACAGCATTGTTGAAATCAGCTAGAATACTCAGAAGAGTCCTGGAGACACGAGGAGACTTGTTGTCACTCAGATTCCAATGAAAGACCATCAGCTGACATTTGTGTGAAAAACTCACAAGGAGTGAAATAAAAAAAAATCTCGTGTTTGTTTACTAAACAAAAACGAGATGTTTAGAGTCTGATTCGGCGATTGAATTAAATTCAATTGTATGTTGTTGTTGTTTATGCCATGCAGAAAAATACATTAAATTATTGAAAAATTAAAGTAAAAATATGAAGTTGTGTACGGTTTTCATTTCTGTGTGACTTGTAAAATCATTTCTCAACACTTTCATTAACTCCTGAGTAAACAACAAAAAAATATATATATACTTTTTATTTATAATTTATACCACGTTTGAATTCATGGCTTATCGTCTGAAGATAAATAATTTTAAGGTAATCTAAAAAAAGAAAAAAAGAAAAAACAAACACCTGAACAACATGTCCGAGATTACAGTAGCCTGAACGTTGTGTATACACAATAAAGATGAGGACAATAGTCCGAAATATCAAAATTATTCAAAAACATAACTCCTGGGTTGAATTAACAAACTCAACACAATTAAGTGACTGTATGATTATTTATTTTAGTTAGAGACAAAACTCTAAAAGATTTTTTTTGCATCCAAAATTGGATATTTAACATTTTTTTTTCATAATTGGCTTAAAATATATTTCCAGATCTTTTTATTATTTTTTTAATTATAAAATGTAATTGAAATCCAATAATTTTTAATGAATGAATGTAATATTTCACTTTGAAAATTAAACCATAAAATAAACTCCGATAAGAAAAATAAAATGATGATTTTAAAAATTCCATATCTTTCCGATTTTCCCTTAAACTTTCTTTGTGGTAAGTGTGGGTCGCCGTAAAACGTGGGGAGTTTTTATACGTACACTCACCTACATTCACAAATTATAGTAGACTGTGAATTCAGGAGCGTAATTGTTTACCCTAATCTACCGGACAGAAATTAGTAGAATATGAAATGAAGTCCAATGTATATATTTTTAATTTCTCAACTGAGATTGATACTTTTAAGAAAAATAAAACTCTAAGGAAAACATAACTGAATATACGTTAATTCATTTATATGTTGTTGTTTTTTTAAAAAATTAAACAACATTAATTGATGTTGTACGGATTTAAAGTTGTTGAGTACTGATTATGTTATACACTTTTTAAAATGAATTCAGGTATGTTTTCCTTAGAGTTTGATTTTTTTTAAAGTATTAATCCCAGTTGATAAATTAAAAATATATACATTGGACTGCATTTCATATTCACGAACCAGACTATACTAAAAATTTACGTTACTGAATTCACAGTTTACCCAAAGTATTTTTGACAGGCAAAAATAAATATTAAAAAAAAAAATTAGATTTAATAAAGAAATGTTTTGATATATTTTTTAAATTAAAAAAAAAAATGCAAGCAAACCACCTCAGCAGGACCCACGAAATAACCTCAGCATATTTTTTATATATAAACAAAAAACAAAAAACGAAAATTAACTTTTTATGGGTAAAGAAATATCCATTTCTTTACACACCTCTTCAATAGCAACCAAAAGTTTTTCAACATCCTCAGGAAATATTTGTCCAATAGTTCCAATACGAAAACAATTTTTATGTGTCACTTTTCCTGGGTAAATAACAAGGTCCCGTTCGTTTAATTTTTGGTAAAATATCTTGAAATCAAAATTCGAACTGTTTGGATAATGGAATGACGATATAATATAATTTGGTTGATCGGGTTGTGTTAAAAGTTCCTGAAAACCAAGTTTCTTCATACCTTCTTTTAGTATAGACCGGTTCTTCATGTAACGAGCGGCTCTGCCCTTAAGGCCCCCTTCTTGTTCGAATTCCAGAATGGCTTGTTGGAAAGCTAACATACTGTGAGTCGGTGGGGTGAAACGGAACTCCCCATTACTTTCTAGGGCGTTATATTGGTCAACAAGGTCCAAACTAAGGCAGCGAGAGAATCCTTTACACTTCTGTAGCTTGTCAGTGCGAGCGATCACGTACGAAAAACCAGGTACTCCTTCAAGGCATTTATTCGCAGAGCTGACCATATAATCTATCCCCCCAGTTTGAAAATCGAGGGGCACGGCCCCGAAGCTGCTCATAGCATCGACGAAATAGCTCCCACCTTCTTTCAGGTATTTCTTCACCACTTGTCCGACTTCCGTGACCGGGTTGAAAATCCCACAGCTCGTCTCACAGTGGACTATGGCCACTTGCGTGAACGTGGGGTCTTTTCTCAGGGTTTCCTCCACCGTGGCCACATCAACTGGGTGACCCTCCTCGAAAGAGAGCACCTGTTTGGCGATGTTGTGGACGTCGCAGATTTTGGCCATTCGTTTACCGTACGCCCCGTTCTCGAGGATGAGAATCTTTCCATCTACCCGGGGTACTGTCGATTGTATAACAGCCTCGACAGAGTAGGTACCACTTCCTTGTACAGGTATCGTTGTGTATTCTTCCTTATTAACCTGGGCGATATCTAGCAGTTTCTGACGAATATTAGCCACACAACTTGTAAATTCGATATCTCTTGAGCCAACATCCCTGAACATAACTTGCTTAATCGTAGCACTCGTGCCCAGGGGTCCTGGTGTAAACAGCTTTTTATCTGCTGATAAAGTTGTTGTTGTTGCATATTTTTTTAAACTTTTAAAACGATTTGTTAAGTTGGACGTTTTAATTGAGCGACAGAAGAAATAAATCGGCCTGCTAACTGGAAACATTGTTGTGTTCTATACCGGCAGTGAAAGAGTATTGACGACAGCGTGGTTACCGATAATACTCCGCCTACTAAACTTGAGTTATCTCCCTTGCATTAAAATAATATTTATTTACTGAATAATAATATATTTCTTCATTTCTTTATATTTACTAGCAAAATAAAAAACACCCTCTGGGCGACGTAAAATAAATATTGCCTAAGGGGATGGGAGTTGAAAATTTAATATAAGAGAGTTTGTATCATAAGTAAAGTAAAATCATCACATTTATTAAAGGAGTAAAAAAAAATAAAAAATTGAAATGGAAACTTAGTCAATGATAACTTTAAATATATATTAAAATAAAACAAACTATATATAGATAGATAATACCAGGTATGTATTTATTAAAACTTGTTTAAAAAACCAATGAGGACTGTCTAACATTGCATGCTCAAATTTTGAGTGTATTTATTCTATGTTATGACGATTTTAGGTAGTGTGACGTAAGCAGTGACGTAGTTTTTGTTACAGACAAAAACCTGAAGCGAATCTCCATTATTAATAATAATAGATATAGATATTATTTATTCATTTATTTATTCATTTATATTATTTACTTATTATTTATTCATTTATTTATATCTATATTATTTTATTCATATTTATTTATTTTATTCATTTATATTTATATTTATTTATTATATTTATTCATTATTATTATTTATTTATTTATATTATTTATTATTTATACATTTATTTATATCTTTATTTAATTTATATTAATTATTTATATTATTTATTATTTATTATATTATTATTTATTATTTATTATTTATTATTATTATTATTTATTCATTATTATATTATTTATTCATTATTATTATATTATTTATTTATTATTTTATTTATATTATTTATTATTATTTATTTATATTATTTATTATTTATTTATTATATTATTATTTATTATTTATTTATTTATATTATTTATATTATATTACTTATTTATCTATTATTTATTTATTTATTAATTATTTATTTATTTATTCATATTATATTATTCATTATTTATTTATTTATTTATATTATTTATTTATCATTTATTAATTTATTTATATCTATATTATTTTATTTATTTATAATATTAATATTAAGAAATAAAGGTTTACATAATATATTGTGTGGTCAATTTGCATATTGGTTTTAACAAAACCGGGTTTAATAAGTGATTACTTGGTGTTATTGATTTTTAATATTGTTGTTTTATTCTTCAACTTATTAAAATCAATCCTATGAAGGATTTTATATAGAAACCAATTAAAATACAATCAAAATAAGTGTAATTTTTTTATATGCATTCTTATTTAATTTCATTAGTCTTTCTAATTTGATATATTTTGTTACATTAAAACTTAAATACTTACACCTGGCAGAGGGCATATATTCTTGCTATTATATGAGAATAATGTAAAAGGGCACTGACTGGGGGGGGGGCATCATGAGTTATTTTGAGTTTCAAAAGAAAGTCTCGAGCAAGAAAATAAAAAGGAAAGAATAAATTTTAAACAAAACCTAATCATTATTTTTCTCCAAATGACGGATTCAGCTAACTTTGTAGTTAATTTGCCAAAAAAGATAGAATAAAAAAAAATTATTTTTTTTTAAATTGAACTCAAATTTAAGCAAAATTATAATTACTACTAGCAGGACCTGTGGATATATCACAGTAAGATAATTTAATTATTACAACGTTTGATATGTTTACTTAAGTAAGAGCTATTGCAAATTGTCCAATATGTAAAAAATATAATAATCTTGATTTAACTCTCTCTCTCTCTCTCTCTCTCTCTCTCTCATTCTTTTTTTCTTTCTTTCTTTTCCTCTTTCATGTTCTTTTGAAACAGATTAGCATTATTGCTTCAGTGTGCTCACTCCCCCTCTCTCTCTATCTTTCTCCTACTCTCTCTTTTTCTTATTATATTTTTTTCTGTGTAGCATGTCTTTTTTCTTCCATTTCTTTCTCTATAAAAAAATGTAATGGTCCATTATTCAGCTGAGGTGATGACACTCGTAAAAAATAAGAATTAGGCGTATAAGCAATACCAGATAATTAAGATTTACATTTTTACATTTCATCTTGGACAATTTGGAATGTCTTATTTATAATTCACAAGATGATAATGGTCGTACAATTAAAGAACACACGTATTAATATTTTTTTAATTATTTTTGTTGTTCATATTTCACTGTGGAAAGCAAATTTAGTTTAGGATGCACCAGGGTTTGCCAGTTGTTTTTGTGCCCCTCTCCTCCACTGAGAATGGCAACGGATGTCCAGGACGAGATCAGCATTTCAGTGGTCTCAGTGACTGGCTGGGAGTATTTCGTGTATACATCTGGCCTCACAGGTTGTCACATATCTGGTTTTGTCAGGATTTGTCCTCCCATATATATATTTACCAACCCCTCCGCACGAGCAGGATGCGACACAAGGTCAATTTCTTAAGCGGAGTTCAACAGGTTTGAATTCAGAGTTTTCCTTCTCCTAGACCGGTTGCCTAACCAAGGTTAAAGAGCCCAGTCTGCCCTACTATTTACCATAGCTGGAGGGAAAGTAGGATTCATACCTTTCCCAAGGGTATTAGCGCTAAGTGAAATAATTGCCACGTCCAGGATTTGAACTCGGGTCGACGAGTCCATTTCCCATGACTTTAACCATTACACCACGCACTTCCTACCAAAAAAAAAAAAGTTTATCCTAAAAAAAGTAGTGAGCGAGAAAGAAAGAATATAATTAATAAAGAGATATGGTAAATTGATAGAACTTTTAACCTCAATTCAGAGATATAAAGAAAAATACCAAGGAAAAAAAGATACCTACAGCTTGTGCAACCAAGATACAAGTCCCAATGTGATATATCTACGTCTCACACCTTTTATATCACAACAGGGTACTGACAAATTCCATTGTTATTATTGTTATATAAATTTTTTTTTATTGGATTTTTTTTTTTTTTTTATATATTTTATATATTTTGATTTTCTGAGATTTTTCTATATTTTTTTATATATATTTTTTTTAATATATTTTTATATTTTTATATATTATTTTTTATATATTTTTTTAAATATATTTTTTATTTTTATATAAATCTATATAGATTATTTTTATTGTTATATAGATATAAGAAAAATACCAGGGGAAAAAAAAGATACCTATGGCTTGTGCAACCAAAATACAAGCCCAATGTGATATATCTTTGTCTCACACCTTTTATATCACAACAAGGGACAATTTCCAATTATTACTACGAATAGGACGAAAACTCCTGTCATATCGCTCTCAACGTCAGGTGGTGTAGTGCATAGTGAAAATGATAGCTCAGACCTCGCTGCTCATATGACATACGAATTAAGGGATATGGTGTGGTTAATTTGCATACTGGTTTTAACAAAAACTGGGTTTAATAAATAATTACTTGGTGTTTGATCTCCTAATATTATTGTTTTATTCTCTAACGTATTAAAATCAATCCTATGAATTATTTTATATAGAAAACAATTAAATGTAATTAGAATAAGTGTAATATTTTTATATGCATTTTTATTTATTTCTAATTTTATATATTTGATTACATTAATACTTATGTTCGGTGGGTGCATATTCATGCTAGTAAAAATAATAAAGTTAATATAAATCATAAATAAGTTAAATTGTAGAAAACAAAAGCAACATTTTTATTGCCTTTTCTGATGTTTGTGGTGAAATCTTTTATCTAAGGTTTAATATTCGTCACAGATATACATATATGTATATATATATGTACACTCATGAAAGGTGATAAAAATCCAGTCACGTAATTCAACAACAAAAAATAAATAAATAAATAAATAAATAAAATAAAAACATTTTTTGGCTATGAAATACCAACAAAGATAAATATCTGTTTTTTAAAATTATTTTGTCCCAATTTAAACCTCCCCCTCTCTCTCTCTCTCTCTCTCTCTCTCTGACCTTCTCTACTTCCCCCTCTCTCCCCCTCTCTCTACTTCCTTCTCTCCCTACTTCCTTCTCTCCCTTATTTCAAACTTTGTTGACAGCCATAAAATTTACACACTGAACCGAGAAAAAAAATAATACTGTACTTTCTTTTCTTCTTCTTTTTAATTTCTATATAAATATAATAAATAATAATAATGATAATAATGAAATTTATTGTATGCAGTGCTCAGGTGCACCACAACTCATCAAATCTCATGTCTGGTACATAGAATAATGTATTAGTGTCAGGAACATGAACAGTGTACAGTAATAATATACATGTATGTGTGCGCATGCGTGCATATGTGTGTGGAGAGAGGTATCAGGTATAGTGTTGACGGACTACAGGAAGCATGGAGGCTTTGAAAGATGCAGTATTTCGGCAACCTACAATGGACGCAGGCAGCTTATTCCATGCCTCACCTCAGCAATTCTGAGTGTGAAAAAATGTTTCCGAAAGTCATGTGAGCAATGCTGTTTCCTAAGGCATGCCCACGTATGTTAGAAACATGGATATCAAAAAGGTGCTCAAGGTTGCTGTTGTTAAGATGATTAATGACCTTATGAGCATTTACCAGGTCAGTTGCCCGATGCCGGAGTTTCAATGAATCCATTCCCAGGGCAGCAAGATGTTCAGAATATGGCAGATGCCTGATGGAGGGTATTCGTTTGGTTGCACATCTCTGTACAGTTTCTAGGAGGTTAATATTCTGAGCGAGATAGGGTTCCAGACTGGTGATGCAAATTCCAAGTGTGGCCGCACCATAGCTTTGTACAGCTTTAAATAGATAGCCAGTGAGCGGCTGACAAATGTTTTTGCTGAGTGACACCAGGACACCCTCGGCCTTTTTGACAATTTTAGAGATGTGTTTCGTCCAATGTAAATCACTGATGACAGTAATACCCAGATCACGTTCACAAGAAGATTCCTTGATATTAGTGTTGTGGAGGGAGTATATGTATGATGGTTTTTCCTCCCAAAATGCATGGTGGTGCATTTGTCCACAGCCAGCTTCAGTTGTCAGTCAGTGATCCATTGTTGCACTGTGTCCGGGTCTGACTGCAAGAAAGATCTGCAGCGTTCAGAATCTGTTTTTATCTCAAGGTACAGCTTGATGTCATCGGCATACTTCAGTACTATGGTATTCCTTAAGTTAGCATCTATATCATTGATATACGCAACAAACAAAAGGGGGCCAAGAACTGAGCCCTGTGGTACCCCAGATGACATCTCATATGGTGAGGAGTGTTGCCCAAGAACTGTAACTACCTCTCTCCGGTTGAGAATAAAGGACTTTAACCAGTTAAAAAGATCATTCTTCACACCCATTGCAGAGAGTTTTGCCAAAAGTCTTTTGTGCGGCACAGAGTTGAAGGCCTTAGAAAAGTTAAGGTAGACAACGTCTACCCATGAGCCCCCATCAGTGATCTGGGTGATGTCCTCTAGGAACTCTACAAGTTGATCACAACAGCTAGAGTTTGGGATAAATCCAAACTGAGATGGTCGGAAAAGACTGTGAAAGTTCCAGAAATTCCAAAGTCCTTCTCTGATGCAGGACTCCATCAACTTAGCAATGCAACTTGTAAGACTGACTGGATGATGGTTAACAGGTGATGTGTGGTCGCACTTTTTGAACAGTGGAATTACACTAGCAGTTTTCCACTGTTCTGGGGTAGCACCATTTTTAAGCAAAATTGGAAAAAAAAAAGCTAACTGGTGCAGAAGGAAGTCCCCGCTATGTTTGAGAATCAGGTATTTCACACCATCAAAACCAGGAGAAGCATGGTTGCGTTTACTCTTGAGGTGGTGTTGTAGCATAGCAGATGTAAATTCTATAGTGGTTATAGAAGTTGATGTCAGAGGTGAAGGAGATGGTACATTTTGGTCCTCAACAGTGAAAATGCCTGCATAGCATTCAGCAATAAGTTCTGCACATTCTTTGGGGTCATCAGTGATTTGGTTTGTATGAGGATTGTGAAGAGGGCCAACGGGGGAGTGAGGCCTCTGTTTCGAATGTACATATTTCCAGAACACCTTACTATCTGGGCTGGTTGCTATGCGCTGTTCAAATTCGAGTACCACCTTTTTTATCACCTGCTTGAGGTGGTTGGATGATTTGTTCTGTTTTCTCCTATGTGCTAGAAAGCAATGGCTGAGGGTCTTAATGAACTGGGTATGACTTTAAACTCTATCTGTTGATTGGGTTTTACAGCATGTCAACCCTTGTTGGGTCATTTTATGCCAAAGACGTTTTTGTTTTATTTATTCTTGATGGATACTCAATTTGCTTTAAACAATTTTTTTTCTATTTAACCCATGGATAGGACCCTAACAGGTACTACCACTCCGGGTCAGAATGGAACTGGGAGTAATGGTGATAAAGGGGTGCTCCACATTCCCCAGAGTTCTAAAACTGGAGCCTCACCATCAGATAGAGTTTAATATCATTACATAAAGACCCTCAGCCACCACCTTCTAGCACATATATGATAAAAAGGGTTGGGGCTTGCCATAAGGGCAATAGGGTTGGGAAAATCATATAGGTGCTAGGGCTTGACGTGACCAGCCGATTAATTGGGGAACGGGACTCTCCGTCCACCCGTCTAGCCTAAGTAAGGGCCAAAGTGGAGTGTTGCAAATCATGGACTGCTCAGCCACCAGGGTTTCATCTTTAAGCATCATGGGTCGCTACCCACGGCCAATAGGTCGCCCCATTGGGGGGGAGTCTTATCCTTCTGCAGAGGTGCAGTCAGTGTATTCTAAAGCCCCAGCCAACAAGGCTATAAACTCTCTGATGGTGAGGTTCCAGTCCTGGAGCTCTGAAGAGAGTGGAGTACATCTTTATCACCATTACTCCCAGGTCCACTCTAACCTGGAGTGGTAGTACCTGTTAGGGTCCCATTTATGGGTTGAATAGAAAAATTGAGTTTTAAAAAAACTGAGTTAAAAAAAAATCAAGTACCTATCAAGAATGAATAAAACAAAACAAAACATTTTTGTCATAAAATAACCCAATAAAGGTTGACATGGCGTAAAAACCCAAACAAACAAACAACCAACCTTCTTATTTCTTATGATTCAACTTGTTTCTGCTCTGAAAACTTCCTTTTCTTTATTGTCTGATTCTTTTTTTTTTTCAATGTGAGAATTTGAACTTTTCTTTACAATTAAAAGAAAAAAAATAATAGCTTTTTTTCAGAAAATTCAAGAATATAAATATTAATAAGACTTGAGTAGGTAAGAATAGTGAAGTTATGTGTGTGTGTATATATATATATATATATATATATATATAATATATCATATATATATATATATATATATATATATATATATATATATATTCTGAATTCAAAATTCCTGAGGTTGAGCCTTCACCATTATAAACAAATCACTGTGTAGGTTGTTCACTGGATGAACACTCATGCGTTGAAAATCGACGAGAGAGTCCATTTAAAAATTTATGTATATATATATATATATATATATATATATATATATATATATATATATATAATGTGTCAGGTCACCAAGCGCTACTGGTACTATGTAACCCAGTACTATCTGTTTCATAGTCGGTTCAACGGCAACTAAACCGGTTACCTCAACAATCTTGTTTGGTGAGGAAGGGTGGCTAGACACCCAGCAGGATGAAAAACAACACCTGTCAAAGGGCAGAGGAAGCCATTCACTCAATGGCCATCTAACGCATAACATACATGGGGGACATAGAAATACCTGGGTTGGTATCGATCATTTAACAAAACCACCAGGAGAGATGCATCCCTTAGCCTTGTCAAAGCAAGCATCTAGGAGAAGAAAAAATATATCTTATTATAATGGAGATAGTGTGCTTGTCTGTCTGTAACCGAAACTATATTACTATACAAGTCACAATTCCCTTAGTTATTTACATCACATTCTCCATGATTTTATTTTTTATTTAAACCTCAATTATTAATAAAATTGTTTTACATCATTAAGACTGTTAACCAAATCTACATACTAATAACATTCAATTGTATTTATATATACAACAAAATAGCAGTTTACAGTGTGAATGGGAAGGCTAATTTGCATATTGATCCTAAAAATTTGATTTTAATAAATATATGCTTAGTATTATTGATTTCTAATTGTTTGGTTAGACATGAGCAAAAATCTCGGGGATAAATCTTAAAAGAAATCCATTAACAAGATGAAATAACTGTAGTATTATCATTTACTTCCTATTTTAACTAAATAGTTAAATTAGGAAAATTTACCAATGAAATACGGGAGTAATGGAAAATGATGGAAGAGTTAGTTTCAAAGTTGTTCTATTTTTCGATTATACCCCCTCTGTTCCAAATCTTTTTATCGGCATTCTTATTCATTTTCATTAGCCTTTCTAATTTAACATATCTTATATTAAAACTTAAATACTTGCACCCGGAGGGTGCATATATTTGCTAGTATATATAATGAAGACGACTTACCGGTGAATAGAATATCGAAGTAATCACAATATCAACGGCCGATACAAATATTAACTGAATAAGTCAGGGTTATAAAGAATATGAAATGCTCAATACATTAGTAGAGTGGATTTAGTATAAACGTATATATAGATAACCTACTTAAGTTTCATCAAAAAAGGATTATCAGGGTTAATTGTAATGAATTAATCAAGAAATTGATTAATTAAAGACAATTGTGGAAGTGAATAATACAATTATGACTGTTGTAAACAGTTTCTCAGTGAAGATGAATGCTCTGTAGTTGATTGCAGCAACAGTCACACTCGGCATTTGACACCAATCATGTTTGATATTTAACTTTTGAATGACTGCTCAGCCACCAAGATTCCATCCTTAAGCATCATGGACAATAATTTGGAGCTCTGCTTGTGTTCATTTCTGCAATAAAATGTTGGATAGATAAATTTATAGTCAGTTGACATAATGCTAAGAATAAATCAGTAATTTTCTCAGATGTAAATCCACGTTTGACTCAACAATAATCTTCATACAATGACTGCTATTTACACAGTAGCATTGCAACCAACAAAGCCTTCATCAGATGATGACTCTGGGTTCAGGCATGGTTTCGGGGCCGAAGCATCATTACCACTAACCCAGAGCACCTCAGCAGTATCTCACAATACCACCAGACTTTGTTGATTTGATGTCACATTGTAGGATTTCCATATCCACGCTGATGCGGTTAGAGCTTTCTCCTGGATCTTATTGATGTATTTCCTTTTGTCTGGTGGAGAAAGTCCAAGTTTAGTCAAAAATGCCAAAGTTGAGTTGGTAATAAATCCTCGGCATCTGACTTCGATAGGAAATACATCCGTTATCCATCCATTTCTGACGCATTGTTCTTGTAAATCTTCATATTTTTCCAACTTACGCTGATGTGCCCAGTCAAGGTTTTCCTCGAAAAGAACTGTTAATCAAATGATGAAAACTTTTTTTTGATTAACAGACCAGATGACAATATCAGGACGCTGAGCCATTAACGTTATGTCAGTTATTTATAGTTTATGATCTTTCATGAAAAGAAAGAAAGAAAGAAAGAAATATATTTATTTTCACACATTACATTTTTGACAAAAAACACAACAAATGATTAACGTGTGGAAGATGATCACTAATTAGGACTGAGCCTATACTAGTTGTGACCACCTTTGCTATTTCATAGGTTTTCAGGTTTAAATAGGTAATTAAGATATTTTAACAGATATAAGTAATTCTTTAAATGAGGAGAAGGGGGTGGAGATCTTTGGGTCCCATTTAGACTTTCCACAGGTATCAGCTGAAAATCCTGCTTCTAGGGCAAATTTTCAGCTAGTTTTCATAAATGAGTGAGCCAAAAACAAACTGATTCCCTTTTAGTGCAAGCAAAAAATATCAGAATCCATTTTGACCTTCTTTCCCTTTGAACAATAAGAGTCTGTTTTATTCTGGTTTTTTTTTACTGTTTCTCTTAATTAGGTCAAATTAGATTCCATCAGTGAAAGGAAAATAAAGTCTTTATCTTCACAATAAATAATTCTTTCTTTATTCGTCGGAAAATTTGGACAATTTGTATTAAATTTTGATTTTTTTTGGACCGTTTATCACGGCAAGTGTGTTGAATAAATATAGGTAATATGGGAACCAATAATTGAAAAAGCTAGATTACATTTTACTAATGTAAATCACTTTGAATTATGAATAAAAAAAAAAAGAAACCCTCCGGGTGGTGTAAAAATTAACTTTTGCCACACTCTTTTGTAATAAATATAAACAGATTTTTGAAATCTTCTTTTTTTTTAGTATTAATACTAATAGACATAAAAAAAAGTTTTACTGTAAAAATTCAAATGAATATCTTTTCTTTTTAATAAAACCAAGTTTCTAACAGTTAAATTCAAATTAATTCAAATATCTAAGGTTTTTTTTGTGGGGGTGTCAAATGAAAAAAATATTTGTTTTGTTTTACAACCGACGATAATCAAAACAGAACATTTTTTTCCCCACCGTATAATAAAATAAAATTATCTAATAATATTAATAATATTATATTGTAATCTTATTAATATTAATTGATAATTTCATTGCAAAATATTAAATTCATCTACAGAATACCTTTTTATTTCTTAAAAAGCCAGCGTCATAAGAGGGTAATCCCAAAAGTAAGGTCTCCAAAGTGCCGGGGATGCAGGGAAGTTCTTCATGCGGCTATTGGCAACACTGTTGTGTTTGTTGCGCATGCAACTTGCTCCACTCTCAGTCTTGGCCTGGCAGACATTTCTGATGAAGCTCCCAATTGACACTACCGCCAAGAGTGAAGTTCATGCAGTTATTCGATTTTAGAACAGAAAAGGTAATGGAAGTGTATGGTGAGTCGTGAATGGATGTCAAAAACGTCCACAAGTAGTGTAAAGAGTTTGCAATGATGACAAGGCTCAGCACCTCCTCAATGAGAAAGTGGTGAGCTAGTATGATATGGGAATGCAAAAACTACCTCAATACCTAGAAAAATATATCAACCAAAATGGCGATTATGTAGAAAAAGTTGAAACTTTTAAATGATGTAAAAATAATTGATAATAAAGAATAAACGTTTCTGTGATTTCTAAATATTTTGGAAACCTTACATTTGGGGTTGCTTTTTGTTGTATCCCGAGATGTAGGATATACAGAAATGATAATAAAAACAGGGAAATTGTTAACAATAACAATATTTGTTTTATTTATTCTCACTGACAGGGAATACAGTGGGATGGTTTTTGGATTAGAGTTCGGCTGATGATGGGATACACGTGTGCGTCGTGCACTGGTCCGGTTCTTGTCTGCTCTGGCTGTCAGTATTTTTCCCCCTCCTCTTCAGAGAGTCTGGTTCGAATCGTTAGGGGGAGATAACTCTCCCTAACACTTTTGTATAAAGGAGCATCACTTTTGCATGTGTGCTACCTTTTTAGTTTAGCAAATTGTATGTCCGCCCTGTTAACTGGTGCTGTAGAATGTGCCGGCTGCCCATCTATAAAGAACTGAACGAAGACAAACATAGACAAGGACGATAACCCCTGTACCTCAGAATTCTCAATACATCTGCAGAAAAGTAAGAACTCCCTCACTTCTAATAGAGCAACCTATTGGCCATAGGCGGTGACCCGTGATGCTTAAGGATGGAATCCTGGTGGTTGAGCAGTCCATGACATGCAACACTCCACTATGGCTTTTACTTGGGCCTGACAGGTGGTCGGAAAGGCCTCCTTCAATCAATCAGCTAGTCATGTCAAGCCCTAGCACCTATATGATTATCCCAACTGTATTGTTCTTATAGCAACAACCCCAGCCATTTTTATCATATATGCACTAGAAGGCAGTGGCTGAGGGTCTTAGTGTCCTGGGTATGAAGTTAAACTACATCTAGTGGTGAGGTTCCAATTCCGGAGCTCTGGGGGAATGTGACATATTCCTTCATTGCCATTACCTCCAGGTCCACTCTGAATCAAAATGGTTGGAATGCCAGATATGGATTTTTAAAAAATTACAAAATGAGTTATGAAATGTGTTTAAAAAAAAGTTCTTTAAAAATTTTGATATCCAACAAGAATGAATAAAAGCAAAAGTAACTTTAGCATGAAATAACCCAAGAATGGTTGGCATGCCATAAAATCCAACCAACCAACAAACCAACCCAATTGTATGTGTGTATCCTTATTTATGAAACATTATTTATAAAATGATAGATATAAAAAATGTATGCATGTTTGTAAGATGCATTTTATTTTTTAAAAATATTAAAAAATAATAATATTCATTTATTCATTCATTGGGAAAGTCAGTGGAAGCGCAGTGGTTAGAGTCGCAGGAAATGGACTCGTTGGCCCGAGTTCAATTCCTGGACAAAGTCACAGTTCACATAGCACTAATACCTTTGGGAAAGGTATGAATCCAACTATTCTCCCTCCAGCTAATATTAGTCCAAATAGTAGGATAGACTGGGCTCTTTAACCTTGGTTAGGCAACCAGTCTAGGAGAAGAAAAACTCTGAATTCAAACCAGGTGACTACTACAATAGACTCAAGCCGACTTAGTGATCTATTTCAATTTAAAAAAAAGTGTTACTTCCCTTCCACTGTGCATTTATATCAAGAGGTTTGCAGTGGAAGGGAAGTAACTGACTTTCCCAATAAACAAAAAAGGCTTTTAATTTAAAGAAATTACTTCAATTTTTAATTAAAACAAACAAACAAATAATAATAATAATAAGTAGTAGTAGTAGTAGTAGTAGTAAAGGTGTTGGAGTGACCTATTGTTGGTATCAGCCGGACAGCGAGGGAGTCTATCCTCTTTTCACTAGTGCTAGACCAGAGATATTGATTTTGCATCTGAGGTGGAACAACACACCTACTATCAGCATCCCACTTTACCACACAGATCCAAGCTGGGCTACTCATGCAATCAGTTGGTGAGGGCCGGTAACGAACTCGGAACCTTGTGGTTCCTAGAATTCTTACATTATTACTGCACCAAATTACTTAATAGCGATAAAAAAATAATTTAATTAATACGGAAATAGATATGGGCAAGTTGGCCTTGGCTTACAATTTTGAAGGGAGCCTTACCCCCCCCCCCTTTTGGTGAATAAATAAAAAACATTTCATCTGGTTTGGGTCTATTGACAGTTTTTTCCCAGTCCTAAACATGAGAAATTAATTTGAAGGGTTTAACTCAATCAGTAGAGTGTCCGCCTGGGAACAAACAAGGTTCCCAGTTCGATACCGGCCCTCGTCAACTCAGCATATGAGTAGCACAGAGATCTGTTCAGTCAAGTGAGGAGCTGATGGTAGGTGTGGTGCTCCATCTCAGATGCTAAAAAGCAAACTACTTGGTCTAGTGCTAGTGAAAAGGGGATAGACTTCCTCGCTGTCTGGCTGATACCGACTTTAGGCCACCCCGACGACTTAGGTTAGTTGTGACACAAGGATAGAAGTATGGAGCACCGAGTAAAAACCGAACTTAGTAGTGTCGATGTAGTAAAGTTATTAAGTAAAGTAGGCGGAGTGGCCTATTGTCAGTATCAGCTGGATAGCGAGGGAGTCTATCCCCTTGATGCTAGTGCTAGACCAGGAAGATTGTTTTTGAATCTGAGATGGAGCACCACACCTACCATCAGCTCCCCACTTTACCACACTGATCTAAGCCATGCTACTCATACGCTGAGTTGGCGAGGTCTGGTATCTAACACAAAATCTTGTGGTCCCAAGGCAAATGCTCTACCGACTGTGCTAAAAGGGTTAATTAGTGGGGCCCGTGGATATACCACTGTGTGATAATTTCATTATTCCCAGGTCCACTTTGACCCGGAGTGGTAGTACCTGTTAGGGTCCCATCTATTAATGAAGGAATTGACTCAGGTAAATTAGGATTCAGAAATTCTTAATATTTTCTACCTCATTTTTCTGTCTGTCTGAGGTAGATAGACCTCATTCTACCACAACAATCGAAACTGTAGTAGACCCATAATTTTTCAAAATAATGTATATATATATTATCATAATGGAGATTTGGTGTCTGTTTGTAACCTATACTACATCACTGCTTATGTTACAATACCCTCAGGAATTGCATAAGTTTATCAATGAGTATTTAATTTATAGTCAAAATCATTAATACATAGAATAAATCTTATTTACTAACAATGTCTCTATGAAAATCTGAGTTAAATTTGCCTCAAAACATCCCATATTATTAGTGCGTTTAAAATCAGCAATATATATCACTATGAAATAAAGGTTTTCATAATATATGGTGTGTTTAATTTGCATACTGGTTTTAACAAAACTGGGTTTAATAAATAATTACTTTGTGTTATTGATCTGTAATATTATTGTTTTATTCCCCAATGTATTAAAATTAATCCTATAAATTATTTTACATAGAAACCAATTAAAATATAATTAGAATAATTGTAATCTGTGTTCTTATTTGATTTTGTTAGTCTTTCTAATTTAATATATTTCATTACATTAAAACTTAAATACTTACCCATAGAGTGTGCATATTCTGGCTAGTATATATATATATATATATATAATATATATATATATAAGTTAAAGTTAGTGAAGTGTCCTATTGTTGGAAATATAATATATATATATATATATATATATATATATATATATATATATTTTACCACAGTTTGTGTGTTATTATATATATATATATATAAATATATGGAGAAATGTGAGGAGGTTAATCGACGATGCAGCGTTTCGGTCTATTAGACCATCTTCAGGACTTGGAATAGACCGAAACGCTGCATCGTCGACAATAAACATCCAGTTCCATAAAATCCCATGTTTTGTCTACCTTTCTCCATATTATATTATATATATATATATATATATATATATATATATGCAGTGTAATGGAATATCTCTC
>CM042168.1:65582897-65602897 GCA_023376005.1 Doryteuthis pealeii
AAATATATTTTTATTTTTTATATAATAATATAGATATTTTATTGTTATATAGAATATTAGAAAAATACCAGGGGAAAAAAAAGATACCTATGCTTGTGCAACCAAAATACAAGTCCAATGTGAATATATCTTCATCTACACCTTTTATATCACAACAGGGTACTGACAATTCCATTGTTATTATTACATGGAATTATCGAATAGCAAATATGACGCATTTTAACATCCTTACTCACTTATAAGATTAGATTATTGATTCATTTCAATATCGGCTGGTTTAGCTCAGTTGGTAGAGCGTCCAGCTAGAAATCACAAGGTTCCTGGTTCGATAGTGGCCCTCGTCAACTCAGTGTATGTGGGATATGTGCAACAAAGTGAGGAGCTGATGGTAGGTGTGGCACTCCACCTCAGATGCTAAAATAATCTCCTTGATCTAGCACTAGTGAAAAGGGGATAGACTCCCTCGCTGTATGGCTCATATCGACATAATTTACTAGAATTAAAGGTTTCATAATGGATGTGGGTTAATTTGCATACTGGTTTTTAAACAAAACTGGGTTTAATAAATAATACTTGGTGTTTGATCTCCTAATATTATTGTTTTATTCTCTAACGTATTAAAATCAATCCTATGAATTATTTATATAGAAAACAATTAAATGTAATTAGAATAAGTGTAATATTTTTATATGCATTTTATTTCTTTCTAATTTTTTATTTGATTACATTAATACTTATGTTCGGTGGGTGCATATTCATGCTAGTAAAAAAAAAAGTAATATAATCATAATAAGTTAAATTGTAGAAAACAAAGCAACATTTTTATTGCCTTTTCTGATGTTTGTGGTGAAATCTTTTATCTAAGGTTTAATATTCGTCACAGATATACATATATGTATATAATGTACACTCATGAAAGAAATCCAGTCACGTAATTCAACAACAAAAAATAAATAATAAATAAATAAATAAAATAAAAACATTTTTTGGCTATGAAATACAAACAAAGATAAATATCTGTTTTTAAAAAATATTTGTCCCAATTTAAACCTCCTCTCTCTCTCTCTCTCTCTCTCTCTCTCTCTCTCTCTCTGACCTTCTCTACTTCCCCTCTCCCCCCCCTCTCTACTTCTTATTCCCTACTTCCTTCTCTCCTTATTTCAAACTTGTTGACAGCCATAAATATTTACACACGAACGAGAAAAAAAATAATACTGTACTTTCTTTTCTTCTCTTTTTAATTTCTATATAATAATAATAATAATAATAATAATGAAATTTATTGTGTACAATGCTCAGGTGCACACAACTCATCAAAGTCTCATGTCTGGTACATAGAATAATGTATTAGTGTCAGGAACATGAACAGTGTACAGTATAATATACATGTATGTGTGCGCATGCGTGCATATGTGTGTGGAGAGAGGTATCAGGTTATAGTGTTGAGGACTACAGGAAGCATGGAGGCTTTGAAAGATGCAGTATTTCGGCAACCTACAATGGACGCAGGCAGCTTATTCCATGCCTCACCTCAGCAAGGGTGTGAAAAAATGTTCCGAAAGTCATGTGAGCAATGCTGTTTCCTAAGGCATGCCCACGTATGTTAGAAACATGGATATCAAAAAGGTGTTCAAGGTTGCTGTTGTTAAGATGATTAATGACCTTATGAGCGTTTACAAGGTCAGTTGCCAGACCCGAATTTCAATGAATCCATTCCAGAGCAGCAAGATGTTCAGAATATGGCAAATGCCAGATGGAGAGTATGCGTTTGGTTGCACGTCTCTGTACAGTTTCTAGGAGGTTAATATTCTGAGCGAGGAGAGGGTTCCAGACTGGTGATGCAATTCCAAGTGTGGCCGCACCATAGCTTTGTACAGCTTTAAATAGATAGCCGGTGAGCAGCTGACAATGTTTTTGCTGAGTGACGCCAGGACCCTCGGCTTTTTGACAATTTTAGAGATGTGTTTCGTCCAATGTAAATCACTGATGACAGTAATACCCAGATCACGTTCACAAGAAGATTCCTTGTATATTAGTGTTGTGGAGGTATATGTATGATGGGTTTTTCCTCCAAAATGCATGGTGGTGCATTTGTCCCACAGCCAGCTTCAGTTGTCAGTCAGTGATCCATTGTTGCACTGTGTCAGGTCTGACTGCAAGAAAGATCTGCAGCGTTCAGTATCTGTTTTGATATCAAGGTACAGCTTGATGTCATCTGCATACTTCAGTACTGTGGTATTCCTTAAGTTAACATCTATATCATTATATACGCAACAACAAAAGGGGCCAAGAACAGATCCCTGTGGTACCCCAGATGACATCTCATATGGTGAGGAGTGTTGCCAAGAACTGTAACTACTCTCTCTGGTTGAGAATGAAGGACTTTAACCAGTTAAAAAGATCATTCTTCACACCCATTGCAGAGAGTTTTGCCAAAAGTCTTTTGTGCGGCACAGAGTTGAAGGCCTTAGAAAAGTTAAGGTAGACAATGTCTACCCATGAGCCCCCATCAGTGATCTGGGTGATGTCCTCTAGGAACTCTACAAGTTGATCACAACAGCTAGAGTTTGGGATAAATCCAAACTAGGATGGTCGGATAAGACTGTGAAAGTTCCAGAAATTCCAAAGTCCTTCTCTGATGCAGGACTCCATCAACTTAGTAATGCAACTTGTAAGACTGACTGGATGATGGTTAACAGGTGATGTGTGGTCGCACTTTTTGAACAGTGGAATTACACTAGCAGTTTTCCACTGTTCTGGGGTAGCACCATTTTTAAGCAAAATTGGAAAAAAAAGAAGCTAACTGGTGCAGAAGGAAGTCCCCACTATGTTTGAGAATCAGGTTTTTCACACCATCAAGACCAGGAGAAGCATGGTTGCGTTTACTCTTGAGGTGGTGTTGTAGCATAGCAGATGTAAATTCTATAGTGGTTATAGAAGTTGATGTCAGAGGTGAAGGAGATGGTACATTTTGGTCCTCAACAGTGAAAATGCCTGCATAGCATTCAGCAATAAGTTCTGCACATTCTTTGGGGTCATCAGTGATTTGGTTTGTATGAGGATTGTGAAGAGGGCCAACGGGGGAGTGAGGCCTCTGTTTCGAATGTACATATTTCCAGAACACCTTACTGTCTGGGCTGGTTGCTATGCGCTGTTCAAATTCGAGTACCACCTTTTTTATCACCTGCTTGAGGTGGTTAGATGATTTGTTCTGTTTTCTCCTATGTGCTAGAAAGCAGTGGCTGAGGGTCTTAATGAACTGGGTATGACTTTAAACTCTATCTGTTGATTGGTTGATTGGGTTTTACAGCATGTCAACCCTTGTTGGGTCATTTTATGCCAAAGACGTTTTTGTTTTATTTATTCTTGATGGATACTCAATTTGCTTTAAACAATTTTTTTTCTATTTAACCCATGGATAGGACCCTAACAGATACTACCACTCCAGGTCAGAGTGGAACTGGGAGTAATGGTGAAGAAGGTGTGCTCCACATTCCTCAGAGTTCTAAAACTGGAACCTCACCATCAGATAGAGTTTAATGTCATTACCAGGACATGAAGACCCTCAGCCACCACCTTATAGCACATATATGATAAAAAGGGTTGGGGCTTGCCATAAGGGCAATAGGATTGGGACAATCATATAGGTGCTAGGGCTTGATGTGACCAGCTGATTAATTCGGGAAGGGGACTCTCCGACCACCCGTCTAGCCTAAGTAAGGGCCAAAGTGGAGTGTTGCAAATCATGGACTGCTCAGCCACCAGGGTTTCATCTTTAAGCATCATGTCAGTGTATTCTAAAGCCCCAGCCAACAAGGCTATAAACTCTATCTGATGGTGAGGTTCCAGTCCTGGAGCTCTGAAGAGAGTGGAGTACATCTTTATCACCATTACTCCCAGGTCCACTCTAACCTGGAGTGGTAGTAACTGTTAGGGTCCCATTTATGGGTTGAATAGAAAAATTGAGTTTTAAAAAACTGAGTTAAAAAAAAATCAAGTACCTATCAAGAATGAATAAAACAAAACAAAACATTTTTGTCATAAAATAACCCAATAAAGGTTGACATGGCGTAAAAACCCAAACAACAAACAACAACCTTCTTATTTCTTATGATTCAACTTGTTTCTGCTCTGAAACTTTCTTTTCTTATTGTCTGATTCTTTTTTTTTCAATGTGAGAATTTGAACTTTTCTTTACAATTAAAAGAAAAAAATAATAGCTTTTTTTCAGAAAATTCAAGAATATAAATATTAATAAGACTTGAGTAGGTAAGAATAGTGAAGTTATGTGTGTGTATATATATATATATATATATATAATATATATATATATATAATTCTGAATTCAAAATTCCTGAGGTTGAGCCTTCACCATTATAAACAAATCACTGTGTAGGTTGTTCACTGGATGAACACTCATGCATTGAAAATCGACGAGAGAGTCCATTTAAAAATTTATGTATAATATATATATATATATATATTATATATATAATGTGTCAGGTCACCAGCGCTACTGTACTATGTAACCCAGTACTATCTGTTTCATAGTCGGTTCAACGGCAACTAAACGGTTACCTCACAATCTTGTTTGGTGAGGAAGGGTGGCTAGACACCCAGCAGGATGAAAAACAACACCTGTCAAAGGGCATAACATACATGGGGGACATAGAAATACCTGGGTTGGTATCGATCATTTAACAAAACCACCAGGAGAGATGCATCCCTTAGCCTTGTCAAAGCAAGCATCTAGGAGAAGAAAAAATATATCTTATTATAATGGAGATAGTGTGCTTGTCTGTCTGTAACCGAAACTATATTACTATACAAGTCACAATTCCCTTAGTTATTTACATCACATTCTCCATGATTTTATTTTTATTTAAACCTCAATTATTAAAAAATTGTTTTACATCATTAAGACTGTTAACCAAATCTACATACTAATAACATTCAATTGTATTTATATATACAACAAAATAGCAGTTTACAGTGTGAATGGGAAGGCTAATTTGCATATTGATCCTAAAAATTTGATTTTAATAAATATATGCTTAGTATTATTGATTTCTAATTGTTTGGTTAGACATGAGCAAAAATCTCGGGGATAAATCTTAAAAGAAATCCATTAACAAGATGAAATAACTGTAGTATTATCATTTAATTCCTATCTTAACTAAATAGTTAAATTGGGAAAATTTACCAATGAAAGACGTGAGTAATGGAAAATGATGGAAGAGTTAGTTTCAAAGTTGTTCTATTTTTCGATTCTATTTTTCGATTGTTCCAAATCTTTTTATCGGCATTCTTATTCATTTTCATTAGCCTTTCTAATTTAACATATCTTATATTAAAACTTAAATACTTGCACCCGGAGGGTGCATATATTTGCTAGTATATATAATGAAGACGACTTACCGGTGAATAGAATATCGAAGTAATCACAATATCAACGGCCGATACAAATATTAACTGAATAAATCAGGGTTATAAAGAATATGAAATGCTCAATACATTAGTAGAGTGGATTTAGTATAAACGTATATATAGATAACCTACTTAAGTTTCATCAAAAAGGATTATCAGGGTTAATTGTAATGAATTAATCAAGAAATTGATTAATTAAAGACAATTGTGGAAGTGAAAATAATTATGACTGTTGTAAACAGTTTCTCAGTGAAGATGAATGCTCTGTAGTTGATTGCAGCAACAGTTACACTCAGCATTTGACACCAATCATGTTTGATATTTAACTTTTGAATGACTGCTCAGCCACCAAGATTCCATCCTTAAGCATCATGGACAATAATTTGGTGCTCTGCTTGTGTTCATTTCTGCAATAAAATGTTGGATAGATAAATTTATAGTCAGTTGACATAATGCCAAGAATAAATCATTAATTTTCTCAGATGTAAATCCACGTTTGACTCAACAATAATCTTCATACAATGACTGCTATTTACACAGTAGCATTGCAACCAACAAAGCCTTCATCAGATGATGACTCTGGGTTCAGGCATGGTTTCGGGGCCGAAGCATCATTACCACTAACCCAGAGTGCCCCAACTGTATCTCACGATACCACCAGACTTTGTTGGTTTAATGTCACATTGTAGGATTGCCATATCCACGCTGATGCGGTTAGAGCTTTCTCCTGGATCTTTTTTTATGTATCTCTTGTCTGGTGGAGAAAGTCCAAGTTTAATCAAAAATGCCAAGGTTGAGTTGGTAATAAATTCTCGGCATCCGACTTCGATAGGAAGTACATCCGTTATCCATCCATTTCAGACACATTGTTCTTGTAAATCTTCACATTTTTCCAACTTATTGCTGATGTGCCCAGTCAAGGTTTTCCTCGAAAGGAACTGTTAATTCAACGATGAAAACTTTTTTTTAATTAACAGACCAGATGACAATATCAGGACGCTGAGCCGTTAACGTTATGTCAGTTATTTATAGTTTATGATCTTTCATGAAAAGAAAGAAAGAAAGAAATTTGTTTATTTTCACACATTACATTTTTGACAAAAAACACAACAAATGATTAATGTGTGGAAGATGATCACTAATTAGGACTGAGCCTATTCTAGTAGTGACCACCTCTGCTATTTCATAGGTTTTCAGGTTTAAATAGGTAATTAAGATATTTTAACAGATATAAGTAATTCTTTAAATGGGGAGAAGGGGGTGGAGATCTTTGGGTCCTCATTTAGACTTTCCACAGGTATCAGCTGAAAATCCTGCTTCTAGGGCAAATTTTCAGCTAGTTTTCATAAATGAGTGAGCCAAAAACAAACTGATTCCATTTTAGTGCAAACAAAAATATCAGAATCCATTTTGACCTTCTTTCCCTTTGAACAATAAGAGTCTGTTTTATTCTGGTTTTTTTTTTACTGTTTCTCTTAATTAGGTCAAATTAGATTCCATCAGTGAAAGGAAAATACAGTCTTTATCTTCACAATAAATAATTCTTTCTTTATTTGTCGGAAAATTTGGACAATTTGTATTAAATTTTTATTTTTTTTGGACCGTTTATCATGACAAGTGTGTTGAATAAATATAGGTAATATGGGAACGGATAATTGAAAAGGCTAGATAACATTTTACTAATGTAAATCACTTTAAATTACGAATAAAAAAAAAAAAAAGAAACCCTCTGGGTGGTGTCAAAATTAACTTTTGCCACACTCTTTTGTAATAAATATAAACAGATCTTTGAAATCTTCTTTTTTTTTAGTATTAATACTAATAGACATAAAAAAAGTTTTACTGTAAAAATTCAAATGAATATGTTTTCTTTTTAATAAAACCAAGTTTCTAACAGTTAAATTCAAATTAATTCAAATATTTAAGTTTTTTTTTGTGGGGGTGTCAAATGAAAAAAAATGCTTGTTTTGTTTTATGACGGACGATAATCAAAACAGAACATTTTTTTTCCCACCTTATAATAAAATAAAATTACTAAATAATATTAATAATATTATATTGTAATCTTATTAATATCAATTGATAATTTCATTGCAAAATATTAAATTCACCTACAGAATACCTTTTTATTTCTTAAAAAGCCAGCGTCATAAGAGGGTAATCTCTAAAGTGCTGGGGATGCAGGGAAGTTCTTCATGCGGCTATTGGCAACACTGTTGTGTTTGTTGTGCATGCAACTTGCTGCCACATTCAGTCTTGGCCTGGCAGACATTTCTGATGAAGCTCCCGATTGACACTACTGCCAAGAGTGAAATTCATGCAGTTATTTGATTTTAGAACAGAAAAGGTAATGGAAGTGTATGGTGAGTCGTGAATGGATGTCAAAAACGTCCGCAAGTAGTGTAAAGAGTTTGCAATGATGACAAGTTTCAGCACCTCCTCAATGAGAAAGTGGTGAGCTAGTATGACATGGGAATGCAAAAACTACCACAATACCTTGAAAAATATATCAACCAAAATGGCGATTATGTAGAAAAAGTTACAAATTGAAACTTTTAAATGATGTAAAAATAATTGATAATAAAGAATAAACGTTTCTGTGATTTCTAAATATTTTGGAAACCTTACATTTGGGGTTACTTTTGTATAAAGGAGCATCACGTTTGCATGTGTGCTACCTTTTTAGTTTAACAAATTGTATGTCCGCCCTGTTAGCTGGTGCTGTAGAATGTGCTGGCTACCCATCTGCAGAAAAGTAAGAACTCCTTTGGCTATAGGTGGTGACTCATGATGTTTAAGGATGGAATCCTGGTGGTTGAGCAGTCCATGACATGCAACACTCCACCATGGCCTTTACTGGGGCCTGACAGGTGGTTTGAAAGGCCTCCTTCAATCAATCGGCTGGTCATGTCAAGCCCTAGCACCTATATGATTATCCCAACTGTATTGTTCTTATCGCAACACCCCAGCCGTTTTTATCATATATGCACTAGAAGGCAGTGACTGAGGGTCTTAGTGTCCTGGGTATGAAGTTAAACTACATCTAGTGGTGAGGTTCCAATTCCGGAGTTCTGGGGGAATGTGACATATCCCTTAATTGCCATTACCTCCAGGTCCACTCTGAATCAAAGTGGTTGGAATGCCAGATATGGGTTTTTAAAAAAATTACAAAATGAGTTATGAAATGTGTTTAAAAAAAAGTTCTTTAAAAATGTTGATATTCAACAAGAATGAATAAAAGCAAAAGTATCTTTGGCATAAAATAACCCAAGAATGGTTGACATGCCATAAAATCCAACCAACCAACCAACCAACAAACCAACACAATTGTATGTGTGGATTCTTTTTGTATCCTTATTTATGAAACATTATTTATAAAATGATATAAAAAATGTATGCATGTTTGTAAGATGTATTTTATTTTTTAAATGTATGTTCCAGATATTAAAAAATAATAATATTCATTCATTCATTTATTGGGAAAGTCAGTGGAAGCGCAGTGGTCTACTGGTTAGAGTTGCAGGAAATGGACTCGTTGACCCGAGTACAATTCCTGGACAAAGTCACAGTTCATAATAGCACTAATACCTTTGGGAAAGGTATGAATCCAACTATTCTCCCTTCAGCTAATATTAGTCATAATAGTAGGGCAGACTGGGCTCTTTAACCTTGGTTAGGCAACCAGTCTAGGAGAAGAAAAACTCTGAATTCAAACCAGGTGACTACTACAATAGACTCAGGCCGACTTAGTGATCTATTTCAATTTAAAAAAAAAAGAAAAAAAAGTGTTACTTCCCTTCCACTGTATCAAGAGGTTTGCAGTGAAAGGGAAGTAACTGACTTTCCCAATAAACAAAAAAGGCTTTTAATTTAAAGAAATTACTTCAATTTTTAATTAAAACAAACAAACAAATAATAATAATAAGTAGTAGTAGTAGTAGTAGTAGTAAAGGTGTTGGAGTGACCTATTGTTGGTATCAGCCGGACAGCGAGGGAGTCTATCCTCTTTTCACTAGTGCTAGACCAGGGATATTGATTTTGCATCTGAGGTGGAACAACACACCTACTATCAGCATCCCACTTTACCACACAGATCCAGGCTGGGCTACTCATGCTATGAGTTGGTGAGGGCCGGTAATGAACTCGGAACCTTGTGGTTCCTAGAATTCTTACATTATTACTGCACCAAATTACTTAATAGCGATAAAAAATAATTTAATTAATACGAAAATAGATATGGGCAAGTTGGCCTTGGCTTACAATTTTGAAGGGAGCCTTACCCCCCCCCACCTTTTGGTGAATAAAAAAAACCATTTCATCTGGTTTGGGTCTATTGACAGTTTTTTCCCAGTCCTAAACATGAGAACTTAATTGGAACGGTTTAACTCAGTCAGTAGAGTGTCGGCCTGGGAACCACAAGGTTCCCAGTTCGATACCGGCCCTCGTCAACTCAGCATATGAGTAGCACAGGGATCTGTTCAGTCAAGTGAGGAGCTGATGGTAGGTGTAGTGCTTCACCTCAGACGCTAAAAAGCAAACTCCTTGGTCTAGTGCTAGTGAAAAGAGGATAGACTCCCTCGCTGTCTGGCTGATACCGACTTTAGGCCACCTCGACGACTTAGGTTAGTTGTGACACAAGGATAGAAGTATGGAGCATCGAGTAAAAACCAAACTCACTAGTGTCGATGTAAGTAAAGTTATTAAGTAAAGTAGGGGGAGTGGCTTATTGTCAGTATCAGCTGGATAGAGAGGGAGTCTATCCCCTTGATGCTAGTGCTAGACCAGGAAGATTGTTTTTGAATCTGAGATGGAGCAGCACACCTACCATCAGCTCCCCACTTTACCACACTGATCTAAGCCATGCTATTCATACGCTGAGTTGGCGAGGTCTGGTATCTAACACAAAATCTTGTGGTCCCAAGGCAAATGCTCTACTGACTGTGCTAAAGGGGTTAATTAGTGGGGCCTGTGGATATATACCACTGTGTGATAATTTCATTATTCCCAGGTCCACTTTGACCCAGAGTGGTAGTACCTGTTAGGGTCCCATCTATTAATAAAGGAAATGACTCAGGTTAATTAGGATTCAGAAATTCTTGATATTTTCTACGTCATTTTTCTGTCTGTCTGAGGTAGATAGATCTCATTCTACCACAACAATCGAAACTGTAGTAGACCCATAATTTTTCAAAATCATAAAGCAGTGGACCGAGGAGAAATAGAAAAGTCGGGTATAGCTGACCATATATGGAATGAAAAGGGAAACCATCTGCCCTTATGGGATGAAGTTAGAATAATAGATAGAGAAGAACATTGGAAGAGAAGACGCCTCAAAGAATCAGCTCATATGATAGGCTGTACTGGGCTGTTAAGTAGACCGAGCATAGAAATCAATACAATATGGGAACCCATAATTAAGAAGGCTAGATCAGATGGAGGAAAAAAAAAACAAAAAAAAAAAACAATATGAGTCTAGGTAAAAAATCATACATAAGTAAATAGGTAGATATTCTAGCCAAATCAAGACATTAGGTCTTGATATAAGTTCCCAAAATTTACACTCAATTGTCCAATTGGACACATGGCCGAGTGGATAAGGCAGTTAGGTTAAGACAGTTCTAAGTGACAGTTATCTATGGTACCAGAGTTCAATCCTGAGTGAAAGCAGTTAGAAAAATAATTAATTAACACAACTCCTACCCCAGCTATGGTTAGCGGAATGAGAACAGGATATCCCCGTGGACTAAAGGGTTAGATTCAAAGTTCCGTGATGGCTCCCGAATACGACAAGAAAGTTCCCGAGTTCGAAAAGAAATACCTGAAGAAGGCCGGAGGGTATATCGGCCGAAACGTTGTACAAATAACAATGAAGATGGGGACAATAGTCCGAATAACGCAGATAATACTACACACGTATATATATATATATATATATATATATAATATATATATATATATATATTGAAAAAATAAATAAAGGAAAGAAAATGTTATAATATGTGATAAAAATTATTTGGTTATCTCCTATAAGTCTAACATGATCAAAGGAGAAAACCCACAAACCCGTGATGAGCCAACAACAGTCCGTCGGTTGAAGAGACAGCAAGTGGCATGTTGTGTGTGTGGGCGGAAGCAGAGGAGGTGAAATGTGACGAGTTTGAGGCGGGCACGAGACAAATAGTGAAGGAGGTGTAGTTTGCAAGTCTCCACCTAGTATAAAAGGAGATGGTTGGACAGTGGCGAGGAGTGAACATGATAGACTTTGTCAGAATTCTTCTCAAGGTTGCGAAACGTAAATTGGACGTGTTTCTTGTAGAATAAAGAGGTGAAGCTTGGGCGTTAGCAGTAGAGCTTATTTTTAGCCAGTTACGTTGTCTTTGGCAGATTCACTGATAAATTATTTATTTATTTATTGATCTACTAGAAAAAAAGAAGACGGGGTTAAGGTTAGGGTTTAGGGTTAGGATTAGGGTTTAGGGTTAGTTTAATGGGAAAATAAATAATTTATCAGTCAAGAGTGGTTCCCCTTTGATCATGTTAGACTTATAGAAAATAACTTAATTTTAAATACAAAATAAAATAATAATAATAGAAAAATATAAAATTTTTAAGTATACAGAAAAGCGGTCGTCATCAGGGCAAGATATTTGATATTTGAAATTAAAACGGTAAGAATACAGAGAATATATATATATATATATATATATATATATATATATTCTCTGTATTCTTACCGTTTTAATTTCAAATATCAAATATCTTGCCCTGATGACGACAACCGCTTTTATATATATATATATATATATATATTATATAATATATATATATATATTGAAAGTATTTTTTCAACAATGATATTTACTTACATCTCATAGTAGTAAGAGGGATCACAAAACAGATTTTTAAAAATGTTTCAAATATCAAATATTTATTTATCTTCATTATGATACAATACCAAGGGAGATTACTCTTATAAATTAAGACAAAAGTTATTTCCCCTGACTCTAATTTTTTCAAATCTCTATTTCCTTTCCTTTTTTTTCAGATATCCAATATCAGCCAATAGATATTTATTGATGTTTAACATAATTTAGTTTCACTGAATAAACTAATAAATGGTTTGTAATGCAAGAATAATAAACAATTTAATATGTCAGACATCACAGGGATCAATTCGTCAAATAAATCGTGATAATTAGAGTAACTAACAACATCTGTGTATATAAAGTCATTGTCGGGGCGGCCTAATGTCGGTATCAGCCAGACAGCGAGGGAGTCTATCCCCTTTTCAATAGCGTTAGATCAAGCCGATTATTTAAACATCAATTACATTGTTTGGCTTCAATTCTCGAAACCTTCATTTAACATTTCACGCGCTAAAACCAAAATGTATTGTAATTTATGAGTCATTTTTAACGTAAGGCTAAGGGGTGCATTTCAATTGTAAGTAAGTAAAGTCGTCGGGGCGGCCTAATGTCGGTATCAACCAATCAGCGAGGGAGTCTATCCCCTTTTCACTAGCGCTAGACCAAGGAGATTGTTTTTGCATCTGAGGTGGAACGCCACACCTACCATCAGCTCCCCACTTTACCACACAGATCCCTGTGCTACTCATACGCTGAGTTGGTGAGGGCCGGTATCGAACCAAGAACCTTGTGATTCCTAGCCGAACACTCTACCGACTGAGCTAAACCGGCCCTGAATTTAAATATTACGTTTGATATGTTTATTTAAGAGCTATTGCTGAATAGTTCAATATGTAAAAAGAATAATAATCTTCATATAACTCTCTCTCACTCTTTTTCTTTCTTTCCTTCTTTCCTTCTTTTCATTGTGTTCGATTGAAACAGATTAGTTTCATTGCTTCAGCGCGCTCATCCCCTCTCTCTGTTTCCCCTTCTTTCTTTCTTTCTTTCTTTCTTTCTTTCTTAATTTTTCCGTGTAGCATGTCATTTTTCTTCCCTGTCTTTCTTTATATTAAAAACGGAATAGTCCATTATTTAGCCTGTGTGACATACTTTGAGTAATTAGAAAACTATATTCTGATTATGTTCTCAGAGAAAAGTGGAGCAAATACAACTAGCATTTGGTTTCTTAAAAAAAAACTGTTACTGCTATAATGATGCTCTACATAGACTCGAAAGCAATGGTTCATCCACCGATTTCTTTGGCGTTGTTGCTAGAGTCCTAAAAGGAGATACATTAGCACCACTTATATTTATAAGAAACCTAGACTATGTACTAGGAATGTCATTAGATCTAAAGAAGGAAAAAGGTTTCACACTAAAAAGGCAAGAAGTAGACGATACCCCATAGAGCAGTGGCTCTCAAACAGGTGCGCCCCAGAGCTTTTTCAGGTGCGCTCCGTAGTATTCCTGAAAAATCTATCCAGATATGAAAAGCAAATGTATACTAAGTTACAATATTATACCATTTCTTTACGAACCCTCAGCTTGTTTCGTTGCGACATTATTATGATAGTTATAAGTTACTTTTCTTGCAACTAAATAAAAACACAGGTTTTAAACAATTTTATTGAGAAAAATTATTTTATTGCAATTTTCCACCTCATATTTATGTGAACTGGGATTTTCAACCCTCGCAACAATTAAGTGTAAAAAGAGAGGAACTCTTCAATGCATTGATGAGGAAATGAGAGTTTGTCTAAGACCAAACATTGAAGAAATCGCAAGGTCTCATCAAGCTCATGTTTCTCATTAACACAGGAATGAATAAACTTCATAGAGGTATGTTAAGTTTGCTTTTGTTAAGTGTGTTATTTAAAAAAATATATTTAACAGTTAAATTAATAAATATTAGTCCTATTTTGTATACAGTGCGTTATCAAGTATCTGTAGTACTGTAAGTGCGCCCAGACTGTATAAAGTTTGAGAACCACTGCCGTACAGTCTATTATAGATGCGAACTACACTGATGATCTAGCGCTTCTCGTATATGCACTTGCACAAGCCGAATCCCTGTGGCATAGCCTACCGAAGGCGGTAAGAGGTGTTTGCCTCTATGTGAACTCAGATAAAACGGAGTTCATGTATTAAAAAAAACTCAGAGATATCTCCACACTGAATGGCAAGACTCTGAAATCAACCGGTTGATCAACTCCAACTGCCCGTGTAGCCAAGTAATGACCAAAGTGACGTTTTGCATGTCTCGGACTGCTCAGCCACCAGGATTCAGTCCTTAAGTATCACGAATTGCCACCCACGGTCAACAGGTAGCCCTATGGGAGGGTTTTACCACTGTAGCATAATGGTCGGGCCTTACTTGGGAACACCATATTTGTGGCCTTGTGTCAAACAGAAAGATAGATGTAGTATGATTCTCAGACCTTACCGGGTGGTCTCTGAAGAATCGGCCCGAAAAAGAAATAAAAACATAAACGAGATTTTGGCGACATGGGGTCTAGCTTTAACGAAAATCCTGACTTCTTGACGGCTAATTGTTCTTTGATCCGAACGGCCGTGAACTCACAATGACCGTAGAGGGAATCGAATGATTAGAACGAATCGAACATTCTTTTCCTTCTAGGAAGGAATAGATTATTCGAGAAAAAGATCCTTCTAGATTGATTCTGTTGAGATAATATATAAGGCCCCTGGCTAGGAGATCAGCAGAGTTGGTCTGGGAGTTGGGCAGTCGAGTTGGTGTTGGAGTTGGAGTTGGCTGAGATCGGGGAACGATCTGTTGTCGCTGAAACGAAAAGGGCTGTCATGATATTTGCCGACTAGGAAAAAGTTTGTCACCAAAAGTTTACTCAAAGTACTGAAACTCTAAGGACCATATAAAGATGACTCTCTCTCTCTCTCTCTCTCTCTCTCTCTCTCTCTCGAAGTTAAGAAGCCGAAATTGAATTTATTCTAATAAACTTCTGAAAAATAAACCCGGTATCATAGTCATCATTTACTACGAAGAAAATACTACGGACAGTATTATGAATGGAAACAAACAACGATATTCCCCTGATCACAAGACACCCGTTGAGATAAAGTCAATTGGCCGTAACGAAGAGCACGCGGCCTGTGTAAGGTGATACTCCCTTGACACTGACCAACGAAAGAACTACTAGAATCCTGTGTGGATGTTGTAAACAACCAAAAAGTTTACGCGTGTGGAAAACGTCCCGAGACTAGTGACCAGCGACCAGTGTATAAGTTTAATAGTGCACCCACGGAGTGCACGGTGCAAGACGCGAGTGTAAAGACGCACAGAAACCGCATTGTGCAGAAAGACCCCACAACGTTACATATACGATTTATTGTCGTGAAAAAGGCGCTACGTCACACCACTCTGCAGAGGCTCAGTCGGCGTATTCTACAACTTCAACTGACAGGGATACTGTATAATGAGAAGTTCCTTTGTTGTGCTATCATCATCATCATCATCATCATCATGTAGCACAGATATCCATGACAATCTCTCGCCAACCGTTCCTATCATTCATTGCTCTCGGAGAGTCCTCTGCGCAGCATCCAATATCCGCGCAGAGCTGGTCAATGTAGGTCTTTGCTGGACGGTCCACACTGTCATGTCTATGTGCTGGTTTCCGTTGGAGAACGTCACTTATGAGTTCATCCTTACTTCTCCAGCAGTGTCCGGCATAGTTTGTATGATAGGGGGAAATGGCGCTACAGCCGCTTTCTGTTGAAGATTTTTTTTTAAATGAAGCTCAATTACATCAAAATTTATAATCTTATTATAATGGAATTTCGGTGTCTGTCTGTAACCTAAACTACCTCACTACTTACGTCACAATACCCTCAGTAATATGCGTAATTTTATCAATGAGTTTTTAATTTATAGTCTAAATCATTAATACATAGAATAAATCTTATTTATTAACGATGTCTCAATGGAAATCTGAATTAAATTTGCCTCAAAACAGCCCATGTTATTAGTGCATTTAAATTTCTCTGTGCCTTATATATCACTAAGAATAAAGGTTTACATAATATATGGCATGGTTAATTTGCATACTGGTTTTAACAAAATTGGGTTTAATAAATAATTACTTGGTGTTATTGATCTCTAATATTATTGTTTTATTCCCCAACGTATTAAAATTAATCCCATAAATGATTTTATAAAGAAACCAATTAAAATATAATTAACATAAGTATAATCTTTTTATATGTGTTCTTATTTAATTTCGTAAGTCTTTCTAATTTAATATATATCATTACATTAAAACTGAAATACTTACGCCCGGAGGGAGTATATTCTTACTAGTATATTTTCCTTTCCTTTTTTTGTTTTAAATTGCAGGTGTGTTCACACTCCGCATCATTCAGTTTATAAACGAAAACATCACGTGACCCCCGTAAATGAAGAGGAGAAACTCAGCCATTATGATAATCTAAGAAATTGTTTCTGTCGATCACATACATCCCCAGAAGACTGGCGACGTCAGCTTTATTATTGTTCTTCTGGGCCTCCATACACCACATCTGATTCCAATATAGAAACAACTATTAACAATACGAGCAAGAAGACAAAATGTAAGAATATGACCGAGAGTAAATCAGAATCCTCCCAACAAATCCACCCAACATAGGAGCTATGTCCCCTGTTGAACATATAGATCCTTATGGTGAAACTTGAGTAGGTTATTACCGTGTACCTTTATGATAATAAATTTGCTCTACTAACGTATTGAGCACTTTATATTTGTTATACCGTTGTGTTATCATTGTGAAACTTGAATCAACTAACCATTGTGACCATTTTCACCAGTAAGTCACTTTTTTCCACAAATACCATATATGTATATATAATCAATTGTAATATTATGGGTAATTTGGACTCATAACTTAAAGTTTCATGGTTATGCAATCATCAGATGAGTCAAATGGTTGAGATCCTAAAAACCAGTAGTCAAATGGTTGGGATTTTTAAAAAAATGGTTGAGATTTTAAAAACCAGTAGTTTAACTTCTGGTTTTTAAGATCTCAACCATTTGACTCATCTGATGATTGCAGTACCATGAAACTTTAAGTTATGAGTCCAAATCCATAATATTACAATTGATTATAAATCTGCTCTGCTTTATTAGCATTGACCACCTTTTCATGCTAATACTTTTCTCATTTTCTCATTCATTCTCTATTCATTATATATATATATATATATATATATATATATATATATATATATGTGGAGAAAAGTAGACAAACACGGGATGTTGTGGAAACTTGATGTTTATTGTCGACGGTGCAACGTTTCGGTCTCTTATTAGACCATCTTCAGGACTTGAATATAGTTCTTACTCCAATGATGGAAATTCTCAAAATGCTGAAGATGGTCTAATAAGAGACCGAAGATGGTCTAATAAGATGCATACTTCTCCGAATTGTATTAGCGCTAAGTAAAATGCAAACAGCCTCGTCCAGAATTTGAACTCGGGTCACTGAGTCCATTTCCTACCCCTCTAACTATTTACACCATGTACATATTTTCTTTTATATATAACCATTGCACCGGCGGCGGAAAGTACATAGCTATTCCTATCACCAAACAGGCCCCTTCAAATGTACGTTTTCCCCCTTCTTATCCGAACGATGCTGTTTATTCTCAAAGGAATTATCTCCCTTTAAATCAAAATCCCCCCCTTCCATCGTTGCCTCCCCCCACCCTTTTTTCTCAACACAGCTTCTGTCCCCCCCCCCCGTTGTCCGTATGGAAATCTATAAGAAGAGGAGGAAGAAGAAGAAAAAAAGGAATTGAGGATTTTTGTTGCGCTAAATAAGTCCAGATGTTTTTATCGTAGAGAGAAGATAATCACTAACCCTAACCTTTCAAAGAACGAAAGCATTTTCCTTCTGCTAAAATTGCTGTGGAAGTTGCATCGGCCATTTTGGTTTTATAACTCTATTCCTCTTTTGAAGGAAGAGGTACTGAAGAGCGAGGTCAAAGGTCAACTTCTGTTTAGATTAAATAATCTTTGCAGAATCTGTATGATATATTTTGTGGCTAGAGTATCAGACTGGAATCTAAGGGGTGAGGTCGTTGTTTTATGTAGGTCTCAGCGTTATGAGTAGCACAGGATCTGTGCGGTAAAGTAAGGAGCTGATGGTAGGTGTGGCGCTCCACCTCAGACGCAAAAACAATCTCCTTGGTCTAGCGCTAGTGAAAAGGGGATAGACCCCTCGCTGATTGGCCGATACCGACTTTAGGCCATCCCGATGACTTTACTTACTTATTAAGCTTTTACGTTATTTTTGGTTCGTGTGTGCAGGTAGATTTTTTAAAGCCCCATTATATGTTGTTCTTCTTTCTTGTGGGTTGTCAGGCTGAAAAGGAATTAAAGGAAGGAAAAAGAAAAGACAGGACAAAAGATACTTTAAGATTCAGACTTTATTCCTAGGTTCATAGTTATTTCTTGGAGAAGATTTTCTCCTGAAACAGTCATTAACGTGTGTTCCCAGAAACCCCTGCGTTTGGAATGACTAGGGTTCTTCTTGGAATTGGGGTCCTTTACTCTGTTCATGTCCAGAGGATTCTTCCTGTTTCAGAACTCCTCGGAGATTATTATTTTTTAGTTCTAATTTTAATTTTACTTCATTTTAATTTCATTTTAATCCCCACAAATCTGCCAGGATGGGGATTGAATCCTTTTTGCCGCCACAAAAAAAAAAAAAAAAAAAAAAAATTGAAAAATTAAAAAGATAAATAAATAAAACAAAAGAACAACAAAAAACAAAACAAACAAAAACAAACAAAGCAAAAAAAAAAAAACAAAAACAAAAAAACAACTATTTTCCTTTCATATAAATGTGAAAGACATTTATATGGATTTTTAGTTTTCTCTCTGAAAGAAAAACATCTTTTTACCATGAGGTTTTTCAGGGTTAATCCACTGAATTAAAGAACTCCTGCAGTTAGCTGTGATTAATCAATATCTTGATTAATTCAGTGGATTTAACCCTGAAGATCCTTATGGTGAAACTCGAGTATGTTATTTCTATACACACAATAATAATAAATCCGCTCTACTTACGCATTGAGTACTTTATATTTGTTATAACGCTGACTTATCCGAGTAATACTTGTACCAACCAAATATTGATACCAACCCAATATTTTCACCGGTAAGTCATTACTTTATATATATATATATATATATTATATATATATATATATATATATATATATAATACTCATGTTCATTAATTGTATGACCGTTATCATCTTGCAACACCTCTGGTTAAGAATGAGACCATCCAAATTTCCAAGATGAAATGCAAAATTCTAAATCCTGATTATCTGCTGTTGCTTAACTGCCGAATTCTTATTTCTTATGGTCTCATCCCCTCAGCTAAATAATGGACAATTCCATTTTTATTATAAAGAAAGGGAAGAAAAAGGACATGCTACAAAAAAAAATATAATAAGAAAGAAAGAAAGAAAGAAAGAGAGTAAGGAAAATTTGGTGAGCGCGCGGAATCGATAATGATAATCTGTTTCAATCTAACATAAAGAAGAAAAAAAAAAGAGAGAGAGAGAGAGAGAGAGAGAGAGAGAGAGAGAGAGAGAGAGAGAGAGAGATAAATATCATTATA
>CM042168.1:65605397-65622897 GCA_023376005.1 Doryteuthis pealeii
AATAAAATTTGCCATCCTCAGGTAGGAAACGATGGTATGGTTTCGAGACACGAAACCATTTGGTGGACTGTTATACCAGTTACACCCCGATACCAGAAAGATGGCCCGAAAATTGGAACGGATCAACGAAAAACTTGTCCGACAGGAATTGTCTCTACAGTTCAACAAAACTTGTATAAAAGAAAAAATGCTGCCAAAATACACTTATATATATATATATATATATATATATATATATATATATATATATATATATATTTTGTCGTTAATTGTTTTATTTTTGTAGTTTCATCCGGACATATTGATCGCAACATCTTGTCAGGCGACTGCCACTCCTTCATTCATTGTCCGTTTGTGGGTTCGTTCATGACTTTTCAATCCCGTAAAGTCTTGCATATCTTAGAACATATCTGACACACATAACGGTCGGTGTTGACTGAGTATCCTCATGTTGGGTATCATGCTAGGAATCAGAGTGTGGCATAGTAGAGACAACAATTGCAGTCGAGTAGCTCTCATGTGATTTCATGTGATTGACCAAACCCCCTTTGACAACAGGGCCTGGTCACACTCCTCACAGATCCACACATCACCAGAATTGGCTGGCAGAGTTTCACGTTTTCGGCACGCTCTCCTGAGTTTTGCCTGGTCCACGCTTGCAGCTACCAACAGTTGTACACCCCTGTATATCGCAGCCCTCCACTGCCCATGATCAGATGTCAGGGACTCCAAATTATCAACGGGAATACCAAAGCACACTAGACACCCCTTCACACTATCATGTAACCATTTTTTTGGCTTGTGTTGTAGTCTTTTGCCAAAAAGGAGCTCACCATAAAAAGCTGTTTTGGTAGTCTAGGGTCATAAAGCCGAACAGGCCGACATACATACATATATACACACATACATACCTACACACCAACTGCCCTTTATATATGTACTAGCAGTGGCTACCCAGCGTCATCTGGGTAGAGGGGTAAACCCTGCTGTATTGATTTGTTTACTTTTGAGATATGCAAATGCTGGACATTTTTATGTAGAATTTCAATGCTATTTCTATGTATATTTTGATTTTTAAATATCTTCGAATATAAATCAAATCTTCATAATTTTTGCACAAAAACCAAGAACCAGTGATAATATATATATATATATATATATATATATATATATATATATATATATATATATACTTTGTCGTTAATTGTTTTATTTTCGTAGTTTCATCAAGACATACATACATACATACATACATACACACCAACTGCCCTTTGTATATGTAGAGATGGATTAATGAAACTAAATTACCAAGACCAGAAAATTCAGCAAACACTGTGTGCGACATGCGGAACACTGGACAGCTGTTTCGACATTATTAGGTTTCCTCTGCAGTGTATACCACGATCTCCGCTACTTGAGATCGAACCAGCGACCACAGAATACAGAGCCGAAACTCTACCTCTGAGTCAAAAGCCCACGCCACACCCAGGGATCGTCAAATCAACTAGTCTTGGTAATCGCGCAACCACCTCGAATTATTCTGTCTTGTAGCCCATCACATAGCAATACAGAGGACGAGGTCACTTCTAGGCCCACATCTTCCCAAGTCGGTAGTCCGTATCCATAAGATCCAACCTCATGGGCAAGGAAATAGAGAATTTTGTTCATTAAAAGTATGTTGTCGTGGGTATGAGAAGTACTTTATTAAGTAGTCATCAAGAAGTTTAGTCAATCTCTCCTATACCCGCTTACCGTGATACACGTTACAACCCAAGGACAAAGGTGTGAAAATATTTATAACAATATTAATGTATATTTACGATATTTTCAACTCTGAAAGAAAATAAAGTCGGGTAAAACCGCTGAGTTTTCTAAAAACTATCGAATTTGCATTCATTTTCTCGTGACCGTTTTTCAGCTGACCTGAAAATAGGCCGCATGAAACTGAGAGTCGTGAGTTTTTAACCTGTTTTATTTTATTTTTCAGTTGAAAATATCGAGATATGATGCCATCATTTATTTAATACGACTATCTGTATATTTAATGTAATGTTTATCCGATGACTATTATGTCTGTGATGGTTAAACTTCGGATTTGGAGGAAAAAAAACCGGTATGGTAGTACCTGTTAGGGTTCCATCTATGGGTTAGATAAAAAAAAGAGTTGAAAAATGTGTTTAACCAAAGTTAAAATTGGTAAAATCCCCCCAGTGGGGCTACCTGTTGGCCATGGGTGGCGACTCGTGATGATTAAGGATGGGATCCTGGTGGCGGAGCAGTCAATGACATGCAACAATCCACTTTGATCCTTACTAAAGCTAGACGGGCGGTTAGAGAGGCCCCTCCGATCAATCAGCTGGTCACGTCTAGCCCTAACAACAATATGTTTTCCCCAACCTTATTGCCCTTATGGCAAACCCCTAACACTTTTTTTTATCTGTGCTAGAAGGCGGTGGCCGAGAATCTTAGTGTCCTGGGTATGACGCTAAACTGCATCTAATGGTGACGTTCCAGTTCTGGAGCTCTGGGGAATGTGGAGCACCCCTTCATCGCCATTACTCCCAGGTCCACTCTGACTAATAGAAAAATGAGTTTAAAAAATATTTTAAGAAATTGAGTTTAAAAAGAAAAAAATTACTACCCATGAAGAATGAATAAAACAAAATGTCTTTGGGATAAAATAACCCAACAAGGTTTAACATGCCGTAAAATCCAACCAACCTATCAACCGTCCAGATGGTGCATTTAAAGAGGTTTTTCCGAGGGAAAGGTGGAGTTTGAGTTCGAGTCTTGCCGAGGGCTTAGCCTTTATCTTTTTCAATCTGCGTTGATCCATGATGTTTTAGTGAGTTGCATTACAAAAGATAAGATAAATAAATTAAAAAAAGAAAGAAAAAAAAAAGAAGAAAGAATAAAAAGATAAAAAGAATTAAAAATGTGAAAAAATAGAAGTTGAAATTAATAGTAAACGTGGATCTGTTTCCTAGGCGGACAAGGAATGCACAAATATGTTCTGTTGCATCCTTTCTTTTATCTTTCTTTTGCTCTATCTTTCCAGAAAGAATTTTAATTCATCACAAATTTTACGCCTTTCCATTCCTACTTACCTTTCAATCTTACGTACATTGTCTCTTGATATTCAGCCAGTACGCCTTTTCCGTTCCGTGTTGCTTACTTAACGGATGTAAAACAAATGTAGAATTCAGCTGTGAGTTGGTTGGATTTTACGGCATGCCAACTCATTGGGTTATTTCATGCCGAAGAAAGTTTTTTTTTATACATTTTTATTAAGTATTCAAATTTTCTTTCAAACACTTTTTTTTAGACAATTTTTAATAATAAGGATCGAGGAATATTAGAAGCAAACGCAATCTAACAAACAGAAATAAAATAAAAAGTAAGAAAGGAATATCTCAAAAGAACAAGAATGCTCCTAGCAAACCAAGCTATGTAGCAGAAACCTTATCAAGGGAATAAACGCATGGGCTGTCCCTCTCGGGACCATTCCTAAAATGGATAAGAGAGGAGCTCAGGCAGATGGACCAAAGGATAAGGAAACTCATGACCATGCACAAAGCATTTCACCCAAGAGACAACAAAGACAGACTATATGTACCAAGAAAGGAAGGGGGAAGGGTTCTCGTAAACATTGTAGATACGACAGTCTGAACACTAATTGCAGCAGCCAAGTAAAGCAATTGAAACACATTGACAAACAAAAATACATCAAAAACAAAAACAAAACAAAATAAAACAAAACAAAACAAAACAGAAATGGGAAGAAAAACAACTACATGAGTACTTTAAGCGTCAAACTCAAGAGATATCACATCAGAAGACATGGACATGGCTAAGAAGAGGAAACCTCAAGAGAGAAACCGAATCACTTACAATCGCAGCACAAGATAATTCCATAAGAACAAACTATATAAAGGCAAAATAGATAAGACGCAGCAGAATAGCAAGTGCAAAATGTGGGGAAACATAGACGAAACGATTAATTACATAATTAGCGAATGCTGCAAACTAGCTGAGAAGAGAATACAAGACTAGGCACGACTGGGTGGGAAAGGTAATCCACTGGGAATTGTGCAGGAAATTCAATTTTCACCATACAACTACATGGCATATGCATAAACCTGAATCTGTTCTGGCAAATGAGACACATAAAAATTTATGGGACTTCGAGCTACAGACGAATCACCTAATCCCAGTCAGGAGACCGGACATAGTATTGATCGACAAGACGAAGAGAACCCGTCATCTCGTGGATTTTGTCGTTCCGGCCGACCACCGAGTGAAAATGAAAGAGAGCGAAAAGATAAACAAATACTTGGACCTTGCTAGAGAAGTGAGGAAACTGTGGAACATGAAGGTGACGGTCATGTCAATTGTAATTGGTGCTCTTGGAGCGGTCCCCAAAAGCTCTTGAAAAGAATTTGGGGGAATTGGAAATTAGAGGAAGAATCAAGACCCTCCAAACAACAGCACTGTTGGGGTCGGCTAGAATACTCAGAAGGTTCTGGATACCTGGTGAAACTTGCTGTCACTCAGCCCCAGTGAACCACCGGCTATGGCAGGTGTGAAAACCTAATAATAATAATAATGAAAATATAATAATAATAATAATAAACAAAAAATCCTCAATTAAACCCGGACAATATTTTCAGCCCAAAAGCTGCTTAAGGATGGAATCCTGGTGGCTAAGCAGTCCATGACATGCAACACTCCACTTTGACCCTTATTTAGGCTAGATGGGTGGCTGGAGAGGCCCATTCCGATTAATCGACTTGTCACGTAAAGCCTAGCAACTATGTGATTGTCCTTATAGCAAATCTCCAACCCTTTTTATCATATATGTGCTAGGAGGCGGTGGGTGAGTGTCTTAATATTCTGGGTATTACATTAAACTCTAGCAGATGGTGAGTTCCAATTTTGGAGCTCTGGGAGTATGGAGTATCCCTTCATTACCATTACTCCCAGGTCCACTCTGACTCGGTGTGGTAGTACCTGTTAGGGTCCAATCTATGGGTTAAAAAAAACATGAGTTTAAAAATGTGTATGAAAATGAGTTTAACTATTTAGTACCCACCAAGAATAAATAAACCAAAACGCCTTCGGCATAATATAACCCAACAAGAGTTGACATGCCGTAAAACCCAACCAACCAACCACCAACCTGAACCAGAAAGAAAAATCTCCTTTCCAGCGCTCTAACCATTGAGATATTTCTCTTGGTCGTTATGGTGTATTCCTTATCTCTGCGAACCGTAAACCTCCCCATTTCCAGTACAATGCTCTAACCACTCATCTCTATCATTAAATAAAAGATGTCTAAATCAACTTAAAATAAATTAATCGTTCGTTTCCAATCGTATCCTGTGTCGCCATCTTGTTCTGCTTTGATATGCAAAGCATATGGACAGTAAGCAAATTATATCAGCAAATATTTGCTGTTGATTATTTCAAAATAAAGAATTTACAAATGATTGAGATATTGGTGTTTATCAGGGGGCATTCCACCATGGGAAAAAGAAGAATAGGGTTAACAAAACCAGCGCAAACGCCATTTCTTTCTTTGACCCTGCTTTATATATATTATATATATATATATATATATATATTATATATATATATATAATACACACACATATATATATGTATACATATATCTGGGTAATTCCATGTCAAATCATCAAGGCCATGTCACCCACCCCCTTTAATTTTTCTGAAATTTTGTACAGGTGTAGACTAGGATAAAGTTAGACAATCCCCTAAATTTGAGCTTCCAATTCGAAATATTCACCGAGTTATGTCGATTTTAAACTCGGAAAATTTTAGGGGGGGGGAGAAAAATGACGACATTTTGTAATATATTTTTGTCTATAAAATGTGATCTAGAGCTTCCCTACTCCTAAAAATTGGTTTATAGAAGAAACGCCCAAGGAATCCAAAAATGTTATCAAAATAGGCATAAAATTAACCCTTTTCACGTTATTAATGATTTCTGATTTTTTCAATGCAAGATCAATAAGTGAAAAAATCACAATGTGGCACTACATATAATTTCTTTTTTCCTTTAAACAATCAATGGATCTGCAAGACTGACTTTTAAAAATTATTCCCTCTCTACCCAGGCAACGTCGGGTAGCCCCTTCTAGTTAAACATAAAATAAATTATCACTTAGAACTGTATTGACTCACCCCCCCCCTATATTCTTTAGACAATGTATATAAATGAACAATTCAGAGTGAATTTTTGGAACTTATAAACCAAATGTTTTTTTTTACCTATAATATTTACATTCATACTTATGTAGAATGATTTTTTTTACTTTGACTCATATTGCGTTTTAAAAAAAAAAATCTAATGTAGACTTTTTTGAATCTATCCTTAACATAGCTTAACCTTGTTCCCGGTCATGGTTAATGGAATGAGTACAGTCTACCCTCGGTTCGAAGTTTCCATGAAGGCTCCCGATTTCGACAAGAAACACCTGAAGAAGGACGGAAGACACGTCAACCGAAGCGTTTGTGTATATAAAAATAAAGATGAAGACAACAGTCAGAAAAAACCCAAATAATACAAATTATCAAGCGTCCTCATCTAGAAAATTCAGACAAATAATTAAATTATTTTATTTTTTGGCTTGTTTTTTTTTTCGCTTATAAATCTGATATCAATAGAATCATTCACCTCATTTTTATTTCATTTAAAAAAAAAAAAAATGTAAATTGTTCAATTAATTTTTTTTTACTACATTGTTATATGTGATGTCAGTCCTTCTTCCCAGATGAAAAAAAAAAGCAACAACAAAAACACAAAACAAAAAACAAAAAAACAAAACGGACCATATGACCTTTAGGCACCCCTTTTGCTTTGCTGATTCATAAGTACATTTTTTTCATTTACACCGTTAACATCCGGTTGTTTGTTAGGGGTTAGGGTTAGGGGTTAGGGTTAGGGGTTAGTTTTATAATTTAAAAAAACCCCTCTAAAATCGTCTGTTAACAAACAACCGGATGTTGACGGTATAAATGAAAAAAATGTACTTATGAATCAGCAAAGCAAAAGGGGTGCCTAAAGGTTATATGGTAACCCCCCCAAAAAAAAAACAAAAAAACAAAACAAAAAAACAAACATATTTTCCTGACCTCCCACCAGGCCGGAATAACGCAAAGTCTTTTTTACGTGGTGATTTTTATGGGGCATTCAGCGGGGATCCAATTCTAATCGACTTTTAGTATAAGTAATAATGATTAGGTGACATATGCCTTTCACAGCACTTAGCACATTAATGACCTTGTAAAATCGGCAATGGTCTGACTTTTCTAACCAACTACTTACTGGATATTTCTTTGAGGTATTTTGGCAGGCGTGGCCCGTTCTTTTAAAGCTGGCCTGAACTTTATCGGCGTTAAGCGTTGCCGCCGCCGCCGCTGCTCAAGATAGACGGCAGACAACAGAAATAGACATAATTACTCGATGAGATATAAAATCTGTCGGTAAAAAAACAGAAAAGAAAATCTCTGTTGGGCGCTTCTTGGAGGATGAGAAAATATATCTTGGGTGGAATACACATAAAAAAAATAAGGATGCTCGATTAATGATATATTTTTAAAAAAAATGCCAGAATAACATGAATTTCGACAGAAAACACTCGACCAGTCAATATTGTGACAACTAATGAACAAGACCCTAACTACTATACTTATCAGACCATATGACCTTAAGGCACCCCTTTTTAATCTCGATTAAGAAAAGAGATGTTTTTCATTTACACCGTCAATATCCGGTTGTTTTAACAGACGATTTTTAGATTGAAATTTTGTTTATAAAACTAACCCCTAATCCTATCCCTTAACCCTAACCCTAACCCCAAATCCTTTTCATTATATATATATTTCATTATATGTATATTTTTATATGTATTTATGCGATGAGGCTTGATATGAATAATTATAATATTTCGGACTGTTGTCCTCATCTTCATTGGCCACTGTAACCTCGGCTGAGCGTTGTATTTATACACAATAAAGATGAGGACAACAGTCCGAAATATCATAATTACTCATTATATATATTTATATGTGTATTTTTAAGATGAGGCTTGATATGAATGATTATGATATTTGCAGACTGTTGTCCTCATCTTTATTGTGTATAAACACAACGTTCAGGCCACTGTAACCTTGGCTGAACGTTGAACACAATAAAGATGAGGACAACAATATATCATAATTACCCATTATATGTAGTTCTTCCTTCTGCTGGTCGTCGAGCTGAAAATAAATTAAAGGAAAGGAAAAGAAGAGACAAAAAAAAAACATATTTTAAGTTTCAGGGTTTATTTCGATGTTCATAGCTATTTCTTGAAGAGGAAATTTCTTCCTGTGCCAGTCATAGCATCTGTTCCCAGTAACGGTCTGCGTTGAAATCGCTGAAGGATCTTTTTGGTGCCAGGAAAAGGCCATTTTCTCTGCGCATGTCCAGAGGGTTCTTCCTGTCTGGTGCCTCCTGGGAGATTGTTATTTTAATTTTAATTTAATTCAATTTTGATTCTATTTTAATCCCCACAAGGGTTAGACGACCACAGATTATCTGACAGAGAACAGTTATTCTTTAGGTCTAGCATTGAATTAGGTTTGAAAAGAAAAATCATTTTCATCCTTTTAATAAGCTGCAATTGGTAATTAAGTCATAAAGTGACCAATCCCTCACTTGATATCTGCCTATCAATTTAAACCTCCCTATATATTTATTTTTGGAGATTATGTGCTTAATTAAAGTCATACCTAATTTGTTAATTAATTAATTATAATTAAATGAATTTAAAATAAACGAGAGATTCTGGGGAAGCCAGCTAGTGTAGTGGTTAGAATGTCCGCCTGTTAGCCTGACAGGTAGGGTTCGAATCGCGCACAAAGCACTGCCCTGTCTATAGCTCTACTGATGAGGCCTAATGGGCTGAAATGTACATACAGAGATCGACTTTTTCTCGATTTGTTTACGCTTTACATTTAAACCGATATGCACGCCTAATTCATTTAATTATAATTAATTGATTAACAAATTAGGTATGACTTTAATTAAGCACATAATCTCCCAAAAATTGTCTGCCTTCGCCATTTCAAACACATGATTTGACCACTTCATATATATATATATGTATATAGGGGGGTAAATTGATAGGCAGATATCAAGTGAGGGATTGGTCACTTTATAAAACTTTCCTTTATATATAATATATAATATATATATATATATATATATATATATATAAAGGAAAAGTTGACTTACCAGTGAATTTGGTCACGATGGTTAGTAAGTGCAGAATTCAGAGGGGTAAGTCAGCGATATAACAAATACAAAGTGCTCAATACTAAGTAGAGCAAATTTATTATAAAATAGGTACAAGAGATAACCTACTCGAGTTTCACCATAAGGATCTTCATGGTTAAATCCACTGAATTAATCGAGACACCGATTAATAGCAGTCGATTTCACGTGTGTGGTCACTGCATTAAAATGTTCGTTGCGAAAAAAATCTTTTTTTTTTCGCAACGAACATTTTAATGCAGTGACCACACACGTGAAATCGACTGCTATTAATCGGTGTCTCGATTAATTCAGTGGATTTAACCATGAAGATCCTTATGGTGAAACTCGAGTAGGTTATCTCTTGTACCCATTTTATAATATATATATATATAATATATATATATATATATATATATATATCTTAACTAATCACTCTCAATATGCTTTACTTTTTCTAAGAGCGCAAAGAGGAATGTTTGAGCGTCAAGAGTGAGATGACCCACCCTCTTTAATTGTTACCATTCCACACCCATATCAGATAATCGCTATCTCAACTTCTTGCAACTACAAAAATAAACGGTCTTAGATTAAAAGAAAAAAGGTACAAGTTTTTCGTAACTAAAATGTGAGAATTAATCCAAATCAACTTATTTTGTAATAAAATCCTGATTTGTTATGTTTCGGGATTAAAAGATGTGCGAATTAAATGACCCCCCCCCCCCAAAAAAAAAACAAACAAAAAACAAAACAAAAATAAACGCAATCCCCTTTTTACGATAACTGATGTTTTTATTTGTCGGTAATGTTAATATAAAATGATTTCTTTTTTTCAATTTCATTTTATTTTTGTTTTTAATACAAAACAATAAAAATAAAAATCTCAGCTTCCAAATTATCCAGTCGTATTGTCTCAATTATAATTTCATTTACTTATACTTTTAGTAAATAAGTTCTTTCGTATATTTTAATTGCCATTTACATTTAATTCCACTTAAATTTATTTACATTTTTTTAAATCATCCGGCTATATTTCTTATTTATTAAATTAACTTACTCTCAATCCTTTTTACAATGTCATGAGAATAAGTTTCTTTTCTTTTTGGTGCTTCTGTAGGGTCAGCTATGAGTTTTATATCTCCAACCCTAAAAACAATATTTTTAAAAAGAAAAATCATAGCTGAAGTCGACTTTTTAAAAATTTGCTTCCAGTAATTTTTTTATAGCCTGCTGTAAACAAATGAGAATAATCGTTAGTAAAAAAAAAAAAAAAAAAAAAAAAAATTGAATATATAAAAACTCGGAAAACATGTCTAATTTAACATGATTATTAAACTTACTTTTCTTTTAGATAGATTAGATAAATCTTTGATATTGTTGGTAAATCCTCGCGGTGAGAAAAAAACCCAGCAAATAGTTTGATTGTAAAAATATACTACCAAACATCACCCGGGGAGAAAAACAATTTTTTGGAAAAAAGAAAAGACCAAGATAATTGTACCAACCAAAAATAATCTATTGGTACAATATTTGGCCAAAAGAAAAAACAATTTATATGTATATGTATATATAAGATATATATATTCATACAAAACCGCCAGGAGACTAAAGCTAATTATTAAAAAGTGGTCAATACCTAAGTAGAGCAAATAATAAAAGATAAATCTAATGAGTCAGATAAACCTACTAAAAGTTTCGCTTAGTGCTCTTCAGGGCTAAGATCCGACTCTTAGCCCTGAAAAGCAATAAGCGAAATTTTTAGTAGGTTTATACGACTCATTAGATTTATCATTTATATATATATATATATATATATATATATATATATTTTTTTTTTTTTTTCTCTTGCTATATCTCTACCCTTTCTTTTTCTTACATTCCTTTTTTTATGTCGACATTTTTCTTTTTTTGTATATTTTTTAATTTTGTCTCTCCTTTCATGTTCTTATTTCATTTTTTTCTTTTCTTCTCCCTCTCTTTCTCTTTCTCTCTCTTTCTCTCTCCCTCTCCTTCTCTCTGTAACTTCACTGATTTTATAGTCATTTTCACACACCCTTTCTTTCTTTCTTTCTTTCATTATTTCATTCTTTCATCCACTTTATTCTTTCGTAGCTTCAATGATTCTTCGAAATGGAAGCGTCTGCCTAAAATTGGTAAAACTCAAGAAAAACGTTTCACTTCTTTTCTTTTCTTATTGTTTCCTTATTTTGTCGAGTTTATTTCTTTATTTCTTTATTTCTTTATCGCACATTTCTGCCCAATTCTTTTCATCTTACGTCTTTATCACCATCACCGGTTTTTTTTCTTCTATCTTTACTCCTTCTTCTTTATTAACTCCTCCTGCTTAACTCTTTATCTTCTTTCGCCACCCCCTCTTTCAAATTCATCATTTTTCTTATCATCGCCGTCTTCCTTCTTTTTTTTCCCTTTTTTTCTTTTTCTTTTCTTTTTTCTTTTTCTTTTCTCTTTTCTTTTTTTCTTCTCCTTTTAGCTTTTATTATCACATTACTTGTTCTTCTTCATCAGTGGTAAATGCTAGACTTGTTACTTTGTTCTTTCTTTCTTTCTTTCTTTCTTTCTTTCTTCTTCTTCTTTCTTCTTCTTCTTCTTCTTCTTCTTCTTCTTCTTCTTCTTCTTCTTCTTCTTCTTCTATCTATCTATCTATCTATCTATCTAATGACTCAGTGCCTGAAGGTGTTTTTGGCGGGAAAAAAAGTCAGCATGTCACGTGACTGATTTTGAAAAAAAAACGAAATTTACGTCATTCAATTTCTGACATTCCACTCATGCCAATTTTGCCACCCACACAGAAATAAAAATGTTTCTTCGAACGGATCTTTTCATTGTTGGTTGGTTGGTTTGATTTTATGGCAGGTCAGCCCTTGTTGAGTTATTTTATGCCGAAGACATTTTTGTTTTATTCATTCTTGTTGGGTATCCACATTTTTATTCAAACTCCTTTATTAAACACATTTTTTAGATACTCATTTTTTAAAAATCTATTTAACCGGAGTGGTAGTACATGTTAAGGTCCCATCTATGAGTCAAATAGACCTGTTTGTAAATTATCTGAATTAGATAGTAATCGTCGGTGGGGGATGGGGTCGTCGGTGGCCTAAAGTCGGTATCAGCCAGACAATGAGGGGGTCTATCCCCTTTTCACTAGTACTAGACCAAGAAGATTGTTTTGGCGTCTGAAGTGGAGCGCCTCACCTACAACCAGCTCCTCATTTTACCGCACATATCCTTGTGCTACTCATAAACTGAGTTGGTGAGGGCCGGTATCGAACCAGGAACCTGGTAATTCTTAGTGAAGTGCTCTACCGACTGAGCTAAACCGACCCCTTATATAGTAATAATTAAAGTAAAAGAAAAGCAGCGAGGGAGTCTATCCCCTTTTCACTAGCACTCGACCAAGGATATTGTTTTTTGCGTTTGAGATGGAGCGCCACACCTACCATCAGCTCCTTACTTAACCGCAAAGATCCCTGTGCTACCCATACGTTAAGTTGGCGAGGGTCGGTTTCGAACTAGGAACCTTACGCTTTCTAGCCGAACGCTCTACCGACTGAGCTAACCTATAACCATGTACAACGCACTTAAGAAACTACACTAGAAATGTACACAATTCCTTAACTTCAAGACATAAAATAAACCCTAAAGGGTTGACATGCCGTTAAAACCAATCAATTTAAAAAGTTGGAAATTTAGACACAATTTTATTCAAACGATATTATCAACAACACACACACACACACACACACACACATATATATATGTTTGGACCAGAAAATTAGAAAATAGTTTCTTATGAACAAATGGACTGGTCACGTTTGAATATATATATATATATATATATATAATATATATATATATATATATATTATGTATTTAATATCCCGTACCTAAGGTTTCATGCTTACTTGCAATCATCAGATAGTCAAAATGTTAAGTTATATAAGCCCCCGTTTTTTTAAATCTTAACATTTATACCGTCTGATGATTGCAAGTAAGCATGAAACATTAGTTACGGGATATTAAATCCATAATATATAATATTTGATTGTAAACCTGCTCTGCTATTTTAGCATTGGGCACCTTCATATGCCAATACTTTTCTCATTCATTCTACATTCATTCTCTCTCTCTCTCTCTCTCTCTCTCTCTCTCTATATATATATATATATATATATATATATATATATATATATATATATATTTGTTGAATTTTAAAAATATAATTGTTTTTCATATGCAACTACCCAGGTTTCAGGCTATTTTACCATCATCAGGTTGCTAATAATTCTTCTGGTGTTTATGCGAAGACATTTCTTGCTGTTATGTTTTTGGACCGCAAATTACGTCGGTTGATTATTGTGGACGCTCTTTATGCTTTGGATTTTATTTTTGAATTTTTCAATTTCTGCATTTTTTTAAAAACCTCGAAACACGTATCTGTGGATAACTTATTTATTATATATATACTCCCACTTGGTTGAGTTCTTTAAATAGGGATTTAATTGTATAGCTAACCCTCATTTTGTTTACAAAGTTAGAGGACTCTAGTGAATTCATTTCCGCTTAGAAATGTATCAATTAAATATTCTCCTATAATTGACAGCCGCTAATGGCCGTATAGGTAAGAGACTTGGCAGACGAAAATTCAGTCAGATCTCAATCCCGGCTAGAGGTAGCTGTTAAAGTGTAGTCACACTGATGAGAGGTGAAACCTCGAAACACATGTCTGTGGATAACTTTTTATATATATTATATATATATATATATATATATATATATATATATATTAAGAGTATTTACGGGGATTCGTTGGAGCCATTATTCTCCGTAGTTGGCTATTTCGGACGAAAGAAACAAACAAGTACACATATAAAGTGCAGACACTTGTATTATCAAAAGGTACAGAAATGTTGTTGAAAATTTTAATGGTATTTGCTACGGGACTTATCTGTGAGGTTAAATACTGTTCGTTGGAGAAGTGGTGATAACGGTGGTATTCTGGTCGCTTGTTGGAATGTTGATAAGACGCTTCGTCAGGTCGTTTCTCGTTCCTCGGCCTTCTGTTAGTATGCTATTGTATCAGCCATAGAACGTTTGCTGATACAATGCCTAGAATGTTTGCTGGTTATGAGCGAGGTGGCTGGAGGCGCTTATTTTCACGTCCTTCCCTGGTAACTGTTCTGTGATAAGTAAGGTTTGGTTTGATTCTCGCGCCAACCTCCTGTTGGCGATTTTCCCCCTAGCGGCAGGGGAAGATAATTCTCTGTTGAATTTCCGATAATATATGAGGTTTAATCAGCAACCTTAGGCAGATAATCTTATACAGATAAACAAACAAACAAAAAAGCAAACAAAAAATTCTAGATTTTTTGGGGTTCTTTTTAAGACACATTTAATTACACGTGACCAACCAAAATTCTTTATCCACAATCGCCATAATTAGAAAGTCTTGTTAATTTTCATTGAGCGCGAAAAATATGACCGACGGAACCCGCTGTTCGAATATACAGCGATTTTTGTTTGTTCGTAGGTAAAGAAGCTGTTACCCTATTTCTTTTTTTTTTTCGGCAGATAAATTCCCGCCGTTTTACATCACGTGATCCATGTTTGAATTTGGGTGTGAGCCAACGTCTCGTTGTCTGCTTGCTCTCCGTTTCATCGGCATTTATTTTTTCCTTTCCTCACAGAAGATCGACTCTGAATGCCCGAGGCATTTTAGCGGCGCCCAACCGAGCTGAGAAGAGAATAACACTTGCTAACTGGAAGTGGGCCAAATATATCCATATATATATATAATATATATATATATATATATATATATATATATATATATATATATATATATACCTGCATATATCTAAAAGATCTACCTAAAAATAATTAATAGTGAACTTACATGTTACTGCTTTGGTAGAATGCATTAAGACACACGAACATATATGCATATACACATTTTGATGTGTTTGCTGAGGTATATATATATACACACATTAAATTGATTTGCACTTGCACTCACATGCGTTGTGTATACACATCCAATAACACATTTGCCTATTGATCATACACACACACACACATGCTAGAAGGTGGTGGCTGAGCGCCTTAGTGTCCTGATTATGACGTTAAACTGCATCTAGTGGTGAGGTTCCAATTCTGAAGGCATGGGAAGTGTGGCAAACCTCTTTATTGCCATTACTCCCAGGTCCACTTAGACCGGGTGTTAGTCCCTGTCAGGGTCCCATCTATGGGTTAAATAGATAAAAATGAGTTTAAAATGTATTTAAAATAAGTTTTAAAATAGATAGGACCCTAACAGACATGACCACTCCGGGTCAGAGTGGACCAAGGAGTGATGATGATGAAGGGGTACTCCAGACTCCCCTGAGCTCCAGAATTCGAACCCTACCATTAGATGAAGTTTAACGTCATACTCAGGACACTAAGACCCTCAGCCACTGCCTTCTAGCACATATATGATAAAAAGGATTGGAAGTTTGCCATAAGAGCAATAAGGTTGGGACAATCATATAGGTGTTAGGGATTGACGTGAGAAGACGATTGATCGGAGGGCGTCTCTCTAAGTAAGGGCCAAAGTGGAATATTGCATGCCATGGACTGCTCAGCCAACATGATTCCGTCCTTAGACATCATTAGTCGCCACCCATATGGCCAACAGGTGGCCCCATTAGGGGGTGTCTTATCCCACTGCAGAGATGTATCCGATGTATTCTACATATGTTGGAATGGTCATATTATCTATTGTGGAGGTGCGTGGCGTAATGGTTTATGTCAACGGAAATGGACACGGTGAGTTCAAATCATGGACGAGGCTGTTTGCATTTCACATAGCACTAATACCCTTGGGAAAAGTATGAATCCAACTATTCTCCCTCTAGCTATGGGTAAATAATAAGGCAGATTGGGCTCTATAACCAGCTTAGGAGAAGGAAAAATCCTAATTTAAACCTGTTAAACTCCACTTTGGAAATTGACTTTGTGTCACATCCTGCTCGAGCTCATTTATAGTGTTATCCTAGAATTTTAAGATAACGGTTTAAAAGTAAAAACTAATGCAGGGGTTCATGTAAGTATGATAGACAAGACTTGATCTATGGCTGATCTACTAGCAGGTCTCTCATTGGTTGGTTTAGTCATGTGAGAACAACTGAGTTAGGTAATTAGATTAGTCCCAGTGTCGTCACGCGTAAGATTATGGGTTTTGGGCGAATAAATGATCTCAAAAATATACTGAGCCTTTTTGTCTGTTAAGAAGAACAAGAAAAGAAAACGCAGAAATTCAATAACCCAAGACAACACCCAAAAGTATTTTAGGATTGATAACATTTTATACTTGTTAAAAAGCATCGAAAAAAAAGAGGATTTTAAAGCTGGCATTCAAATTTAGAAAATTTATTAGCATAAAGACATGGATTATTGCGCTTTTGGCTCACCATACTTTCAAAGAAACGTTCAATGTCTTATTATGACATAGAAAATGAATATAGGGGGGGGGGGGAGGGGAAGGATGAGCTATGAAAATAGTGTTGACTAACGAAAAGAGAGCCTCTTTGGTTTTAGTTCGGTGTTTTTCCTTCTCCTAGACCGGTTGCCATGCCAAAAACCAAAAACCAGCCCAAGTCAAACCAAGGAAAAAAAGACTCAGATGAAGAAGTCAACTCGACTCAATCGGACCAGCATAGAAGATAGAAGTCTATTGCAAGATAAGTATAATAAGAATAAGACAAAAAGCTCTGCAACAGTTTGCAGTCAGATTTGGGTAAATGCTAATTGGATTGAGGAAAATTGGGAGGTTGTCGTCAGAAATAGACTGAGTTGGCGCTGCCTCATGACACATCAGTACGCATCCTTCGAGCGTTCCATTCGCAAGAGTAAGCATCCCCCCCATCTCTATGTAATTATGTCAAAAACTCTCTCGCTCACTGGACTTAAAAGTCTCTCTCTCTCTCTCTCTCTCTCTCTCTCTCTCTCTCTCTCTCTCTCTCTCTCTCTCACACACACACACACCAGTTCGTAATCAGTCCGACATTTAAAAAAAATATGATCGGTAATGTCCGGTTTATGGTGGGGGCTGCCGCTCTTTTACAGACATCTTGCGGTCATTGGTGGTTGTTGACACAGGAAGGAGTCGCAATATATTTATCT
>CM042168.1:65627897-65691415 GCA_023376005.1 Doryteuthis pealeii
TCCTGTAGAAGGTGACGTAAAAAACTAAGGGAATTTCTACTTGAATAGTAATATAGTTTCGGTTACAGACAGAAAAACACACAATCTCCATTATATTAAGATATATATATCAAGCAAGGCTAGAGCTTGTAAAATTGTTATTGCGTACATTACGTATAACTGTGTGACCCAGCCGTTTGAAGAAAAATACTTTTTTTAAAAAATGTTACAATCCACCACATCTGCTTTGAGTGATACACTCCCACTTGTCTGATGAATTATTTTCAATTCATTTCTTATGTCATCATTAGTTGAGAGAAAAGTAAATTGCAAGATTAGAAACTTTTGCAGAATTTTCGCTTAAATCATTTCATAACGCATGTGTGAAGGATTGGCACTAAAATCAATTTAATCACTTGTCATCATATTTAATGAATTCATGATATCTTCGAATATTTAAAATATTTCGCGAACATTTCATAGAGGAAAAATGATAGAAGATAAAGGAAATGATAGCAGATAAAGAATATATATATATATATATATATATATATATATATATATATATATATATAACACACACATACACACAACACACACAAACAAACACACACACATATATCTATCTATCTATCTATCTATCTATATATATATATCTTCCCTCCTCTCTCTCTCTCTCTCTCTCTCTCTCTCTCTATATATATATATATTTATATATATATATATATATATAAACGCTTGACTAACTATTTATATTATAGATTGTGTATAAGCTAAGTGAGTGCGCGTTATTGTTTCATTGCATATATATATATATATATATATATATATATATATATATATATATATATATAATTGTAAGGATTTCGCGTATACTTTATGTATTTGATGACAAGATTATAAAAACAAATGTACTGGGTTTTTTGAAGAATGAAAGAATAGTAAAAGTAATAATTCAAATGGACTAATATTCAAGAAATACAGTTGACTTACCAGTTTCGTTTGGATTAATGGGCTGGGTTAGCTCAGTCGGTAGAGCGTTCGGCTAGAAATCACAAGGTTCCTTTCGATACCGGCCCTCGTCAAATCAGCGTATGAGTAGCACAGGGATCTGTGCGGTAAAGTAAGGAGCTGATGGTAGTGTGGCGCTCCACCTCAGATGCAAAAAAAAATCTCCTTGGTCTAGCGCTAGTGAAAAGGGGATAGACTCCCTCGCAGATTGGCTGATACCGACAATTAGGCCGCCCCGACGACTTTACTTACTTACAATTGAAATGCACCCCTTAGCCTTACGTTGAAAATGACTCATAAATTACAATACATTTTGGTTTTCGTGCGTGAAATGTTAAATGGAGGTTCGAGAATTGAAGCCAAACAATGTAATTGATGTTTGTCTCTATAAAGACTACATAAGGCATTGACATTGCAGTCTCGGAAGACTATATAATTCATGTGCCCCTCAAGTTACAGCGCCACAGATGTCGCATGTGAAGGCGGCCCGAATCAAATATTCCCAGCTGGCAGGGTCGATATTAAAATTCTTAAGATCATACTTGCAGGCGTACATTAGTTATACTAGCAAGAATAACACCCCCGGACCATATTATCTTAGGCACCCCTGTTTGATCTCGATTAAGAAAGGACACGTTTTTCATTTACACCGTCAATATCCGGCTGTTTGTTAGGGGTTAGGGTTAGGGTTAGGGTTAGTTTTATAATTAAAAAAATTATCTAAAAATCGTCTGTTAAAATCAACCAGATATTGACGGTGTAAATGAAAAACATGTCCTTTCTTAATCGAGATCAAAAAGGGGTGCCTAAAGGTCATATGGCTCCGCCCTCCTTACATTAGAAATGACTTATAAATCACAATACATTTTGGTTTTAGTGCGCGTGACTTGAAGCCAAACAATGTAATTGATGTTTGTCTCTATAAAGACTACATAAACCGGCTGATATTTATGGTTGCATTTAACTTAATTCGTATCTTGAATGGAGAAAATTAACAATTATGTTAGGGTAGCTTCAATATTAGACCGAGAGAAGATGTTCTATTTTAGTATATCTGATAGAAGAAGCAAAGTGGTTGTTAATAAAAAGCTTTTAATTGTTAAGGATTTCTTTTTTGTTGTTGTTGAGGAAACGAAGACAAGAGAGAGAGAGAGAGAAAAAAAAGAAATACCTGAGCCACATTCTTTTACACTGAGAAGGAAGAGCAATTCTCTTGACTTCCTGTTCGTTTTATTCTTCATTTTTTTTCTTGCTGGTATGTTGTGCAGCAGTTCGCTTGGCCTCTTAAGTACACGCCGACACTAACACCAACGCCTCCTCTCCGCTGCAACGAGTATTACGTTCTCTTTCTTACTCACACTTTTGTAAGCATCTCGGTTTAGCTCAGTCGTTACAGCATCCGTCTAGGAACCACAAGGTTCCGGGTTTGATACCGGCCCTCGTTAACTCAGCGCGTCTATCTATATCTAAGTACTCTCATCAGATATGATGAACGTTTGACGTCGAGAATTATTGTTGATAAGTTTAGGTTGATGAGCTGAAGTTTAATGATTATAACAGCCAGTCTAATTTTTTTTTATTAGACAAACTTTGCTTTTGGCCACAAAATCAAAATCCACGTCCGATGCTTTTATTTTAGAACTGTTGAGAACGAGCCAACTGAAGGCAGTGTCAGTTGAAGACTTCCATCACTGTTTCCAAGAGTGGGAACAATACTTTCTTCAAGAAAACTACTTTGAAAGTGATAAAAGTTATTAAAATTGTTATTAAGTTTATGATATTCTTTTTAACACAATCGGTCTCATTATTGACCGACTTTGTATTATAATGTATTTCTCTCTCTCTCTATCTCTCTCCCTCTCCTCTCTCTCTCTCTCTCTCTCTCTCTCTCTCTCTCTCTCTCTCTCTCTCTCTCTCTATATATATATATATATATATATATATATATATATACTCGTGAACAAAATAAATGGGCCAAGCAATTATTATACATTTTATTGTACAAAAAGCTAAATTAAACGAAATGCAATTGAACAAAAAACAAAAACGAGTCTTATATACACAAACAAGACATTTACTTTAATAAATGCTTAGTATGGAATCGCTTTCCCCTTTGATTTCTTTAAAAGATTAATCCTTTTAACCATGCTCTCAATCAACTTGGAACACTGTGAAGAGGGGATGCTATTCCATTTATTTTACAGAGCTTCCTACAAATTTTCTTTGTTCAAAAAAGTTCTTCCAACCAATGCACGAGATATTATGGCCCAAATATTTTCGATTGGGTTTAAATCGGGGCTTTGGTCAGGCCAAAACATCACATCAATTGAATTATCGGCAAGCCATTTCTTAGTGACTTTAGCGGTGTGTGCAGGTGCATTATCTTGTTGAAAAATAATGTTATGGGATACTCCCAGCTTCTGGATACTTGGAAACAGTCCTGTTTCTAATATTCGAATGTATTCTTTGCATTGATTGACGCCTCACATCTAATAAGTTCCCCAACTCCTGCGGCATTAAAAGTTCCCCATACCATTATCCCTGCATTCCCGTGTTTCACTGTCGTTTTTATGCAACTTGGCGATAATCTTTCTCCGGATCTTCGAATGCAGCGTTCGGGAGTATCACCAAAAAGACAAAATCTTGATTCATCGGACCAGAAAACATTCCTAAACCATTCTATATCTTTCTTGTCATAACACGAGACAAATGTCTTTCTATCATTGATGTTCTTCTTAGATAATAATAGCTTCTTTGCGCACCTTTTTGAAGAAAATCCCATTTCCTTCAATCGTCTAGATATTGTCATTCTAGAAATGTAATATCCATCCGCTGTTTTGAATTGTTTGCTATGGTCAACATAAGTTTTCTTTCGGTCCTCCAAAACAGTCATTTAAACCTGTGGTCGTCCTTGATAGTGAATGCTCTAGGGCGACCAGATCCAGATTTCCTTTTTACTGAACCTTCGATTTCGAACCTTTGACCAATTCGCTTCACAGCAGAGAGAGATGTCACATTTTCTTTTTTAAAAATATCGAAAATCTGCTTGTAAGTCATATTAGACTGCCTTAATCCTGCAATTCGGTTTTTCATATCCTCGCCCAGATGCGATCTTACCTTTTTAGGACTCATTTTTACCACTAAATTATTATATACTATAATGTTAATGATCTGAAAAATAGGAATTTGTAGTTAAATTTCAGTAAATTCTTGAAAAATATCGAAAAATCTACTTTCTTCCTTCTTTCAATCTTGGCTCATTTTTTCTGTTCACAAGTGTATATACATACATACATATATATATATATATATATATATATATATATATATATATATATATATATATATATATATATATATATATTGGGGGATATGTGCTTAATTGAAGTCATACCTAATTTTGAAAATTAATTAGTTAATAATTAAGGAATTTAGGCGGGCATATATGTTCAAATGTAAGGCTAAACAAATCGAGAAAATGTCAATCCCTGAATGTACATTTCGACCTATAGGTCTCATCAGCAAGGTCGAAATGTACATTCAGGGATTGACATTTTCTCGATTTGTTTAGCCTTACATTTGAACATATATGCCCTCCTGAATTCATTAATTATTAACTAATTAATTTTCAAAATTAGGTTTGACTTCAATTAAGCACATATCCTCCAAAAATTGTCGGCTAAAAGTCATATCAAATAAACACATTGTTTATTTTAAAAACTTTAATTAATTGAACTGCAATAGAAATAACTAAAAAGAAACAACATTTTTGTAATGTCTTGTAAACTTTTGCGTGGCACTGTATCTGTTGGTGAGTTAAAAAAATATTTTACAACATTGAAAATTATAGAATAGATACAGAAAAAATAAGGAAGATGAGTACCCGCTTGCATATGCTCACATTATATACATTTCTATATATGTATATATGTAAGAATATGTGTGCGTATATATTCAGATACACATTTTCACGTGTGTATAATGCATATTCTCATACACACATAGATAAAGTACATACACACACATACGCACCTTCCTACGCATATCTTTACACACAGACACTGACACAGACAGACAGACAGACAGACACATATATATATATATATATATACACACACACACACACACACACACACACATATATATATATATATATATATATATATATATATATAAACACTTACACTTGTAAATAAAAATGCAATCATCTTTGTGTATGGATGTATTTATATATACATATACAGAAATTCTCGCAGAAGCATAATGTACATTCTCATACAGTTACCGGGACAGCACACACACACACACACACTCACACACACACACACACTCATACGCACATTTACGTACACACATTTACACCCAGACCTACACATAAACCGTCACTTACATATACACCCCCCACACAAGTATATATCTAATAACATTTCCGTTCAAAGGTATGTTTTTATAAACATATTTACCTTTGCTTCAACAATTGTTTTGACAACCACTATAATAAACTGTACGTGGCAAATGACTTGTATTTTTGGTTCTTAAAAACCTGAAAATAATACAAGGAAAGGCACCTTGCACAAATTGTTCTAATTCCAGTCGTTTTTTTAGACTGCACCAAGAACAAAGCGGTCGTTTCGAACGGTTTTCTATTTCGTTTGAAAAAACGACCAGACAATCGAAAGAGACAATCGGAATAGCAGTTTCTTTGCCTTTTTTTAATTTCTTTATCCTTTTTTATTGTAACTTAATCGGCTCAGTTTAGTCTGGTGCAAGGCCATGAAAAACATTGTCAGTTGCATTAGAATCTTCCCGCTGGCGTTTAAAGGCAAAAAATTAATGCCTGAAAACTGGTGATAATTTTGTGCGTAGATTCAAATTAATTGTAGGTGTCAAAAGTTAAAAAAAAAAAAAAAAAAAAATGCGTTTCTATCAAGGCACACCTTTTTTAACTCTTTGCCTACCAAATTTCCCCCACGACTGTACCAAATTTTCTTGGTATTTTTTTACCTGTATGAAGGGATATTTCAAATTTCACCATCTATTCACCTCCGAACTCATTCTATTCAAATAAAGTCCTATTATTATTGTAATCTGTGTCCTTTTGCTCAATTATAATGAACTAACCATCAGTTTTTGTACTTTACTTTGGCAGTGGTAGAAGAGATGCTGTGAGCGGTTTAAAGTAGGTAAAAAGTTAAACATCTTAAACACTTTGCCTACCAAATTTCACCCACTGCTGTACCAAATTTTCTTGGTATTTTTTACCCGTATGATGAGATATTTTTAAAGTTCACTATCTATTCAAGCTCAGACAAAGCAAAAGATGGCAGGGGTGTTCATGTAGTCATTTTTCAGTGTAAACAAGTGAGACGCACAAGAGCCGCTGCCAGCGGATTAAGGTAGGATCGCAGTGGTGGGAAAGTCGCCAAGAGCGGCTTTAAGTAGGCAAAGGGTTAATATTGTAAAGATAAAACATGAAATTTAACGGATAACATCGATCGAGATAATTGATTGATTTAACGGCATGTCAATCTGTCTGGGGTTATTTTATGCCTAGATGTTAGTTGATTGTGTGCGTTTATATTTATATTTTTGTGTAGTTTCTACGATTTTTTTTTGCTCATGGTTGGTTGTATAATATCAATTATTCCAATAGAATACAAATAATTTGTAAACATATTATTTTGTCTATAGATGGTACCCTAACATATACTACCACTTCAGGTCAGAGCGAATCCGGCATTAATGACAATAAAAAGGTAATCCATACCTCTAGAACTGGAAACTCACTAACAGATGTAGTTTAATGTCATACAAAGAACACCCCTTTTGAGGGTGGGTGGATGTCAGCGTATTCTAAACCTCGCCGACAGGGTGGGTCGATCGAGAGGAAAGAACATTTGCACTAATGATGACATTGTATCTCCTGAAAAGGTAAAAAAAATAAGCTGTACTCTCTTCTTCAATTCTGATAAAATAAAAGCAGCCTTAAAAAGCAGCGGAAAATATACGAGGGTCATCTCAAAGGTCATCATGATCATCAGGTCACGCTTGCAGCTCGGATATCCATGATAATCTCTCACCATCCGTCCCTATCATTTATCGGCCCAGGAAGTCCTCTGTGCAGCATCCACACACCGCTCAGAGCTAATCATTGTAGGTCATTACTAGACGACCCACACTAGCGTGACCATGTGCTGGTTTCCACAAGGAAATGTCGCTTATGAGTTCGTTCGTACTTCTTCGGTAGTGTCAGCATGTTTGTGTGATAGGAGGAATGTGGCCATACAGTTGCTCTTTGTGGAGTGTTGTTTCTACGATTTGTTAAGACGGTACGCAGTATTCTTGTGCAGCTCACATCTAGCTTATTCTTTATGTGCTTTGTTAGGGCTCAATTGGTGCAGCCGTACAGTAGTACTGACACGACTACGGCTTGGAAGTTTTATTGCTTAGGTCTCAAAAATATTTAGAAATCTCACACTAACGTTTATTGTTTATTGTCAATGATGTTTAAGTTTCAACATTATCTATTTTTCTACATAATCGCCATTTCGTTTGATGGAATTTTTTTTTGTATGCACATGTCATGCCAACTCGCAGTCATATTACTGAGGAAGCGTTGGGCCTCGTCGTCCTTGCAAAATCCCTACAGAACTTTCGTAATTTTTTGACATCCATGCACGACTCGCCATACACTTTCGTTAATTGGCGATGAATTTCAATTAATAATTTAATACCTTTTGCGTTCAAAAGGCGAACTTCATACTTGGTGGTATCGTCAATGGGGAGCTCCATCAGAAACGACTGTCAAGCCAAGATTTGGAGTGGCAGCAAGGCGCACACAGGGACAGGCACCTACACAGCACTTTGGGGATCTTACTTTTGGGATTACACTCGTATCATCCAACTAGTCTCATAATAGTTTTTATCATCTGCACCTGATTTTCATACACTGAATGGATCGACCATTATGGGACAAAGGTCGTATACATTATATATACTAGTATAAAATAAAAAACACCCTCCGGGCGATTTAAAAATAGATTTTTGAAACATATTGCCTGAGGGGTGGGAATAAAAAAATTCAATGTCAGCGAGTTTGTACCCTAAGTAAGTAAAATCATCAATTTCATTAAAGGATTAAAAAATAAAACAATTTGAAATGTAAACTTTAAATATGTATTAAAATAAAACAAACTATATATAGATATATAATACTAGTCATGTATTTATTAAAACTTATTTTAAAAACAATGAGGACTGTCTAATGCTGCATGTTCAAATTTTGAGTGTATTTATTCTGTTATGACGATTTTGGGTAATGTGACGTAAGCAGTGACGTAATTTTTGTTACAGACAAAAACCGGAAGCGAATCTCCATTATTAATAGATTTTCTATTCACAAATTTACTGTTATTTAACTAATGTCGTAGAAATCCTATTTGTTGTAAAGTCTTCTTACTTCTTTTCTTACCATACTTACCTTATCTGACCGAATCGTCTATTCTTCTTATTTGTTATCTGGTTTCTCTCTGTCTTTTCTATGTTTCCTTCTGTTTCTTTATCTTTGTGTTCGTTATTTTTTCTTATTAACGAACACAACATCTCGGATATTTTTTGACGTCTCTATTCAAATTCCCAAGTAAAAAAAAACCGCTGTTAATTTTCTGAACGCCATCCTTGGCCAGTTGAAAAGGGCGTAAAGTAAGTAAGTCCTGAGCTATGAAATAGTTATGGAATCCTTTGGTAAGTGAATAAGTCCTATCCTGCGTATATATATATTTACCAACCCCTCCGCACGAGCAGGAAGTTAATTTCTTAAGCGGAGTTTAACAGGTTGAATTCAGAGTTTTCCTTCTCCTAGACTGGTTATCTAGCCATGGTTAAAGAGTCCAGTCTGCCCTGCTATTTACCCATAGCTGGAGGGAGAATTGGATTCATACCTTTCCCAAGGGTATTAGCGCCATGTGAAATTCCAACAGCTTCGTCCAGGAATTGAACTCGCGTTGACAAGTCCATTTCCTACGACTCTAACCATTAGACACGTGCCTCCATATCCTGCGTATAAGTCCTGAGTTATGGAATCCTTTGGTAAGTGAATAAGTCCTATCCTGCGTAGTGCTAAAGGTCCAGTTATTTACTCCTATGTTCCGTCGTCCACGAAGGTTCAAAGTAGTTGTGCGTAGTTATGACCAGAACAGCCGATATAAACATTATTACAGCAGCAGAGCACCGCCAGTGATTGGTCAAGAGGTTGGTCACATGGTTATCAGCATGAAGAAAATAGCTCAGCCGGAGTCGTCATTTGCGCTTGTCTCCTCCAGTCACTCAGCTAAAACTGTGACTCTGTAACTCGACTTAATAAATACTTCTGTCACTGTTAGTCTATGGACGTATTGATGTATATATATTTACAAACCCCTCCGTATGAGCAGGATGTGACACAATGTCAATTTCTTAAGCGGAGTTCAACAGGTTTGAATTCAGAGTTTTCCTTCTCCTAGACCGGTTACCTAACCAAGGTTAAAGAACCCAGTCTGTCCTGCTATTTGCCCATAGCTGGAGGGAGAGTAGGATTCATACCTTTCCCAAGGGTATTAGCACTAAGTGAAATGCAATTACCACGTCCAGGATTTTGAATATTGATGTATATATGTGTTGAATAACCCTCTTATTTCTTCTTATTGTTTTATTCTTAAACTTATCTTATGGCCGGATCGTCTATTCTTCCATGTAGCTTATCTGGTCTGATTACTCTCTCTCTTTTCTATGCTTCCCTTCTGGGTTGGTATTGGCCGTTTCTTCGTCTTTGTGTCTGTTCTTGTTCTTATTAAAGAACACAAGACTTGGAATATTTTTGACGTCTTTATTCCCAATAACCGCTTGCGTAGAGAGAAATAGCTATCACCTAACTAAAATTGAATCTCTAACTCTACTTCCAGTTCTCACGATTGGACCAATCAAATAATAGCTAACAATGTCAGCTAAAGATAACCATCTGTCTGTCATTATTGACTGGGTATTTTCATGATTCTTTTTACTCAATTAATAGTTAATTTTTTAATTCTACGCTACAGTATATAATTAATAGGCCATCTATCAATTATGTAACATATATTGCGTATTTAAATGTGCAAAAGATTCTTCTAAAATCGGTTATTTGATGACGCAAAATGATGTTTTCAGCATAAAAAATGGCTAACTGTTCTGCGCTCTGCACCTTCAATGCACGATGTCTAGACCCCAAACGTTATAACACTCTGCGCTGGCCAATTTAAGGGCATGAGTCAGAAACAGGCTCACGAGGATTAAAAACAAACAAACAACAACTACAAGTGTTTGTAAACAAGACGTGGATGGAAGAAGTCTATCCAACTGGCTGCTACTGGCTATCCCTATCTTAACACCTCAACGGGCCGAGTTCTAACTGCTTAGTGCTCGAGTTTAGCTGTATTTATGTCAAATTCTCCTTCTCCACCCACCTTCTCCGGACCACACAGATGGCCAGTACTTAAATCGAATCGCAGACTTCTAGTTGTCATTAACCTTAAAATTAAAGTAATTAAATATTTTTTCAGACACTACGTCTTCAATACGTCGACCATTAATTTTTTCAAAAGAGATTTTCTCATAAAAATCCATTTGCTTTTAATACCTGGGCGCATAAGATATTATCACCAAGTGGCCTAACTTCATGGTGGTCGTACAAGTCTCTTAAACTTTACGGCCTAATCTTTGGATTCCCTTTTACTTATGCCTGGCTTTAACCTATTCTCTTTCTTATTTATTTATTTATATTATTTATTTACTAGGTTCTTCGCTCATGTACATCTCACAGTGACATTTACAATGTTTACACGGTTTTATTTAATGCTGAAGCCAGTCATTTTTCAAGCAGTTTCATCTAACTAATTATTTCATAATAATAATCATTTGTTTGCACACGGTTATATGGTATCAAGTATTCCTATCTGATACAGGAAGTCCCCCGTGACGTAGTGGCAAACATGCTGGACTGCGATATCCTAGTAAGCAAGTTCGAATTCTAGTCTCGCTATTGCATTCACTTTTGGACTAATACCCTTAGGAAAGGTATTACCCCCTCCTATTCCCAACTATAGGTTAAATAGTACCACTGTTCTTCTACAGGGACTTTGGCATTAAATAACCCATGAAGGTTGATATTCCATTAAACAAAGAAATCAAATCAAACCTGTTTAATACAAATAATCTGCACACAGTTATATGGTTTATTCTTATCTACTAATAATTTTCAAACAGATGTACTTTCCCAATTGATGGGGCGTCAACAGTTACTACCACTCCGGGTCAGAGTGTATATAGGTGTAATAGCAACATTTACACAGCGAATAGAGTAAATACAGGAATATTTTCCTATTTATAGACTTTTGGTTACCATATCCAACTAATTCGAGTTGAAATGGATGAAGTAAAAAAAAATGGCGGAGTGGCCTATTGTCGGTATCAGCCAGACAGCGAGGTAGTTATCCTCTTTTCGCTGGCGCTAGACTAGGGAGTTTTTTAGGAGGAGCTACGCCTACCGTCAACTCCCAACTTTACCGGACAGATCAGATTACACAAGCTGTGTTACTCATGCACTGAGTTGGCGGGGACGGGTATTGAACCAGGAACCTTGCTAATCATAGCTTGGTGCTCTACCGACTGAACTAAAATGGCCCCTCATCAATGAATGAAAAAAAAAGAAGAAAAAGCACATTTTCTGAGCCAATCTTAAAATTGAATTAACCAATCAGTAATCATGTTATATAAAGTAGTTGGTATGCAAACTTGGATTGTTCTCTAGCCATTTACCTGAAGGTTGGTTGGATTTTACGGCCTGTCAATCCGTGTTGGGTTATTTTATGCCGAACATGTTTTTGTTTTATTCATTCTTGTTGGGTATCTTATAACTCTTTTCAAAAAAAACTTATTTTTGATCTACTTCATAGATCGGACCCTAACAGGTACTATCACACCGGGTTAGAGTGAACCTGCTTCTCCAGCAGTGTCCAGCATGTCTAGTTCGTCTCACTCTGGTGGTTTGTCTGATAGGGGGCAAGCGGCTGTACAGCGAAGCTTTGGCAATAGCTCTTAACATATCAAACGTTGTATTAATTAAATTATCATACTGTGGTATATCCACAGGTCCTGCTAGTAGGTAATAATTTCAAGATCTAATCTTATTGTACATGTACAATTGAATTAGTTTAAAAGCCGCCCTATCAGGTGGCAATTAAGCTAGCTCTGCGGAAATCTCTTGACTGGACATTTGGCCCAACATGATACTTCATGCAACAATAGACCATAGAAGAATCCAAAATTGATTGCTGCATTTAAGTATTACATTAACATTTAAGTTTGTCTTTTAAAAGTTCACGTAGAGACCTATGCCTCTTGCTGGCTTCTCTATAGGCTGTGATTCGGCTTGTGCAGGTGTATTTGCGAAAAGTGCTTGATCATCTGTGTATTTAAGTGTGTATTAATATTGTAGGACAAGTCTAGTGTTTTTTGGAACAAGTAATTAGTTATAATCAGTTTCTATTCACGGAGAAGATTTCTGTCTCCCTGTGAAGTGGTTCCCGCCAAATCTGATGGTGAGAACTTTGATAATCTTAAGGGAAGATCTTTTTTGGAAATCAGATTATATCAGTAAACACATGGCAAGAAGAAGAGATGAAGAAGAAGAAAACGAAAGTAAACACACTTACACACACACATATATATATATATACTTACACACACACACTCACACACACATATATGTGTGTGTGTGTGTGTGTGTGTGTGTGTGGATATAGTGACGCACGCACGCACTCCTACACAAAACAGAAAGCTAGAAGAGTACGAGAGAGAGAGAGAGAGAGAGAGAGAGAGAGAGAGAGAGAGAGAGAGAGAGAGAGAGAGAGAGAGAGAGAGAGAGAGAGAGAGAGAGAGAGAGAGAGAGAGAGAGAGAGAGAGAGAGAGAGAGAGAGAGAGAGAGAGAGAGAGAGAGAGAGAGAGAGAGAGAGAGAGAGAGAGAGAGAGAGAGAGAGAGAGAGAGAGAAAGAGATTTATAAAGTTGATAAGTACTAAAATTAAATAAGAAATATAACAAATTTACTTATGTTTTTCAAATTATAGATATCTTATTTTGTTTATTCTTATCTCTTTTTGGGTGTGTACAGTCGAGACCTACGTATACATCTGATATCTTAGAGGATCTTGGTACAGTATTGTGTCATTGTGAGTGCATTTGATATTATGAATGTATTCATGAACATGATCCCAGTGTATGTATACATGTATGTTTTGTGTGTGTGTGTATACGTGTAAGTGTAAAAGTGTGAGTATGCATTCTATTACTGTCCGCATATATATCTTAATGTGTTAGTCTCGCTGTATGTATGCGTACGTTTGCATTTGAGCATGTTTCGTTGCGTCACGTGTCTTTCGGAGTCTTTATGAGGCTTTTTTAATGAATCATAAATGTGGTCAGACAAGAGTTGAAGTTTAAAAATGAAGACGAAAGAAAACACAAGTCAAAATTAATGACTAAAACCGTTTGCGTTTGTTTGTTTATTTACCGACTAGCAGGACATGTGGATATACCACAGTATGATGATTTTTATTATGTTCAATTGAAACACATTAGCTTTATCACGTCCGCACACTCCCTCCCTTTCTCTATCTTTCTCATACTTCTCTCCTTCCTTTCTTTCTTTCTTTCTTTCTTTCTTTCCTTCTCCCTCCCTTCCTTTCTTCTTCTTTCTTCCTTCCTTCCTTTCCTTTCTTTCTTTCTTTATTTCTTTCTTATATTTTTCTGTGTAGCATGTCCTTTTTCTTTCCTTTCTTTCTTTCTAATAAAAACGGAATAGTCCATTATTTAGCTGAGGTGATGACATTCATAAAGAATAAGAATTCGGCGGATAAGCCATACCAGATAATCAGGATTTACATTTTTGCATTTAATCTTGAATGATTTTGGACGATATCATTTTTAACAAGTGGGTGTTTCAAGATGATAATGGTCATACAATTAAGGAACACGAGTATTGATATACAGACTGTTGAAGTTAATTCAATCTTGCCTAAATCTAGAAGAAAAACAATTCAATAATTGTTGGTTGGCTGGTTGGTTGGATTTTATAGCATGGCAACCCTTATTCAATTTCTTAAATATAGTTTAAAAATCTATTTCACCCATAGATGGGGCCCTAACAGTTACAACCACTCCGAGTCAGAGTGGACCTGGGAGTAATAGCAATGAAGTGGTAATCCACAAGTTGATTTGCACACAGTTGGTGTTGTTACTTAATAGACTGACCTTGCATGAGGGTGGATGATTTATATTACTCTATCAGGAAGCGCGTGGTGTAATGGTTAAAGTCATGAGAAATGGACTCGTCGCCACGAGTTCAAATCCTGGATGTGGCAATTGCATTTCACTTAGCGCTAATACCCTTGGAAAGGTATGAATCCTGCTCTCCCTCCAGCTATGATAGGGCAGACTGGGCTCTTTAACCTGTTGAACTCTGCTTAAGAAATTGACTTTGTGTCACATCCTACTTGTGCAGAGGGGTTGGTAAATATATATATATATTACTCTATGTGGGAGTAAGATGAGGAAATTAATCCGACAGTATGTGGAGAAAATGTAGAACAAACACGGGATGTTACAATGGATTGAAATTTATTAGTCGATGTTCGAACATTTCGGTTTATAAAGGAAACCTTCTTCAGGACAATGAAATTATTCAAGGAGAATATATTGTAAATGTTGGTTGGATGAACTTTACGGGATCTCAACACATCTATGGTTATTTTATGCCGAAGATAATTTTGTTTTAATTGTTCTTGCTGGGTATTCATTTTTTGGTAATTTTCACCTTTAGTTGTTAAAATTCCTAGGAAATAAGGCAATTAGAGTAACCTCCTTTGACTTTCAAAATGTGTTCTTAATAACAATTAAGTTCATTTCAGATATTTTATGCTAGGAATTTAGCCAACTGTCTTTCACTTTGAAACAAGACGGTAGCCATTTTGAATGTGTCCGTGCAAATATACAAATCTTAGAATCGTTTCGAAAACAATACAACTGCATGCTTTAACACAAAAATATCATAAAATGTGTTATTAATAACAATTAAGTTCATTTCAGATAATGCGCACGCACAATTTTATGCTAGGAATTTTAATAACTAAAGGTGAAAATTACCCATTTTTTCAACTTGTGACAGCTAGTCTCCTCAGGTCTCCAGGACTCTTCTGAGTATTCTGGCAGATTGCAGCAGTGCAGTGTTCTGAATGGTTTCAATCCTTCCTCTGATTTCCAAACTTTCCAAACCCTTTTCCAATCCTCTTGGGACTGTTCCAAGTGCACCAACTACAATTGGTATCACTTTCACTTTCATCTTCCATAACTTTTCAGTTCTTTGGCAATGTCCAGATATTTGCCCATTTTCCCCTTTTTATTATTATTATTATTATTATTATTATTATTATTATTATTATTTCACACCTATCGTAGTCGATAGTTTACTGGAGGCCGAGTGACCGCAAGTCTCATCAGGTTTCCAGGACACTTCTGAGTATTCTCGCCGATCTTAACTGTGCTGTAGTTTGGATGGTCTCGATTCTTCTTCTGGTTTTAAATTCACCCAAATTATTTTCTAGAGCTTTGGGAACATTCCAAGGGCACCAATTATAATTGGTACGACCTTCACCGTCACATCATCATCATCATCATCATCATCATCATCATCATCATCATCATCACTATTATTATTAGAGACATATTTTATTGAAAAATAAATGTTATAAGCACCTAATAATAGATATTTCATAGCGATTTCAGAAAATTAAATTAAGAGGCAAGTGACTGATTTAAAAATCATCTTCACGCATTTTTGTTTAAAAATACACCGAAAATTTAATTAAAATCAAATAAGTATTCCAGTCTTATGATTTAATAAATGTAAAGTTTTACTTTTTAAATGAACCATTAAATAAACTACAAATAACAAAAAAAAAAAACCAAACAAAAAAACAAAAAAAAAACTTTTGATTTAAAAAAATCCAAATGAATATTTCTCCTGGGGTAGTTATGTGATATAAGGTGGGGTTTTTGCCAAGTAGTTTTTTTTTTCGGACGAGGGCTTTGTCGTATACTCGATAAATGTGTTGTATGGGAAGATATTTCCCCCACAAGATAGTTGGACTCGTCCAACAGAAGCGCATATAAAGATACGAATAGGCGAGGTTATCCGTAGTCTAATTACGTAGTAGTTCGTTCGTGTTGAGTCACTACTAGTCAAGTAGTTAGTCATACTGTTGGAGAACTGCATGTTGACTCTATTATTCATATTTCTGTTGTATTTGATAAATTCAGTCGCAACAAAAATTGAAATTGATTTGATACATACGACGTTTGCAATCGCTGAAAGTTGTTGCTGTTGTTAAAAGAAAAAAAAATTACAGGAGGATTGTAAAGTAACTCCCTATTTTAAAAATCTTATAATTTATTTTGGATCATTATTTTTACAACAATGAAAATGAGAAGAACACGCATAACCTGGAGTTTTATCTTAAATTCTATATGGGCAACAGTATTCGCTTTTAGTCCCTCAAACCGCTCGGGAATCGCATCAACTGATTTTCCCAGGAACTCTTGTGGAGTGGCAGAAATGAATTCTCGTATTCGTCCTACAAGTTCTTCTGAAGTCGTTGGTTTCGTACTGTAGACTTTCCCCTTCAATCAAATCCAAAGAAAGAAAGTCGGAGAGTGTTAAATCAGGTCTTTTGGACGGTCATCCATGGAGACCACGTCTACCCATCCATCTCACAAGAAAATGATGATTCAGCCATTCACAAACAAAAATAGTAAAATATGGAGGAGTACCATCTTGCATAAAAATCAATCTTAAGAAACTTAATTTAAAGAATTGAAAATAAATGTAACTACATATAAAAAAATTATAAATAGTTTAAAATAGGGAGTTACTTTTCAATCCTCCTGTATATTTCAATTTCTTTTCTTTATTTTTTTGAAAATTACCACGTGATGCAAAACATGCAAAAAAATCAAAGAGAAAAAAAATGACGAATCCAACCGCAGATATCCCTTTTTTGTTTTATCGTCTGTTCTCTTTCGAATTAATTTTTTTATTCAACTAAAAAAAATGTTCTACATTTTCTCTGTCGTGTTTCCCTTTAAACAAGACAAACTTATATTAATTTTCACCCCGAAAGATAACTCTAGGGATTATTTTCGGGGGTTGTCTTATTCTTCATATATCGAAAAAATGACATTACGAAGTAGAAAATTGCGAAATTTCTAAATTAACAGAAATTACAAAAAACAATCTCCATTTATTTACTATTAACATTTTCTTTTATTGAAAAACTCACGTTGTCTTGATCCTTGACGAAGACGAGTGTTTGCGTCACATAATGTGATTGTATTATCGTCTGTTCTGTTTTGAATTAACTTTTAATTCATTTAGAATAATGTTTCCTACATTTTCCTCAAGATTTAGAACAATTAGAATTGTACAGTTAATAAATCAAATTCAAATATACTTAATTATAAAGTGGAATTTAATCATCTTCTTTCATAGTCAAATACTAAATAAATACTAATTAATAAATACTAAATAAAATAAGCATCAAATTTGAAGCTTCGTCGTACAATATTTTTAGACAAATTTTTGTTTTACCCTAATTTCCGGAAACTGCTTATCTAAGGGTGAACAAAGGACAAGTTATGCTCCCTTATTTGATAGCCACGTGAGAGTGAATTGATCCCTGTTTATTCAGGGGAAAGTAAGAATTCGTCTCAAGATCAATATCTATATTTTCTTATATCATTTGGTAAACCTTTCATGTTTTAAACTGTGTCTATACTTGTTGTGAAGACGCGTGGAGTAATGGTTACAGTCATTTGAAATGGACACGGCGAGACAAGTTCAAATCCTGGACACAGCTGTTTGCATTTCACATAGTGCTAATACCTTTGGGAAAGCTACGAATCCAACTATTCTCCCTCCAGCTATGGGTACACAAGTACGTAAGTAGGACTCTTTAATCTTTTTAGGCAACCAGTATAGGAGAAGGAAAACTCTGAATTCAAATAACCATTACGTGAAGGCTCCCGATTACGACATGAAGGCTCCAGAGTTCGACATGAAGGTTCCGAAGAGAAGGTTCCCGAATTGGACAAGTAACACCTGAAAAAGGTCGTAAGGCATATTGGCCAAAACGCTGTGCATATATATATATATTGACCAAACCCTCCGCACGAGTAGGATGTGACACAAGGTCATTTTAAGCGGAGTTTAACAGGTTTGAATTCAGAGTTTTCCTTCTAGACCGGTTGCCTAACCAAGGTTAAAGAGGCCAGACCACCCTACTATTTATCCATAGCTGGAGGAGAGTAGGATTCATACCTTTCCCAAGGGTATTAGCGCTAAGTGAAATGCAATTACCACATCCAGGATTTGAACTCGGGGCGACGAGTCCCATGACTTTAACCATTACACCACACGCTTTGTGCATATAACAATAAAGATGGGGACAACAGTCCTAAATAATACAAACTATTAAGCCTCATCTAAAATATTCAGACAAACAATTAATCTCATTCGAATTAATAGACGAACAGCTTGAATAGAATATACATAAAAACAAAACAAGATGTGTTTAATATATTTAAGGTTCCCTGTATTTCTATTTTGGTGGAGGAGTTCTCAATTTAGTTTTGACTAACAAACAATATAGTGAATGAATTAAGTGAAAAATTTTAAGTTTTTTCCTTCATTTATTCACTATATATATATATATATATATATATATATATATATATATAATATATATATGTATATATGGAAATACGGTGAGGAAATTAATCCGACAATATGAGAAGAAAATATTTTAAAAAATATAACAAACATAGGATGTTATGATCAGGGGAAACAATTTTATGTGACATTACTTAAGCCTTTCGGTGTCCTGAAGATGGTATAATATACCGAAAGGCTTAAGTATTGACACATAAAATTGTTTCCCCTCATAACATCCTGTGTTGTATATATCTTATTATAATGGAGATTGTTTGTCTTTCTGTAACCGAAACTATATTACTATACAAGTCAGAAGTTATTTACATCACATTCTCCATGATTTTTTTTTATTTAAACCTCAATTATTAATAAAATTGTTTAACATATAATACTGTTAACCATATCTACATACTAATAACATGTAATTGTATTTATATATACAACAAAAATAGTTGTTTACAGTGTGAATAGGAAGGCTAATTGCTTGATTTTAATAAATATATGCTTAGTATTATTGATTTCTAATTGTTTGGTAGCAAAAATCATCTGAAAAAAATCCATTAACAAGAAGAAATAACTGTAATATTATTCTTTAATTCCTATTTAACTAAATAGTTAAATTAGGAAAATTACCAATGAAAGACGGAGTAATGAAAATGATGAAGAGTTAATTTCGAAGTTTCAATCATACCCCCTCTGTTCCAAATCATCTGCATTCTTATTCAGTTTCATTAGCCTTTCTTTAATATGATATTTTATTATATTAAAACTTAAATACTTGCACCCGAAGGGTGCATATATTTGCTAGTATATATAAAGTAAATTGAGGAAATTGATCTGACAGTATAAGAAAATGTAGATCAAACACGGGATGTTACAATGGATGTAAATTTATTAGTCTATATACAGTCGGATTAATTTCCTCATTTTACTTATATATATATATATATAACTAGTTTCATTGTCCTGAAGAAGGTTTCTTTATAAACCGAAATGTTCGAACATCGACATTACGACTAATACATTTCCATCCATTGTAATATCCTGTGTTTGTTCTCCATTTTCTCTATATATAAGTTAATTACATAAATCCTTTTTTCTCCTTGACTCGTTTCATTGCCCTGAAGAAGGTTTCCTTTATAAACCGAAATATTCGAACATTACACTACGACTAATAAATTTCCATCCATTGTAACATCTCGTGTTTGCTCTTCATCCCCCCCATATATATATATATATATATATATATATATATATATATAACACGATTTTGGACCATATTATCTTTAGGCGCCTCTTTTTGATCTCGATGAAGAAAGGACATTTTTCATCTACACGTCAATATCCGGTTGTTTGTTAGGGGTTAGGGTTATGGGTTAGGGTTAGGGCTAGGGTTAGAGGTTAGGGTTAGGGGTTAGTTTTATAATTTAAAAAACAAATCTAAAAATCGTCTGTTAAAACAACCGGATATTGATGGTGTAAATAAAAAACATGTCTTTCTTAATCGAGATCAAAAAGAGGTGCCTAAAGGTCATAGGGTCCACGATTTTCCCCGCTTGTTACCCCCACCCCACTAAAAGTAGCAACCGACATTTTTAAATGGTGCATATTTTTTTATTGTTCCTAAAATAGCCGCTTACATTTGGCGGGTAAAAACAGAAATTGGTAAAAGTGAAACAAATATAGAAATAAATAGGCCGAAATCAACAAAAAGAAAACAACAAAAAACACAAAATACGAACGAACAATTAAACAGAAGTCCTGTCTGTCTCTTCTTTTTTTTTTGACGTAGACAGTAACAACAACAACAACAAAAGCCACCCTCAGTTGAAGGTCACAAGGTCGAGAAATTTTAGTCCACAGTTCAAGTTTCGTTTAAATTAGTCCTATTATCATTTTGACACACCATCGCATTGAATTTAGATATTTTGATATTATTATCATTTTAAGTTTATTATAGAATTAAAATTATCGTAATTATAGATTTTGTGTAATTCTTTTTTGATTGTATACAGGTGACAGAAATAAACATTTTCTGTATTGTTTTTTTTTTTTAATTTTTAAATTCTATTTTATCAATTGTCAAAAATGAAATATTGAAATGTCTATTTTGCTTTTAATTTTTCGTTTCTTTTTTTTTTTTAATAGAAAATGTACATTTACATAAACGTCTATAAAACTGCTATATTTTGCTTGAATAATTTACGTTAATTTTGTCAAGTAGCATATATATATATATATATATATATATATATATATATATATATATATATACAATTATTTCACTAAAATTTGGATTTTATTTAACAGACGATCACTCACAGAACATATAATTACTGCCAAATGAAATAGCCATAGATGAGATTCGAACCCACTTTCAAGAGATATGATTCTTCAATCCTTTATCAAAGTTGATCATCGAATGCGTTTCGCCGAGTTTAAATAATTTTTGGTCAAAAGATTTTAGTTACATACTTCTCGAGCAATTAAATAAAATCAAAATACTAAATAATTGCATATATATATATATATATATATATATATATATATATATATATATATATATATATATATATATATATATATATATATGGCATTGTTGTTCATGTGTATGTTGTGTGAACTTGCTTTTATATATTTAACATTGTTTTGTCTTTTCTTTTAAATACGTTTGCTGGAGCCAATTATTCAGAATGCCGCCGGTCTCAACGAGGATGAACATTTATCGTTACCACTGGTCGGTTAGTGCTATCCGTAATAGTGAATTGTGACTCCTTAGTAACTACCACTTTGCGGACATCCGAACTCTGGGTAACTGAATATGAAGGACGGGGCAGCGACTTCAGTGGGGCTTCTATTGTTAATTTACCATCTTCGCCCAAGAAGGCGTTTACGCTCATCGGGTCGACAGTTTCCGGTAACTCAAATTCTTTATTAAACTCCTTGTGTATCGTGCGCCCTTCCATCTTTTCTTCGTGTCGCGCGGTCACAATCAACTTCCGGTCCATTGTTTTGACCACAATCTCCTCTGGTTTGTATTCTCCGATGTCGACCAGAAGGTGAAGTTTCCTCGCTCCGTCCGGTTCGGAGATGATTGAGTTCTGTACTGTGCTCTTGTGAGTCAGGTTAGGAACAGTCACAGTCTCGCATTTGATTGGCAGGAACGTTGCTTCTTTACTACTCTGGGTCGGTGGAAGCAGCGGTCCCTCCACGGATAGAATATTGTCTTTACTCATGACGCATGTGATCTTGTCCTGATCAACGTCCCTGGGAATATCAATCTGTCGACTGTATTCGCGACTGAATGTTGAATTGCCCTTTTTCTCTTCGGTCTTGCCGTAAATCACCACTCTGTTGTCCTGAACTTTCACCTGGATTTCCTCGGGGCTGAAGTCGCTCACGTCAAAGCGGACCTTAAACTTTCGATTTCCTTGGTCATCCAATTCGTAAAGGGTACGGAATCCGTCGATTTTACCTAATTTGTCGCCGGTGGTCGTATCCGTTGGTGCCAGGGTGAAGAATTCGTTGCGCATTTTTTCGAATTCTTTCTCCCATTGAGAACGTCGATCGTTCAATTCCGTTTGGACGTTTTCCCAACTTTTCATTTGACGATCCTCAAATGTGAGACTGTCCTTTTTCACTGGAATATGCAATTCTGTACGATAATGGGCCATTGTGCTTTTACTTTCTCGTTCTTGTATCACCGAGGGAAATCCCTTGAAAACCTGAAAAAAATACAAGAAAAAAAGAAAATGAATTAATTACAGTGATGTACATTGTTTATTATCACAGTGTCTGTGTGTGTGTGTGTGTGTGTGTGTGTGTGTGCGTGTGCGTAAACAATGATCAATAAAAACAAGCTACGTGGGCGAAGAGGTGTGTCTGCAAAAAAAAAAAAAACCCCCAAAAACAAAAAAAAACTGCGTGGTCAAAGAGGTGTGGCCATCTGGAAATTCTAGGACTATATTAAGCCTAGAATTTTGGTTGAAGTTCAGAGTGATTGCTCGTTTTTCAAACGTCCGGCAGTTCCTTTGTATGTGTGAACTCTCTCCGATCACTCCCCTGCTCTACACAAGCGTCACCATCAAAGAATAAAAATATATTATATCTTTATCTACACGTGATCCTTGTTGTTTGTCAAGTCCAACGGTGATATACAACGCTTGTTAATGACAGTCCCACAATTTTGCTGACAACAAATTTGGCTTCCCGGGTCTTTTACAAAGAAGTTGTTTCGCACCGTGCGCTCAAGGACGTACAGACAAACACCATAGTTCAAACTAGTTCTTTATTTTTCATACGGCGCATGCCGTGAAAACTGCGAATTAAACGAAAGAAAGCGAATAAGTCACAATATAACACAAAATACAATAAAATACAAATACAATAAAATAGACAAATATTACACAAAAAGGATAAAAACACAATTACCAAGAAAAGTTTACGTCATGTAATTTACGGAAAATTCCAACTATAAAAACATTCAAAGCTAAGACTATGAATTACAAATTAAACATATGAAAGGGGGTTTGGGGTATTTAAAACTCAAATGCCACAAACAATATTTTAACAGGGGAAAAGGATATTTCTCATTTTGAGAAATTACAAATTAAACCAAAAAAAATAACACATGTAAATAAATGCAGTTTCAGAGAAGAGAATGGAGAACTTAAATACCTTTGCTGGCACGTAGGGACTTGCACATTAAAAATAGACCAATATCTTAGTGGTTCTTATACTAAGAATTGCGGTTCCAAAAATACCGCCAAAAGTTGCTCACAATGGGAGCCTCAAAAAACTTGACTTGCTCAAGCGGGCATCTCAACGGAAAGACAGATCCTTGCCAGGACTCCTTTAGACCTGACAATACCAAAATTACTACTCAGTCCAAGACTTTATCTTTTATTTAAACCCTTTTCTATTTCACTGCACAAACAGCAGTGAGTTACTTATCATATAACACAAAGGCAAAATAAGCACTCCAAACAATCTCAAAAATGCACTTACACATATATTTGGGGTTATTAAAAACCCAAGAACTATTTCTTATAAGGTAACCATTTTTACCAGGAGGATGACCAGGGCCATAGGGTACTTTATTTGGGGTAAGAGGAGGAAGTGGGAAGGGGAGGCCTAAAGCCGGACATGAGGCCCATGACAAAACAAAATTTAGATTACTGCTGGAATCTGCCTAAAACAGTGACAGCCAAAACGCTAGAAATGTCAATGAAATCAGGTCGAAGGTCAGCATTGGAACAAATACATAACGAACAAATTACATTTGAGGATTTTATTTTGTACGGAGACCTAAGATGAAAAACAACAACTTTTGATTAAATATAAAACAGTAAAACAAATAAAGTATTATAGAAATAGCAATCAAAAGAGGCGTCGTACCTTTTAGCCAAGAAATGTTAATAATAGCCCAAACAAATATTTCGTGACAACTTGATCATTTCAATATATGAAGCCTGTAAGGATCCTAAAACAGGAATTCTTGTGTCAGGAGACACAGGAAGCTAAAGATTAACCCTATTTAGCTGGCTGACAAATTCAGAAAGTTTGAGCAAAATCACTGGACAATTAACAACGGTTAATAAATGCTCGGCCTATCATGCCAGCCTATTGTAATATCACTGGGGTTGGCCATTGAATAATAACTCTGATTGTAACTTACAAATGAAAAGGGTTTATTTCAACAAGACGTACAAGAATGTGTTAAAAGTAATATATTACTAGTTAGTCTTGCTAGAAAGACAGGTGTATTTACCTCACCCCCCACCAAGTAAGGATGTCGTACAAGGTACTTTTAACGAGTGTGTGTGTGTGTGTGTGGGGGGGTGCACGCACAAAATGCTTAGATCCCCTCGGCATTCACCTTTTGTGGCGCCACAGACACCGGGCAATAAACCCATCCGCGTCTCTTTAAATCGAGGGGACAGTTGTTGCCTGGTGGTGGTGGGGGGATGGTACCCTAGGATCACGCGATTTATTTACCCAGCCGCCGAAGGCAGCCAGGAAGACGGGTGTATTTACCTCAACCCCCACCGCGTAAGGATGAGGTACAAAGTCTTGGGGTGCTTCAGGCACCGGGCAACAAACCCTTTAAATCGAGGGGGTAGGTGGTGCCTGGAGGGGACGGCCCCGTGGAATCACGCGAAGGCAATTAGAAAAGACGAGCTCCCGAGACTAACACCGTCAATGTTTATATTCAAATAGAATAGTCCATTCTATACAACGGGGTATCATCTCTTCTCGATAACACAGCCGCTAAGGGACAGCCAAGCAACCCCTCAGCACTACACCACTTGAACTGCTAAGAATCCCCCTCATGTTAGGAAGAACTCTTGTTAAATGTGAGCACCTCTTTATACAATATAAATATGTTGTTTGATTCGTTAAACTAGCATGAATATGCATCCTTCGCAGGGTGTAAGTATTTCAGTTTTAATGTAATGAAATATATTAAATTAGAAAGACTTACGAAATTAAATAAGAAGGCATATAAAAAGATTACACTTATGTTAATAATATTCTAATTAGTTTCTATATAAAATCATTCATAGGATTGATTTTAAAACGTTGGAGAATAAAACAATAATATTAGAGATCAATAACACCAAGTAATTATTTGTTAAACTCGGTTTTGTTAAAACCAGTATTCAAATTAACCACGCCATATATTATGAAAACCTTTATTTCTTAGTGATATATAAGACACATTGCAGGATTTTAAACACACTAATAACATAGGCTGTTTTTAGGCAAATCTAACTCAGATTTTCATAGAGACATCGTTAATAAATGGGATTTATCTATTCTATGTATTAATGATTTGACTATGTTAGATACGCATTGATAAACTTACACAATTCCCGAGGGTATTGTGACGTAAGGAGTGACATAGTTTCGGTTACAGACACAGAATCCCCATTATAAGATGGTAACTGTTACTTAATTTGTCTGTAACCTAAACTACGTCACTGCTTACGTCACATTACCCAAAATCGTCATACATAGAATAAAGAACAACCTTCTATCATATATACTCAAAATTTGAATATGCCACCTTAGACAAGTTTTAATAAATACATGCTTGGTATTATATATATATATATATATTTTAATATTAATATATATATTTAAAGTTATCTAACGTAAGAGTTTTACGAGAAAATTATTTACAAACAAGAAATAGTAATTTTTTTTTAATATCAAAAGCTCAACTAAAATATTTACAAATAAATGAATACCAACGATTTTGTTTAAAGTTTATGTGAAAAATATTCAAAATGATTATTTAATTAATAATTAATAGATGCGTGCAACATTTTATTTGAAGGAGACATAACTAAGTTTCCCTTTCAAACTGTTTTTTTTTTACTCCTTTAATAAATTTGATGATTTTACTTATGATACAAACCTTCTGACAATGAATGTTTAACTCCCCAACGCCGACAATATCTTTCAATAAATTAAGTCTTACACCGCTCGGAGGGTGTTTTTTTTGCTAGTATATTTGAAATAATCAAGTTGTCGCAAGGTTTTTTTGTTTTTATTCATTTATTTTTTTTTTGCCACTATTGTGAGATTTGCTATTACGGTTGCCAGGATATAGAATTCTGCAGGAAGCGTGCCGAAGACAATATTTGCGCAAACTGAATGTTGAACAGTGAAACACAGTGCAACAAGAGTAAATAAAGCAGTGAGCGTGTGAGAAAGTATGCGCGTGTGTGCGTGAAAGAGAGAGAGAGAGAGAGAGAGAGAGAGAGAGAGAGAGAGAGAGAGAGAGAGAGACTTTTGTGAAAAAATAATCAAATAATAAACTAAAATAAAAACTAATAGGAATTGAAATGTTGATATAAAATAAAAAAAGATAAATTAATTTTATTTAAATACCAGCTTAATTGCCACCCGAAAGGGCGGCTTTTAAGCTAGTTAACTAATGATATTTGTTGCCATAAATCTAGTTTTGCCAGAGATAAAATGTCTAAATTAGCCAAATTTTACAATAAAAGAGAGGTAATATTTATTGTTGTTTTACGTTTAATTAATAGAAAAACCCTGTGATAATAATAAATATTCAAGTTAATTGTTTATAAAATTTTCATTATTGGGATCTAACCCTCATTAAGGTATCTTAATGTAATTGAAATTTGGGACCATATGACCTTTAGGCACCCCTTTTGCTTTGCTGATTCATAAGTACATTTTTTCCATTTACACCGTCAACATCCGGTTGTTTGTTAACAGAAGATTTTTAGAGTTTTTTTAAATTATAAAACTAACCTCTAACCCTAACCCCTAACCCCTAACAAACAACCGGATGTTGACGATGTAAATGAAAAAAAAGTACTTATGAATCAGTAAATGGGTGCCTAAAGGTCATATGGTCCGAAATCTGCTGAAATTTTGTGAATAGGCATAATTTCTGGTCATTGACCTTTGTTTTAAATTTCATTTAGATTTAAGGGGAAAATTTCTTCTCCGAGTACCGTGGGTAATGTAGTTTCAGAATATATATGGTTATGGGGTCTATCTCCAAATCCTTGGAAGAGTTCGTGAACAAAGACAAAAGTATGGTAATCTGAACATTAGCTACATAAATGAGAGTAACCTCCCCCTTGTTTATTTCACTTTGAGGAAGCCTTATGTTTCGGTCGGCCATTTTCATTTCACCGTAAATCTACACTGAAAATACGAATTTGTACGAATCAATACAACTGCATGTCTTTAAGACGAAAATATCATAAAATGTGTTCTTAATTGTGCTTGCGCATTATTTGAGATGAACTTAATTGTTATTAAGAACACATTTTATGATATTTTCGTGTTAAAACATGCAGTTGTGTAGATTTACGGTGAAATGAAAATGGTCGACCAAAACATAAGGCTTCCTCAAAGTGAAAGAAACAAGGAGAGGATATTCTAATTTATGAAGCTAATGTTCAGATTACCGAAGTACAAATTTATATATATATATATATATATATATATATATATATATATATATATATATAGAGAGAGAGAGATTTTGGAAATATATATATATAAATCATGATCTTATTGTTACAGATTGACAGACACCGAATCTCCATTATAATAAGTTTTATATGTTTAAACCTTGAAAATAGAAATTCCATACATAAAAATTATCAACAATTCAAGAACCCTTCATCAAAGGAAAAAAATAATCTGAAAGACATAGACAAGATGAAATAAGTTTCAACTCTAATCATTTAACTGCCATATAGGCTGTGGCTGTAGAATACGCCGACTGAACCCCTGCATAGGGATAAGACCGCCCCGTTGTGTGGGACTGTAGAATACGCCGACTACACCTCTGCAGAGGGGTAAGACCCCTCCCCCCCCCCACACACACAATGGAGCTACCTGTTGCCTGTGAATAGCCACCCGTAATGCCTGAAGACATGATGGTGGTGGTTGAGCGGTCCGTTTGGTTTGGTTTTGTTTTGTTTTACGGCATATCAACTTCAGTTGGTCATTTAATGCCGATAAAGTTTTGAAATAAATCAATTCTTAATGGATAATACAATTTTGTTTATAAACTCATGTTTTTCTATTCAACCCATAGATGGGACCCTAACAGGTACTACCACTCCGGGTCAGAGTGGACCAGGGAGCAATGGCGATGAAGAGTTGCTCCACATTCCCCAAACCTCCAGAACTGGAACCTCACCATCAGATAGAGTTTAACGTCATTCCTAGGACATGTAGACCCGCAGCCACCGCCTTCTAGCACCCATATGATAAAAAGGGGTTGGGGTTTGCCATAAGGGCAATAGGGTTGGGAAAATCATATAGGTGCTAGGGCTTGACATGACCAGCCGATTGATCGGAGGGGGCCTGAGCGGTCCGTGATCCGGGTACTAAGTGGTATCACGACATGTAGCACTCCACTTCGGTCCTTAATTGGGCCTAGATGGGCGGTTGGGGAAGCCTCATCCGATCAATCAGCAGGCCATGTCAAGTCTGAACACCTACATGATTGTTCTGATCATATTCTTCAAATTGCTCTTAAACACGCAACCCTTTTTATCATATGGGTGCTAGAAGCCGATGGCTGAGGGTCAACTACCAGTTTATTAATTATACCAATTTATTAATACACATGGAGTTAATGGAAATATTTCTACCAGTTTATAAAACCAAAGCAATTTAGCAACAAACTATTTGCTCAAAAATCATATATACCCCCTAAAAACAACAACAACAACAACAATAAACGGACAAGTTTTGGCATTAAATAGCCCACAATGCTTGATATGCCATTAAACAAAATAACCAATCAGCGTTTAAATTTCAGTTTATAACGATTTCGCATTTTTTGTTGTTAACCATGTAAATACTGTAAGGTATTTGTAATACACGTAGATGTCAACCAGAAATATTAGAAAAAAGAATTTAAACAATAAGAAAAAATGCCTATGTATTCAAAATATATTTTGTTAATATATTTATAATGGCGTTTAATTTTCCACGTTTATTTTTTTACAATTTTGTAATTTTTCTATTCTCTTTAAAAATGCGTTCACTGAGACTGCTATGCGTTCACTGAGACTGCTATGCGTTCACTGAGACTGCTTTCGAAACAACTGTACGTTCATACCGTGATAGCATTAACCCGTGCATTGAGTCACAAGTTGGGAGAATCAAAATGACATAAATGGGATATTTGTGTTAATTGCTTTTATTAAGTGGTAAGAATGTAAGAGTATTGTTGCTGTTAGCACCCAAAACCAATTTCACCTTTCGTACACTAAATTACGTCGGTTATATATATATATATATATATATATATATATATATATATATATTATATATTATTATTATTATTTATTATTATTATACTAAAGCTGAGATAAGCACCTTTTACTTTCTAAAGGCTTTTTTCCTATTTAGGTTAAGGACACAAAATTCATACTAAAATATACCTTGTTTTATGATTACGTTATGTTTGAATAAAAAATCCATTTTAATTGGTTCTAATTAGTCGCAAATAGCAATTAAGTCAAAAACTGACCCGTCCCTCACTTTCACTCTGCATATTACTTTCACCCTCTCTATGTATATCTTGATTACCTCCTCCTTATATAATGTTAGTCTCTCTGAGTGAGTAAGAGGTAGAACGGAGAGTTATTGTGTTAAAGACATTTAACTATGTTAAAATTAATTTTAAAATAGGGATGAGCGGGTAGAGGCGTAACTACCGTTGGCCAATAGTGGACTCGCCCTTACTAGAACTCTCCTCTCCATTAGGCATAAAAAGGTGATTTTTTGTTGGGATGTCGGGGAGGGGGAAGCAGTTTGTAACTCGTATATATATATATATATATATATATATATATATATATATATACATACACAGGGTATTCAAGAGAAATTTGACAGTTTCATAAGGAAAAAGAAAAAGTGCTTGATAACTACAAAATATAATGGATTGTAAAGAAATTCAACAGGCACGGAAATTACACGAATGTCAACAAGTTTCAAATAAGCGCCATTAGCGTCGATCACAGCCTCAATCCTGCTCCGGAACCTGGAGCTAGCTGATGATACAGTTTCCCTGGGGAGGGTCTCAAAAACTACCTTAATTCTGTCGATTAACTGGGATTTTGTAGTAATGGCACGGTGATTGGTGTCTTTCACAACAGCGCCCATACATAATAATCCATGGGGTTAAGATCTGGGGAGTTCGGAGGCCAAACATTGGGACTGGTGTAGTCGTAAAAATTCGCCCACTACCATTTTTGACTTTTCCCAGAGGTGTGGCAGGGGGCCGAATCCTGCTGCCATACATATGGCCTACCATTGGTTACCCTTGTTATCCAGGGCTTGACTACAGTGTTTAGCAACTCCACGTAGGCATCTGATACCCTCTCTGAAAAAATGCTGTACGAACGCAATCATATCGTCTGTTATGTTGCTTTCTTCTAGCCACAACATCGTAGTTTCCATTGCAATTCTCCAGTTCACGCCTGATTGTTTTTACAGTGTTCAGGGAGCATTGGGCAGCAACCATATTCTCCTTATTTTGATGGCCGGTGCAGATCATCATGATACAAATTATTCTCTTCCATGATTCAGGTGGGTTCCAGTCATCCATTCTGTCATCACGTATATGAATGAAGAAGGGCACAAGCTTTTAAATGAAGCGTAGTGTGCGTCAATACCTCCAACCTATGGAGAAAAATGACCAAATATAAATATGTCAAATTTATCCCGAACACCCTATATATATATATATATATATATATAGAGAGAGAGATATTTGAACTTGCTTGCTACTCGTAGTCTCGCATATTAATCACTACTCCTTCCCACTCGTTTAAAATGTCGGTAACATTTGGAATACAACAAAAGATTACACGAAGAGGCTGCGTTTTCATCTGGTATTCTAACAAAGTGACAGATAACCCGATGGCATCGTAAATTCCGATAAGAACACTCAGAGTTAGTGGAAGTGATGCTTTGACCCCGAAACCATGCCTTATGAAGGATTTATTGGTTGTACGGCTGTTTTCTTTTATGTGACTATAATATTAAACTAGTAGGACCTGTGGATATACCACAGTATGATAATTTATTTATTACAACGTTTGATATGTTTAATTAAGAGCTATTGCTAAATAATTCAATATCTAAAAAGTATGATTATCTTGATTGAACTCTCTCCCACTCGTTTTTCTTTCTTTTCTTCTTTTCATATTTATATTATGTTAGATTAAAAAAGATTAGCGTTATCGCTTTCTCTCATTCACCCTATCTTTCCCCTACGCTCTTTCTTTCTTTCTTATTATATTTTTTCTGTGTATCATGTCCTTTTTATCCCTTTCTTTATTTATAATAAAAACGGAATGGCACATTATTTATACTAGCAAATATATGCACCCTTCGTAGGGTGTAAATATTTAAGTTTTGATGTAATAAAATATTATATTAAAATAGAAACACTATTGAAACTAAATAAGAATGCAGGTAAAAAGATTTGAAATAGAGAGAGGTATAATAAAAAATTAGAACAACTGAAATTTACTCTTCTATCACTCCCGGCTTTCATTGCTAAAGTTTTCTAATTTAATTATTTTGTTAAAATAGGAAGTAAAGAATAAAATCAGTTATTTCTTCTAGTTAATGGATTTCTTTTAAGATTTATCCCCGGGATTTTTGCTCATATTCATTAAGATAAGACCAAATAATTAGAAATCAATAATACTAAGCACATATTTATTAAAATCAAATTTTTAACATGAATATGCAAATTAGCCTTCCCATTTACACTGTAAACCGCTATTTTTTTGTATATATAAATGCAATTGCATGTTATTACTCTGTAGATATGGTCAACAGTGTTAATAATGTAGACAATTTTATTAATAATTAAGGTTTGAATAAAAAATCATGGAGAATGTGATGTAAATAACTAAGGGAATTGTGACTTGAATAGTGATATAATTTCGGTTACAGACAGGAAAACACACAATCTCCATTATAATAAAATATACGATATAGTTGAAGGATGTAAAAAATGCAAGGTAGGTAATTCATTGTTTGTAAATAAAAAAATTGTTTGGGACACAAAAAGCAACAATACCGAAAATGGTATGGAAATGTAAGTAATGTTTTTGTCAAAGGAGAAAGAAATTAAACGATGGTTGTAAGTGCATGTGTGGAAATGGGAGATTAATGGTAGAATCAGAATAAATGAATGGTGTAAACGGATGAACGGTCGATTAGGTAATGTGAAGAAAGAAGGGCGCATAATTCGGGTGTGTGGTTGAGGCTGAAGGATTGGGCAAGAAAACCACACACGATAAAAATCACGTTACCGTAATGTGTCTCTGCTCTGAAAAGGCCATTGCGAAGAAGAGCAGGGTATTTTTATCAGTTGGGATGAGAAGAAGAGGTTATTTTAAAACCCCAAATCCACGAGGAATTCGCTAGAAAAGATAAGACCAATGTTAGAAAGAATATAGATATATATCTATACATATATAAAGGGCAGGTGTGTGTATGTACATCCGGAGGAAACTACAACAATGAAACAATTAACGACAAAGTAATATATATATATATATATATATATATATATATATTCACTATCACCAGATCTTGCTTTCTGAGTAAAAATAATGAGCATTTGATTTATATTCGTTAAGATAATTAAAAAATAAAATATAAATGATAACAGCATAGAATTCTTTTTTGCATTTAATATTGTAAATAGTAGACATGAATTTTTCTTTTTAGAGTGGCTGGATCAATGCAAGGTTCTTTTTTACGTGGGGATTTCAATGGAGCATCCAACTCATGATTCAGTAATAATGGACCTGTGAGACTAATTTTTAAAAAATCCCCATCTACGCTGGGTAGCCGCTTCTAGTACAAAACAAATGCAACTAATACTACAAAGTGTGTCTGTTATTTGTTGCATCTAACCATCGTGAATTGTTATCCTTTAGTCTCAAAAGTATCCCAACCATCTCTATATATAAAGTTGTAGTTCGTATCTGTTTGTTTGTTTGTTCACGGACTCGTCCTAGGGTTTTGGAGATAGATGCCCATAACTAAATATACTAGGAACCCAGGGTACTTGGATAATTATAGGGTGTTCATAGACTCTTTCAGAAGTTTTAAAAGTGAAAACTTATTAATTCATATTGTACTAATGATTTAATAATTGGACCATATGATCTTAAGGCACTTTTTTGCGATTTCGATTCGTAGGGACATTTTTTCCATTTACACCGTCAAAATCCGGTCAATAGTTTACAGACGATTTTTAGAGTTTTTTTTAAATTATAAAACTAACCCCTAACCCCTAACCCTAAACCCCCTAACCCTAACCCTAATCCTAACCCTAACCCTAACCCTAACCCTAACTAACCTAACCTAACCTAACCCTAACCCTAACCCTAACCAAATCCTAATCCTAACCCTAACCTAACCCTAACCCCTAACAAGCAACTAGATTTTTACGGTGTAAATGAGAAAAGTGTCCCTACAAGTCGAGATCGCGGAAGGGGTGCCTTAAGGTCACATGGTCCTAATCATTTAGTAAAAACCAAATGAAAGTTCAACTCATGTTTTATTTTTTTGTATACATTTTGATTATTGTATTCCAGCAAGACTGTCATCTTTGTTTTTACATTTGAAATCTGTTGCAAGACTTTATAGACACCCTGTATATTTCATTTTGATCAAAGGGCGAGGGCACATGCTCTCTACTGAAATGTTTTTCCTTCGATTTAAATAAAATTTAAACCATAGATAAATGACAAGATAAGATGCCCATTCACAAAATTTCAGCAAATTTCAATTATATTAAGACACCGTAATGAGGATTACCCCCCACCCTTATATTGATAATTCGCAGTTTCTATGGCTAAGGTTTTTGGAGATCGACTCCATAACCAAATATATTCTGATATATTTGGAGGCGCATGGTATAATGATTAGAGTCCTAGAAAATGGACTTGTCGACCAGAGTTCAAATCCTAGACGAGGCTGTTTGCATTTCACATACCGCTAATACCCTTGGGAAAGGTATGCATCCAACTCATCTCTCCAGCTATGGGTAAATAGTAGGGCAGATTGGTCTCTTTTACATTGGCTCTGAATTCAATCTGTTATATTCCGCTTAAAGAATTAACCGTGTGTCACATCCTGCTCGTGCGGTGGGGTTGATATATATATATATATATATATGTGTGTGTGTGTGTGTGTGTGTGTGTGTATTTGTGTTTCGTTAAATTGTACTGACAATTCTTGTCGGACGAGTTTTTGTTCGATCCTTTGTAATTTTCTGGCCATCTTTTTAATGTCAGGTTAGAACTGGTGTAACAATCCACCAAAGGTTTCATTACGAGCGCTTTCAGCATGTCTGACAAGAATCGTCAGTACAGTTTAACGAAACATATTTAAAAGAAAAAATGCTGCCAAAATACACTTATATATATATATATATATATATATATATATATATATATATATAGAAGTAAATACACAAACGATGTGTTTTGATATCGCTTTTTTAGCCGACAATTTTTGGGAGAATATGTGCTTAATTGAAGTCGTACCTAATTTTGAAAGTTAATTAATAAAAAAATTAATTAATTAGGCGGGAATACCTATTCAAATGTAAGGCTAAACAAATCGAGAAAAATCAATCTCTGTATGTACACTTCGGCCTATTAGGCCTCATCAGCAGAGCTATATATAGGAAGACCGCCTCGTGCGTGATTCGAACCCTGACTGTCAAGCTGTCATATATATATATATATATATATATATATATATATATATATATATATATATATTCTGGAACTACATTACCCAGAATACTTGGATAAGTATATTTCATTTAGATCAAGAGGATCCCCAGGGATTTTTCCCTTTTGATTTAACTGAAATTTAAACCATAGGTAAATGACCAAAAATGACCTGGTTCGATACCGGCTCTCGCCAACTCTGCGTATGAGTAGCACGGGGATCTGTGCGGTAAAGTGAGGAGCTGATGGTCGGTGTGGCGCTCCACCTCGGACGCCAAAAATAATCTCCTTGGTCTAGCGCTAGTGAAAAGGGGATAGACTCCCTCGCTGTCTGGCTGATACCGACATTAGTCCACCCCGATGACTTTAAACCTTTCCATAGAGAAAATTTGGGAATCCCATAAATTCACAATTGGAACCTCTATTATCACGGGGTGTTTTTTCTATCAATTAAACGTAAATAAAAAAATCATTTAAAATAGAATGAATAAATGGAGCTTTTTTATAGTAAAATTTGGCTAATTTAGACATTAAAGCCGGTTTAACTCAGTCAGTGGAGCGTTCGCCAAGGAATCACAAGATTCCGGGTTCGATACCGGCCCTTGCCAACTCACCGTATAAATAGCACAGGGATTTGTGCGGTAAAGCTGGTGGTAGATGTAGTGCTCCACATCAGACGCAAAAACAATCTCCTTGGTCTAGCACTAGTGAAAAGGGGATAGACTTCATCGCTGTCAGGCTGATACCGACATTAAGCTGCTACGCCGACTTTACTTTTTATTTACGTTAGACATTTTATCTATGACAAAACATCATTAGAATTATGGCAACAAAAATTATTAGTTTACTAGCTTAAACGTCGCCCTATCGGGCGGCATTTAAGCAATCTAATGTGAAGATATTCTAATAATAATAAGTCTTAAATTACACCATAAAAATGGGATATCTTTCATGTAGAAAGATATCACTCGTTAGCGAAAGACATTAAAATATGTTAAAGAGAATTTTCTAGTTCAAGTAGAAATTTAATGAATATATTTGGTTTGGTTGGTTGGGTTTTACGGCATGTCAACCCCTTGGGTTATTTTATGCCGAATACTTCTATTGGTAATTAGTTTGGTTTGTTTTCTTTTACAGCATATCAACTTCAGTGGGTCATTTAATGCCGACAAAGTTTTGAAATAAATCAATTCTTAATGGATAATACAATTTTGTTTATGAACTCATGTTTTTCTATTTAACCCATAGATGGGACCCTAACAGGTACTACCACTCCACATCAACCTCAGGGAGTCATTTAATGCCGACAAAGTTTTGAAATAAATTAATTCTTAATGGATAATACAATTTTGTTTATAAACTCATGTTTTTCTATTTAACCCATAGATGGGACCCTAACAGGTACTACCACTCCACATCAACCTCAGGAAGTCATTTAATGCCGACAAAGTTTTGAAATAAATTTATTCTTAATGGATAATCAATTTTGTTTATAAACTCATGTTTTTCTATTTAACCCATAGATTGGACTTAATGAATATAGTGTGAAGCTCATATTCACGCACCCTGATCATTACAATATATCAAGAGAGACAATTATTAAATGCTAATTATAAAGTAATTCCTCTATATCTCTTTTTAACTAATTAAACACAAGGTTCCGGGTTCAATACCGGCCCTCGCCAACCCAACGCATGAATAGCACAGCTTGAGTAATCTGATACCCCCCCCAAAAAAAAAAATAACCCACTCCGTTGACTTTACTTTTTATAATATCCATGATATCAAAACCAACTAAAAAAGTTATTTAGCGTCCCGTCGTGGTGCATGATAGTCTCGCAGATCTGTTTGTACTGAAAAAGCGAGTTCGATCCTCACTGGATGCCCCTTACTTGTGACCTTATTTCAAATCCTATCCGTAGGGTAAATAATCTTTTTTTTTTTAAACCAACTAAAAATAATGAGAAAATACAAAAAAGAAAACAAAACAAAAAACAACAAAAAAACAACAAACAAAAACAAAAACAAAAACAACCCCCCCCCCTAAAGAACAAAGAACAAAAAGAAAACTGCGTTTTATTATTACGCCTCAGACAACAGCCCAAAAATAACGCCATTTTGTAGTCATGGTAATAAAGCTGACGTCATCTGTTCAGAAAATTTGTGACATCAGTAGCAGTTTCTAGACCCCCCCCCCCACACAAAAATTGCCAGATAAAGTCTACGTGGTCAGATGATCAACCAGACGAAAGGTTGTCTGATACGCTGAAATAACTAAGAACTAGCAAGACCTGTGGATATACCACAGTATGATAATTTGATTATTACAAACGTTTGATATGTCTACTTAAGAGCTATTGCTAAATAGTTCAATATATAACAAGTATGATAATCTTGATTCAACTCTCTCTCAATCTTTTTTTTTTTCTTCTTTCCTTCTTTTCATCTGTACATTATGTTCGATTCAAACATTTTTAACGTATTATAACGTTTGATATGTTTACTTAAAAGCTATTGCCAAATAGTTTAATATGTAAAAAGTATAATAATCTTCATTAACATCTCTCTCTCTCTCTCTCTCTCTCTCCCTCTTCTTTACTTTTTTCATCTTTTCATTAGATTAGCGTTATCGCTTCCGCGCGCTCATCCCTTCTCTCTATCTTTCCTTATCTCTCTTTCTTTATTATCATATTTTTCTCTGTATCATGTCCTTTTTCTTACCTTTCTTTCTTTATAATAAAAATGGAATGGTCTATTATTTAGCTTAAGTGAAGACACTCATAAGAAATAAGAATTCGGCGTATAAGCAACAGCAGTTAATCAGGATTTACATTCTTGCATTTCATCTTGGACGATTTGGACGGTCTCATGTTTAACCAGAGGGTGTTGCAAGATGATAACTGTCGGAAGATTAAGCAACAAGTGTATTATATTATTAACAAACGTATTAATATATAAGTAAAGTCGTCGGGGCGGCCTAATGTCGGTATCAGCCAAACAGCGAGGGAATCTATCCCCTTTTCAATACCGCGAGACCAAGGAGATTATTTTAGCATCTGAGGTGGAGCACCACACCTAGTGTTCGATACCGGCCCTCGCCAACTCAGCGTATGAGTAGCACAGGGATCTGTGCGGCAAAGTAAGGAGCTGATGGTAGGTGTGGCGCTCCAACTCAGACGCTTGAATAATCTCCTTGGTATAGCGCTAGTGAAAAGGGGATAGACTCCCTCGCTGATTGGCTGATACCGACATTAGGCCGCCCCGACGATTAATATATAGAAGATCTTTATTGTTTCTTTTATTTTATGCTGAGCAAATTCCTCTATTTGCGATTTTTTTTATAGAATAACTTTGAAATTAGTTACTATCATTTACTAAGCTTTGCTTAGTTTGGCACAAGGCCAGAAGTATGTGAGGACTAGCGAGAATCAAATTAACTAATAATGGTTTGCTAGCCGACGTCGCTAAACAAAAAGTATATAGTGCTTGTAGCACTGTAGCAGTAAATAATATTTGTTGCTTCTCAGGAGGAAGAAGTACAAAATAACCATCAAATAATAATTAGCTGCTTGACTCATTTGACAACAGTCACCATCTTTTTTTCTTTTTTTTACAACGGGTTGCAGACAAGAAGTTGAATAATTTAACATGGCTGAACATAAAACTACATCCTCCTCCTCTTCCTCCTCCTCCTCCTCCTCCTCCTCCTCCTCATCATCATCATCATCATCATCATCATCGTCGCTTTGACATTGATGAATTAGAAATAGAAAATTGCCCGAAATAATTCAGATGGTTATGTTAAAACAATTATTGTAAGATTTGTTTAAAAAAAATTGTGAGTAAATGAATTGGACCATATTACCTTTAGGCACCCCTTTTTGATCTCGATTAAGAAAGGACATATTTTTCATTTACACCGTCAATATCCGGTTGTTTGTTAGGGGTTAGGGTTAGGGGTTAGGGTTAGTTTTATAATCTTTAAAAAAATCTAAAAATCGTCTGTTAAAACAACCGGATATTGACGGTGTAAATGAAAAACGTCCTTTCTTAATCGAGATCAAAAAAGGGTGCCTAAAGGTCATATGGTCCAATGAATTTAATGATTACATTTTAGTAAAAAACAAAAACAAAAACAAAGCCTTACTACCCAGTTATTTTGTCGATTTTAAATCTCGGTTTAACTCAATCAGTAGAGCGTCCAACAAGGAACCACAAGGTTCCAGGTTCGATACCAGCACTCGCTAACTCAGCGTATGAGTAGCACAGGGATATGCACGGTAAAGTGAGGAACTGATGGTAGATGTGACACTCCACCTCAGACTCCAAAACAATCTGCTTGCTCTAGCGCTTGTGAAAAGTGAATAGACCCCCTCGGTGTCTAGCTGATACCGACTTTAGGTCAATCCGACGACGACGACTCTTTTTTTTTTTTTTAAATATTATACAAGTAGGTTTATACAGATATTACAATGACCTTGTAAGTGAATATGTATTGGACACCCTATGTAGAATTATCGACCTCAAAAAGTAGGTTTATACAGAGATGACAGATTCATAATAGCGAATATGACTGGATATTAAGTTTTTCCTATTTCAAATTTACAAAAGATTCTCTGTCATAATTGTCAAATTGTCATGTCTCCAGCGTACTACGAAAGAATCATTTTGATATATATTCATATGAAAGAATTATATATATATATATATATATATATATATATATATATGAATGTATGAGGAAAAGGGGGTTGAAATGAATCCGACATATGAGGTCAAATATAAGGAATGAAAGAACAAAACTCGGACACAAATGTGTAGTATATTTACTACACATTTTTGTCTAAGTTTTGTTCTTCCATACCTTATATTCTACCTCATATGAATATATATATATATATATATATATATAAACATTAATTAGGACCATTACATGCCAAAATAAAATTAATGTGTGCATGTGTGTATGTGTGTGTGTGTGAAAGTATATTTGTGTATAATACAGTTGCCTGTAGATACCTTTCACGATTGTTTATCTTTTTTTAACTGAACATTCGTAAACACAGATTGAGTTAATTAATCTTTATGTGTAGATCTTTAGGGAATGAAAAACACAGAAAGTATCTTGGAGTAAATAAATAAATAAATAAATGAAAGCCCGGGTTTTTTTTGTTCTTATCTCAAGCGACCCGCCACTACGTTTCTCAAATTACATTTTACTGACATTAATAGTTCATCGAAATTTACGTGCGCCACTTCTGCATCACGAATGATAAAACGATCTCCAGTTCGTAGAGAGTTCCACAGATAAAATCCTCATCATAACTTCTGATGCTGCTACGTAAGGTCTATCTCCTGATCCAAGCGGACGGTAATATGAATAAGTCAATTTGACCCAAGGTTAACTTAGGTCAAATCATATCCTACAGATTATATACGGTTATATTGAATTTTTTGTTTTTCAAACAAAGTACCGATAGTTTTTTGATATACATATTCCATATTATCATTTAAGAATAGCTATCAGTAACATTAACTGTGCAATATATATATATATATATATATATATATATATATATATATTAATACTCGTGTTCCTTAATTGTACGACCGTTATTATCTGGCAAACACCTAGTTAAAAATAAGACCGTCCAAATCGTCCAAGATGAAATTCAACAATGTAAATCCTGATTATCTGGTGTTGCTTATTCGCAGAATTCTTATTTCCTATGCGTGTCGTTACCTCAGCTAAATAATGGACCATTCCGTATTTATTATAAACAAAGAAAGGAAAGCAAATGGACACGGCAACACAGAAAAATATAATAGGAAAGAAAGAAAGAAAGAAAGAGTGTAGGGGAAAGATAAAGAGAGGGGGATGAACGCGCGGAAGCGATAACGCTAATCTGTTGAAAAGATGAAAAGAAGTAAGAGAGAGAGAGAGAGAGAGAAGAGAGAGAGAGAGAGAGAGAGAGAGAGAGAGAGAGAGAGATTATTATACTCTTTTCATATTAAACTATTTTGCAATAATTCTTAAGTAAACATATCGGACCATATTACCTTTAGGCACCCCTTTTTGATCTCGATTAAGAAAGAACATGTTTTTCATTTACACCGTCAATATCCGGTTGTTTGTTAGGGTTACGGTTAGGGGTTAGGGTTAGGGGGTAGTTTTATAATTTAAAAAATATCTAAAAATCGTCTGTTAAAAAAACCAGATATTGACGGTGTAAATGAAAAACATGCCTTTCTTAATCGAGATCAAAGAGGGGTGCCTAAAGGTTATATGGTCAACATATCAAAGGTTATATTGGTTAAATTATCATGCTGTGATATATCCACAGGTTCTGCTAGTTATTTCTTTCTTACTCTGTTTAAATTGCTTGATATTTATAGCATTGGATATTGCTGATTCAACAACTTCTATCCTAACATCTGGAAGATGAATCGTTTGCTGAAATTTCTAACCTGTATTTTTTTTTATACTGGCTGAAAGTTGAAGAACGTGTGAATGAAGGTAGGGTAGGATGTTACACACTTCCGACTGTAAGCATCAAACGATTTATGTGCTATAGTAATTGAAACAGTTTTTTTCTTCAATATAAGCAATTTGAGAAATCGGCGCTGAGATATTACCGGGAATGAAGCCAGTGGATTACAGTTTGGAGGGATTACTATTGGTTGGTAGTTTAATTATTTCGTTTAATGTCATATCAACCCCTGTAAGTTATTTAATGCAAAAGCACACACACACACACACACACACACACACACACACACACACACACACATATATATATATATATATATATATATATATATATATATATATATATATATATATAGGAAGCGCGTGGTGTAATGGTTAAAATCAGTGGAAGTGGACTCGTCTTCACGAGTTCAAATTCTGGACGTTGCATTTCACTTAACGCTAATACCCCTGGGAAAGGTATGAATCTTACTCTCTCCCCAGCTATGGGTAAATAGTAGGACAGACTGGGTCTTTAACCTTGGTTAGGCAACCGGTCTAGGAGAAGGAAAACTCTGAATTCAAACCTGTTGAACCCCGCTTAAGAAATTGACCTAGTGTCATATCCAGCTCGTGCGGAGGGGTTGGTAAATATATATAAGAGCAATTTGAAGAATACAGTCGGGACAATCATAGTTTCTAGGGCTCGACATGACCATCCGATCGATCATATAGGGTATCTCTTCACCACCCGTGTAGCCCAAGTAAGGGCCGAAGTGGGGTGTTGCCAAAATTTAACCGATACAGAATATGTAAAAGTAGATTGTGGTGACGCACTCAAAGAGAGGCCTTTCCACGTAACCCTAACGTTAAGACCATTTACCCTGAAGCTATCAACGCACATACCCACAACTTTGATATAATTATCAATTCGATAGAAAGAAAGTTCCAGGTAAATGTTTGTTTACTTGCTCTAATTTATTTTTTATGCAAGCATCCCGTTTACGAAAAGACAATAGTCTTTCTCTTCCCCCCTCCTTCTCTTCCTCCTCCCCTTCCCTCCTTCTCTTCATCCCCTCCCCTTCCTGCTCCTTTTCCTCCTCCTCCTCTTCACCTTCTTTCTCTTCCTCCTCCTTCTCCTAATCCCATTAAAGAATGACAAGTTAGTTGTTCGACAAAGCTAATTATTTGGCACAAAGCCATTATTAACTGACAAGAAACGAAAGAGAATTCATGTCCATATCAAGGTTAAGAAATCCACGTGGGTCCTCCCAAATGTAAGACATCCAAAACGCTGGAGACGCAGTGGAATCCTGTTCGTGCGGCTATTAGCAACACTGTTGTAGTTGTTGTGAATGACTCAGCATCTGTCCCGGCGCGCGCTTTGCTGCCACGCTCACTCTTGGCTTGGAAGTCGTTTGTGATAGAGCTTCCGATTGACGCTACCGCCAAGTGTGAAGTTTTTGCAGTTATTAATTTTTTTTAAACGTAAAAGTCATTAAACCGATTGAAATTCATCACCAATTAACGGAAGTGTATGGTGAGTTGTGCATGGATGTCAAAAATGTCTGCAACTGGTGTCGGGAGTTTGTAGTAACGACGAGGTTCAACGCTTCCTCAACGCCACGGTGGCCAGTTGGTATGGCATGGACATACAAAAAAATGCCACATTTATATTCAATATGTTAAATTCGTATTCTTGCACTGTGACGCAAAGAGTAGATGATTATAAAAAGAGGAATAATAGACTTAAATTTACTTATTCTTATATGAAGTTATGAGATAAGGCTTGATATGAATAATTTTGATATTTCGTTTGTTGTCCTCATCTTTATTGTGTATAAACCCAACGTTTAGGCCACAGTAACCTCGAGCTCTGTTCAGATGGGTTTTTTTTAAAAAATTACCTTAAAATAAGTAATCTTCAGACGATTACCCATGAATTCAAACGTGGTTTCCGAGCTCAAATCGTTACCACTCACTTAAAGGCACTCCAATGGTAGCATTTATGCTGCTTGGAATGTTCTTCAGTGAATGGCAACGATTTGGGCCCCGAAACCACGTTTGAATTCATGGGTAATCAATCGTCTGAAGATTACTTACTTTAAGGTAATTTTAAGACAACAACATCTGAACAGAACCTGTGGTTACAGTGGCCTGAACGTTGGATGAGGACAACTGACCGAAATATCAAAATCAGACTTGAGTTTTTATTAATGTATATTTACGAGTTAAGGCTTGATATGAATAATTATGATATTTTGGACTGCTGTCCTCATCTTTATTGTCTACAAAAAAAAAAAAAAACGAATAAAAAAAAACTAAAAGAATAAAACAGTGACTGAAAGTTATGTTTTATACACAGTATGGATGAGGACAACAGTCCGAAATATCATAATTAGACTTAAGTTGTCATGTTTAATAAAGCATACCTAAAAGAAGAACAACTGTCGAAATACAATCTATTTATTTCGAATAATAATGCGAAGATGAAATACAAACAAAATTTGACTATCACTACCGCTTTTATTTCTCACATCGATTCTTGTCAGCGTCAAAAAAGAAAAGAAAAGGTTTTTTTAAGACAGTTTTTTAAAAACTTGTTAAAAGAATTCATATGATGGTACAAATGCACAATAGCACCTAAGAGATAACATCATTAGAATCACATTTTACGTATAAATAGCATTAGATTACGGAAACTCCCGAAAAAGCCTAACTCTAACACTAAGCCTATCGTCTCAAAGGTTTCGGGTATTTCCGTGAAATGTAATAAAACATAATGCTTTTTATACGTAATTTCAGTTTATTTCAATGAGAAAATTGATTGGTACAAATGCAGAATAGCGCGCAAGAGATAATATCGTTAGAATCGCATATTACGTATGAATAGCATTAGATGACGAAACTCCCGAAGTAGCCTAACCCGAGCGTCCAAAGGTTTCGGGTATTTCCGTGAAAATTTTTTTTAAATACGCAATCTAATGATATTATTTATTGCGTGCTGTTCTGCTTTAATACCCATAGATTATAAGAAAAGCGATGAAAAATACATTGGTAACGTAGTATATCCAATTGTTGAATGAAAATTATTTTCTGTTATTCACGTATCTTTAGCTGATTTTTCTTAACCTTTTGTCCGGTTGTCAGGGCAACTGACAAATGAGTACTTCATTTTTTTTTTATGGGGGTATGTTAAGTATGACACTGCGATGTTTCAAATTAAACATGACTGCTTGGTTTATTTGTTTTGTTAGGTGTTTATGTATCACACCAAATCTGTCGATCCTATTTCATAGCAGCCCATGTAATTTTATGTTAAATCCATTGGGGGCATTGGAGCCAGTGTTTGTTCGTTTTTTATTCATTTATTTTTGTGCGTTTATATATATATATATATATATGTGTGTGTGTGTGTGTGTGTGTATGTGTGTAATTACATATCCATTTGTAGAGAAAACTATATATATATATATATATGGCAGTTTCTGTCTGTTTGTGTATAACCAGTCGATGCCTATACCAGTGATCCAATCATGAAGAAACTTTACACATATATTACGCTAATATTTAGAAACGTGACTAATTGGATTTCAATGTAAATTAATAATGATACCCATTTGGACATCTTTACAACGGAGTAGGAAAGACAAGATGTTTCCTCCCTCTCTCATGGTTTACCGTAATTCTTGAATGTTTCGTTTGCAACTATTCCTACGGTTGCTATAGAAAATCAAGAATAGGCTCCCAGATTCGCTAGCATTTTCACGCGCACTCTGAGAACTGCAAATAACCCCCCACCTTTCCCTGCTGTTACCGGGTACTGCTGTTAGTACGTAAATAATTCCATCAATTATGACGGAAACTATGCTTGTAATTAATATAAAAACACTCATAGAATCATCATTTGCATTTGTAGAATATTTCATGGTAAACAGATCTTTCCTGAAATCCTTCACTTAACAAAATAAAACCGGGAAGATCTTATGTCAATGTTAGAGTAATATATAATAATCTTATTCAAGAAGATTTATAACGGATGAGATAAGGAAAGGAAACAGAGATAGAAATCTTTCTCTTTCTTTTTCTTTCTTTCTTTTCTTTCTTTCTTCCTTTCTTTCTTTCATTTCTTTCTTTCTTTCTTTCTTTTCTTTCTTTGCATCTTGTGCCAAACATCACGTTCGTCTGTTGCCATAACAGCTGTTTTATCGACAACATATGGCGCTACAGTATGTTAACGCCAACAACCATCTTCACACTTGTTCCATCGTTCCCGCGTTGGTCGGTCAATTTAAGAGGAGCATAAAATCTTTTTTCTGTTTCGGGTTGGATTTCGCAAAACGATTTCTTATTTCTTGTCTAACTGTCTCCGCTCTGTTTATATGTCATAGATGCTGATTGGTTGGTTGGTTTTTTACGGCATGTCAACCCTTGTTGGGTTATTTCATGCCGAAGACGTTTTTGATTTTTATTCATTCTTGTTGGTTATTCATTTTTTGTCTTAGTTGAGGAAGTGTTGAAACTCATCGACATTGCAATCTTCCTACACCATTTGTGGACGTTTGTGATATCCATGCACGAGTCGCCGTACACTCCCGTTAATTGGCGATGAAATTCAATTTTAATGCGTTTTGCGTTCAAAAACCGAATAACTGCGTGAACCTCCCATTTGGCACGACGGCGAGGTGCGTGCAGAGGCAGGTGCAGATGCATGCACAACAAATACATCAATGTTGCCAAAAGCCTCACAAACATGTCTATTTCTTAAGCGGGGGTTTAACAGGTTTTGTTACATAATTGATAGGTAGCATATTAATTATGTACGGTAAATTCATAGAGTAGATTCAAAATAATGGTTTAGTGGGGAAACACAGGAAAGGTGATTGACACTTTTTAATCCTGTCTTGACCTACTCTTCCGGTCCATCAGTGTGAACGTGGGAAGTTAATTTAGAAAGTTAGATTTTGCTGAGTGCTTGGACGAGTAAAATGGCCATGTCTCTCGCCCCAGTTGCCAAATATCTACGCAATTTACACCGTCATTTACACCGTCAATATCCGGTTGTTTGTTAGGGGTTAGAGTTAGGGTTAGTGTTAGTTTTATAATTAAAAAAAAACTCTAAAAATCGTCTGTTAACAATTAACCGGATTTTGACGGTGTAAATGGAAAAAATGTCCCCACGAATCGAAATCGCAAAAGGTCATATGGTCCTATTTATCCCCCCCCAAAAAAAAATCTGTTATTAATACAACTTTATTATCGCAAATATTTCCAGTCCAAGACTGACCAGCATGAAGTAAATTATGTAACTAATAACCCAATAAAAATATAATATATATATATACGATGTTTGTGATATGGCTATTTTCAGCCGACAATATTTGGGAGAATATGTGCTTAATTGAAGTCGAACCTAATTTTATGAAAGTTAATTCATTAATAATTAAATAATTAAATTAATAGGTAAATCCCGCCTAATTAATTATTAATGAATTAACTTTCATAAAACTTTCATAAAATTAGGTTCGACTTCAATTAAGCACATATTCTCCATATATATATATATATATATATATATATATATATATATATATATATATATATATACTTAAGAGCCAAATAGTTCAATATCTAAAAAGTATAATAATCTTGATTTAACTCTCTCTTACTCTTACAATTTTTTTTGTTGGTCTAGGATTCATAAAAAAATAAAATATGGCCTCGAAACAAAAAGAAAGTCTTGTGTTGTTAATTAAGAACAAGAATAACAACACAAGACGTCCAAGTTCAGACCCAGAATAACAGAAGATTCAGCGCCTCTAGTCCATCCCGGCTCAGAAATAGATAGATCAAGCCTAAGCTAAGATGGAAGACAGCATGGTAGAAGAAACAGGAGCTAAGTATCCAAGCAAATAAGATGAATATACCTGTATGCAACCACGGGTGTGCAGGTATACAACACGGGTATACAATATACGAAGACATACGGTATACTATACGGCAGTTTGAATTCAGAGTTGCCTAACTTAGGTTAAAGAGCCCAGTCCGCCAAACTGAGTTGATACATACATTTCCCAAGAGTATTAACGCTATGTGAAATGCAAACAGCTTCGTTAATCACGTAGATGATTTACAAGTGTGTTCCATCTTCACTGAATGGTTGCTATAGTGACACTGTATCAGCATCAGTTACCTTCCTCCGCGGGCGAGTTAGATTTCGTCCCGAAAATCAATACGAATCCTTCCCGTGTGCAACGGAAATTTGGATGCAATTTCAGATTTGTGCAGACGATAAATTATGCATCGTATCACTCAGGAATTAGATTTCATCAAAATTCAGAATACATTCAGCAGAAAAGTGAATTTAAAAAAAATAAAAAGTAAAGTACTTGAAAAAAAAATCCCGTTTGTAAATTTTATTTATCGGACCATATGACCTTAAGGCACCCCTTTCACGATCTCGACTCGTGGGGACACTTTTCTCATTTACACCGTAAAAATCTGATTGTTTGTTAGGGGTTAGGCTTAGGGTTAGGGTTTAGGTTAGGGGTTAGTTTTATAATTAAAAAAAAACTCTAAAAATCGTCTGTTAACAATTAACCGGATTTTGACGGTGTAAATGGAAAAAATGTCCCCACGAATCGAAATCGCAAAAGGGGTGCCTTAGGGTCATATGGTCCTATTTACCCCCACCCCACCCCAGAATCTGTTATTAATACAACTTTATTATCGCAAATATTTCCAGCCCAAGACTGACCAGCATGAAGTAAATTATGTAGCTAATAACTCAATAAAAAGATATATATTATATATATATATATATATATATATATAATATATATATATACTTAAGAGCCAAATAGTTCAATATCTAAAAATTATAATAATCTTGATTTAACTCTCTCTTATTCTTTTTTCTTTCTTTCTTTTCATCTTTTCATTATGTTCGATTGAAACAGATTAGCCTCATCGCTTCCGTGCGCTCATCACCTCTCTCCATCTTTCCTCTACTCAATTTCTTTCTTTTTTCTTATTATATTTTTTGTGTAACATCTCCTTTTTCTTCCCTTTCTTTCTTTATAATAAAAACGGAATGGTGACGACACTCATATGAAATAAGATTTCGGCAGATAAGCAACAGCAGATAATCAGGATTTGCATTTCATCTTGAACGATTTAGACGGTCCCATTTTTAACCAAAGGGTGTTGCAAGATGATAACGGTCTTAAAGAACACAAGTATTAATAATAAATATCAACTGATTATAGAAGACACCCGAGAAGCTGGTAAAAGTGCAGAGAGAGAAGAGAAAGTGCACAGGAAACTTGTCAGATTTGGTATCAGCATTCTCTGACATTTCGTTGGGTAAACAGAGTTAAACCGACAACGATATGGGTTATTGAAAAAAACAGTGGGCAAATAAGAAGGAGAACAGATACATATATATATATATATATATATATATATATATATATAATATATAGAGAGAGAGAGAGAGAGAGAGAGAGAGAGAGGGAGAGAGAGAGGGGAGAGAGCTTAGTTTCATGCCTGGGGCATAGAGGCGACAATTGAGAGAATACAGAAAAATACAAACTTAAGATTAGAGGAGAAAACTATTCACGAAAAATACACTTGGGTCTATTACGAAAGGCGAAATAAGAATTGATATTCCGTACAACGAAACACACACACACACACACACACACACACAACACACACACACACACACACACGAAGGTAACCATTACACCACGCACCTCCACAGAGATGATATAGAACAATAAATAAGACAACTGATCATAGAAAATAAATTTCAACCGGTATCATTAAATTTGAGTCGACTGAATCAATGTACTTATTAAAATTAGTTGAAAAATATACCAAATTCTAAAATTAATTATCAATCATCAATTAACTACATTGACCTGTGGTGTTTTCAAGGTCAGATACATAATAGATAGTTTCTTCTCTTCTTCTTCTTCTTCTTCTTCTCTTCATTCTTTCTTTCTTGTACAGTCTTCTTCTTCTTCTTTCTTTCATTCTTTCTTTCTTGTAAGTCTTCTTCTTCTTCTTCTTTCATTCTTTCTTCTTGTACAGTCTTCTCTTCTTCTTCTTCTTCTTCTTCTTCTTCTTTCTTCTTCTTCTTCTTTCATTCTTGTACAGTCTTCTTCTTCTTCTTCTTCATTCTTTCTTCTCTTCTTCTTCTTCTCTTTCTCTTTCTTCTTCTTCTTCTTTGTACAGTCTTCTTCTTCTTCTTCTTTCATTCTTTCTTTCTTGTACAGTCTTCTTCTTCTTCTTTCTTCTTCTTCTTCTTCTTCTTCTTTCATTCTTGTACAGTCTTCTTCTTCTTCTTCTTTCATTCTTTCTTTCTTGTACAGTTCTTTCTTGTCAGTTCTTCTTCTTCTTCTTCTTTCATTCTTTCTTTCTTGTACAGTCTTCTTCTTCTTCTTCTTCTTCTTCTTCTTCTTCTTCTTCTTCTTCTTCTTCATTCTTGTACAGTCTTCTTCTCTTCTTCTTCATTCTTTCTTTCTGTACAGTCTTCTTCTTCTTCTTCTTTCATTCTTTCTTTCTTGTACAGTCTTCTTCTTCTTCTTCTTTCATTCTTTCTTCTTGTACAGTCTTCTTCTTCTTCTTCTTTCATTCTTTCTTTCTTGTACAGTCTCTTCTTCTTCTCTTCTTCTTCTTCTTCTTTCTTCTTTCTTTCATTCTTGTACAGTCTTCTTCTTCTTCTTCTTTCATTCTTTCTTTCTTGTACAGTCTTCTTCTTCTTCTTCTTCTTTCATTCTTTCTTTCTTGTACAGTCTTCTCTTCTCTTCTTTCATTCTTTCTTTCTTGTACAGTCTTCTTCTTCTTCTTCTTCTTCTTCTTCTTCTTCTTTCATTCTGTACAGTCTTCTTCTTCTTCTTCTTTCATTCTTTCTTTCTTGTACAGTCTTCTTCTTCTTCTTCTTTCATTCTTTTCTTTCTTGTACAGTTCTTCTTCTTCTTCTTCTTTCATTCTTTCTTTCTTGTACAGTCTTCTTCTTCTTCTTCTTTTTCCTTCTTCTTCTTCTTCTTCTTCTTCTTTCATTCTTGTACAGTCTTCTTCTTCTTCTTCTTCTTCTTCTTTTTCTTCTTTCATTCTTTCTTTCTTGTACAGTCTTCTTCTTCTTCTTCTTCTTCTTCTTCTTCTTCTTTCTTCTTTCATTCTTTCTTCTTTCTTTGTACAGTCTTCTTCTTCTTCTTCTTTCATTCTTTCTTTCTTGTACAGTCTTCTTCTTCTTCTTCTTCTTCTTCTTCTTCTCTTCTTCTTTCTTCTTGTTCTTCTTCTTCTTCTCTTCTTCTTCTTTCTTTCTTGTACAGTCTTCTTCTTCTTCTTCTTTCATTCTTTCTTTCTTGTACAGTCTTCTTCTCTTCTTCTTTCATTTCTTTCTTTCTTGTACAGTCTTCTTCTTCTTCTTCTTCTTCTTCTTCTTCTTCTTCTTCTTCTTCTTTTTCTTCTTACAGTCTTCTTCTTTTCTTCTTTTCATTCTTTCTTTCTTGTCATTCTTTCTTCTTCTTCTTCTCTTGTACAGTCTTCTTCTTCTTCTTCTTCTTCTTCTTCTTTCTTCTTTCTTCTTTTCTTTCTTGTTGTACAGTCTTCTTCTTCTTCTTCTTCTTCATTCTTTCTTTCTTTACAGTCTTCTTCTTCTTCTTCTTTCTTCTTTCTTTCTTGTACAGTCTTCTTCTTCTTCTTCTTCTTCTTCTTCTTCTTCTTCTTTCTTCTTTCTTTCTTGTACAGTCTTCTTCTTCTTTCTTCTTTCATTCTCTTTCTTGTACAGTCTTCTTCTTCTTCTTCTTTCATTCTTTCTTCTTGTACAGTCTTCTTCTTCTTCTTCTTTCATTCTTTTTTCTTGTACAGTCTTCTTTCTTCTTCTTCTTCTTCTTTTTCTTGTTCTTCTTCTTCTTCTCTTTCATTCTTTCTTTCTTGTACAGTCTTCTTCTTCTTCTTCTTCTTCCATTCTTCTTTCTTGTACAGTCTTCTCTTCTTTCTTCTTTCATTCTTTCTTTCTTGTACAGTCTTCTTCTTCTTCCTTTCTTTCATTCTTTCTTCTTGTTTCAGTCTTCTTCTTCTTCTTCTTCTTCTTCTTTCTTCTTCTTCTTCTTCTTCTTCATTCTTTCTTCTTTGGTCTTCTTCTTCTTCTTCTTCTTCTTTCTTGTACAGTCTTCTTCTTCTTCTTCTTTCATTCTTTCTTCTTGTACAGTTCTTCTTCTTCCTTCTTTCTTCTTCTTCTTCTTCTTCTTCTCTTTCATTCTTTCTTTCTTGTACAGTCTCTTCTTCTTTCTTCTTTCATTTCTTTCTTTTACAGTCTTCTTCTCTTCTTCTTTCATTCTTTCTTTCTTGTACAGTCTTCTTCTTCTTCTTCTTCTTCTTTCTTCTTCTTCTTCTTCATTCTTTCTTTCTTGTACAGTCTTCTTCTCTTCTTCTTTCATTCTTTCTTTTGTACAGTCTTCTTCTTCTTCTTCTTTCATTCTTTCTTCTTGTACAGTCTTCTTCTTCTTTTCTTCATTCTTTCTTTCTTGTACAGTCTTTCTTCTTCTTCTTCTTTCTTCTTCTTCTTCTTCTTTTCTTCCTTCTTTCTTGTACAGTCTTCTTTCTTCTTCTTCTTTCATTCTTTCTTTCTTGTACAGTCTTTCTTCTTCTTCTTCTTCTTTCATTCTTTCTTTCTTGTACAGTCTTCTTCTTCTTCTTCTTCTTCTTCTTCTTCTTCTTTCTTTCTTTCTTTTTGTACAGTCTTCTTCTTCTTTTTCTTCTTCTTTCTTTCTTTCTTTTTGTACAGTTTTCTTGTTGTGAAGTATTTCTCTGAATGTTTAAAATGAGGCTTGATGATTAGTATTATCTGTGTTATTCGGACTATCGTCAGGTTCAAAGTTCCGTGATGACTCCCGATTACGACAAGAAGGTTCCCGATTACGACAAGAAAGTTCCCGAGTTCAAAAAGAAGGTTCCCGAGTCCGAAAAGAAGGTTTCCCGACAAGAAATACCTGAAGAAGGCCGAAGAGAATATCGGCCGAAACGTTGTACAGATAACAATGAAAATGAGGACGATAGTCCGAATAACACAGATAATACTTGTTGTGAAGTATTCAAGCACATCTTAAAAACCAGACTGACCAAACATAATGAATGTTATTTTTGAATTCAGCATAAAATGATCATCATTTTGGTAAACCTTTGACCTTTGAACATTCTTTTCAACGCAGGCAAATGTTATTAATGAATTTGTTACATGTTATAGCAACATTAAATCTAAACTGAAAATTTAATGATATACATTTTACGAGTAATGAGTACGACGTGAAATGTCTTTTGCTTCATCATCATCATTTAATGTATTCTGCCAGTGTAGTAGTTTGGAAAATCCTACAGCAGCATTAAGTCCTTTTTCATTTGAAGCCACTCTGCCCTTTCATTTACGAGGATCCCTAGTTCCGTTAGTTACTTGCAAAAGTCGAAAGGCGAAATAAGATCTACTATGATACTAACGTTCAATCACAGATACATCAGAGATTCCTCGTAACAGCACGAGGGTTTGGAGTGGTTGGATAGTTGTTTTACGGCATCTCAACCCTTGTTGGGTTATTTTATGCCGAAGATGTTTTGTTCTATTCATTCTTGTTGGGTATTAATTTTTTTTCAAACTCAATTTTTTTAAACACGTTTTCTTTTTTGTAAAATCATTTTGATCTATTTAACCCTTAGATGGGACCCTAACAGGTATTAACACTCTGAGTCAGAGTGGAACTGGGAGTAATGACAATGAAGGGGTACTCCACACTCCCCAAAGCTCCAAATTGGATCTTCACTATTAGATGCAATTTAACGTCATACCCAAAACTCTGTTAGGGGTGAGCTGATATAAGGCATACATCTAACATTCAACACATGAAGTCAATTCATATCGATTGATCTTAACGGCAAGTCAACCAACCTAGGATTATCTTATGCCTATAGGTTAGGGAATTGTGTTCATTGTACGATCGTATTTATATTTTTGTGGAGTTGTTTTTAAAGAGTTTCTTTTTTTGCACACTGTCCTATCGAATATGAAATATTTTAGACATTTCTATTTAGACCATAACATGCACTACAATAGTGGAACTGGGAATGGATATTCCACACTCCCCAGATCTACTGAACTGGTTTCTTATTAGATGCAGTCTAGTATCATACCCAGCCCAGATTTTATGATATAATACATTTTACAAGTAATGAGAATTATGTACTTGGTATTTATATGTAATTAAAATCTATGATATATATATATATATAAGATAAATCTAATGAGTCAGACGAATCTAGTAAAAGTTTCACTTAATGCTCTTCAGGGCTAAGATCTGACTTATTAGATTTATCTTTATTATTTGCTCTACTTAGGTATTGAGAACTTTTTACTTATTAGCTTTAGTTTCCTGGCGGTTTTGTATATATATATATATATATATATATATATATATATATAGATGTGTCTGTTATTATCCACTCAGCGACTCACTTGCCTCAAATGGCAGTAGTCCCCTCAGTATCAATGACAAGGTTAATTTCGCATGAGTTTCTCGGTGCTGTATCATGGCTGAAACAGTATAGTGTTTAACTATCCTGCTAGAGGTCACGGTTTCGATTCCTGTCGGAGGGGTGTCGTTAGTATATATCGCTGATGAGACTTAATAAAGTTGAAACAGTCTGTACGATATTCTACACACCGAGTAATTCTTTGCGGGATTCACTTGTCATTATTATTATCTTCTATAATTATCGAATTTATGCGATATTCGCATTGTAGTTGCCTTCAAGCAAAAATATAAATATATATATATATATGCATATAAATTGTATATTTTTACAATCAAACTATTTGCTGTTTTTTTTTTCTCACTGCGAGGATTTACCAACAAGTTTGATAAGGAAAAGACAAAATCAGATTAACGAAGGATATCAATAAGATTTAATTACATGCACGTCCCAATAAAAAAAATCCAATCATGTATCAATGAGCAAAAAAGGAATGTAATACAAATAAAAGGGGGTAAATAAAAACTTATAAACTTATAAACATTTCCATGATGTTCTGTGAATTGTAATACAACTCTGCTCTGTGAACAGGACTGGGATAAGAATGTCCTTAATCGCCTTAAAGCGAGGACAGAAAAAGGCGAGGTGTTAACCATTTAGAGCCAGGTCGCTAAAAGAGACAGGGTTAAGGGATTGAATTGTCACGTGACCAACGGACACCTGGCGTTGTAAGTCCCGCCTACACTCCCAGGGAGGGGGAAACAATTTTGTTTGTCTCAATACAATTTGCTTCTGACTAAATACTAAATGTAGTAGGTTGACTTTGTGGGAAAGTGCTTAAACATTTAGAGAATGTTCAGTCTATCATTAGAACGATTCGCGGGAGAAGGATGTAAACACGCTTGATTAAACAACGATTAGTACATTTACTCGACGCACTTGGATTTATATTTTGAAAACTTTCTTTTTGTCTTTTCAGTAGGTCATCTACCTGAAAGAAATAAGGATTGCTTGATTTCACCCCCCTACCATCAAAAAAAAAAAAAAAAAAAAAAAAAAAGATAAGAAAAAAAAAGAACTTGCTCGAGGTTTGCTTGTTTTTATTTTATGTTTTATCGTTATCCCCAAAAAGACACGTGCTAGAATCATGGATACACATTCCGGTATTATCTCAGCGCGTCCAATATGGAATCCAGTAAAAAAGGCCGTCACGAATTATATTATCAGTGCTTATCTGATAAACTAGAAGAAGAAAAACCAAAAAACTTTTAGCGCAAAATAATTTTTGTTCGGAAAACTTATTTATTTATTGTTTTGTTTTTGTTTTTTCTTTTCCGCTCTTTATCCAAACTTTTTTTTCTTTTTCTTCTCTTTCCTTTTCAGTCCTCATTCGATTCTTTTCTTTCTTTCTTTCTTTCTTTCTTTCTTTCTTTCTCTTTGTTGCTTACGTCACTCTTGCCTTCATATTTAAAAACCCGGACTTTCATTACATTCCTTTAGTTACAACTTAGCCTTCCTATTCTTTCAACGGCGTTTATCATTGAATTTATAGAGAGAGAGAGAGAGAGAGAGAGAGAGAGAGAGGAGAGAGAGAGAGAGAGAGAGAGAGAGAGAGAGAAAACAGAGTTTTAGAGAAAGAGATGATATAGGTTGACAGAGGTAGAATATATATATATATATATATATATATATATATGTGTTGTGTGTGTGTGTGTGTGTGTTAACCTGCACATGAGCACGATAGTGTAGGCTGCCCAGCAAGGACTTTACATCGATCAGCTCTGAAACCATGGCAGACCCTTAACTCTTATCTTTAACTACTATTACTAATATATATATATATATATATAAGATTTTTAGATGTTTGTTTATTTAGAAACGTTGCTGAATAAAGTATATATTAAATTTTTACTTGAAGGCACTTACAACGCATGCATCGCGTAAAATTCGATACTCTTTCTTATAGAAAATGAAGCCATCCTTTGTTGGGATTACACTTGTCAAGTTCATTTTCTATAAGAAAGAGTATCAAATTTTATGCGATGCATGCGTTGTAAGTGCCTTCAAGTAAAAATTAATATAATATATATATATATATATATATATATATATATATATATATATATATACTTTGGTACGGTACCAAGTTTTTTGGTACAAGGTGATTCTAGGCTGGTCTTATTCTCTACCAGTAGTTTGTTGTAGAGTTCAGGTTCCGTATGAGAGCTCAATGTTTAATTATTGTAAAGAGAGCAAAGTTATTTGGGAATAAAAGGCCTTAAATACCATGGGTATCGTGGTTATGGACCACGAGTGGAAATGGTCCATAACCACGATACCCATGGTATTTAAGGCCTTCATATTCACAAATAGGGGTTACAGCCTTCGCCTGTCTTTCTATCTATAGCTCTGCTGATGAGGCCTAATAGGCCGAAATGTACATACAAAATTAGGTACGACTTCAATTAAGCACATATTCTCCCCAATATATATATATATATATATATATATATATATATATATATATATCTTTGGTGGGGTAACAAGAAAAACCAAGAAAATTAGAATCATAAATATATATATATATATATATATATATATATAATATGAGAGAGAGAGAGAGAGAGAGAGAGAGCGAGAGAGAGAGAGAGAGAGAGAGAGAGAGGAGAGAGAGAGAGAGAGAGAGGGGGGGTTCTGTGGAAAGAGAATGAGGATTAATATTAGAAAGACAATTATGTAGTGAGAATACTTGTTTGGTCTGAGGAAGCAGGTGACGTGATTAAAACATTTCCCTCTATCTCTGTTTCTCATAAAAAAGCTTCTTTGTCCTCGTTCTATATTAATAAACTCGAAAATAACTTTTTGCATTTTATGTTTAATAACAATTTAAAGAAGCCTATGTCCTACACGCTTGATAACTCCTTTGATTGTCGTTGCATGCAAACTAATTAGTGCAAATAAATTTCGGACAAGAACAGCGAGAATGTTGCTTAAAATAACTGTGGCGTCTTATTGGTTGGTTGATTGGTTGGTTGGTTGGTTGGTTGGTTGGATTTACGGCATGTCATCTCCTGTTGGATTATTTTATGCCGAAGACGTTTTTGATTTATTCATCCTTGTCTGGCATTCCAATTTTTTAAACTCGTTTTTTTTTAAACTCATTTTTAATCTATTTCACCCATAGATGAGACCCTATCACGTACTTCACACTCTAGGTCAGAAATAAAGCGGTAATCCACATTCCCAAAGAACCCCGCTACTAGATGCAGTATAGTATCTTATTGGTTAGAGTATTGGATTGGAGGACACAAGGTCTAATGTGGTAAGACTTATTCGTCTTATTTAACAAAAGAAAACTTATATATAAACAGAATAAAGATTCAACATTTCCCTCATAATCCAAATGATATACAGCCCTGTCGGTTGGGGCTTTAGAATACACCGACTGCACCTCTGCAGAGGGGTAAGACCCCCACCCAATGGAGCCACCCGTTGGCCGTGGGTGGTCACCCGTGATACTTCAGGATGGAACCCTAGTGACTGAGCAGTCCATGACATGTAACACTCCACTTTGGCCCTTACTTATGCTGGACGGGCGATCGGAGAGGTCCCTCCGACCAATCGGATGGTCACGTCATGACCTGTAACACCTGTATGACTATCCCGACCCTAATTTCCTTATGTAAACCCCCAACCCCTTTTTATCATATGGGTGCTAGAAGTCGGTGTCTGAGGGTCTTAGTGTCCTAGGTATGACGTTAAACTCTATCTGATGGTGAGGCTCCAGTTCTTCAACTCTTGGGAATGTGGAGTACCCCTTCATCATCATTACTCCCAGGTCCACTTTGACCCGGAGTGGTAGTACCTGTTAGGGTCCGATCTATAGGTTAAATAGATTAAATGTTTTTTAAAAATGTTTTTTTTAATTGAGTATTCATCAAAAATGAATAAAGCAAAATGTCTTCGACATAAAATAACCCAACAGTGTTTGACATGCCGTAAAATCCAACCAACCAACCAACCAACAAACAAACAAACCAACCAAATGCCTGTTCTTGGAAACGATATCCATGCCAACCAATGAATCGACGCTTCATAATCTTCCAACCTATCACTAGTATATTTTGAATGAAATTGAATTGTAAATGTAGCACACCTGGAAATCTACACAAAGTATATCATTTTATTTATTCATTAAATTAAATTAAATTAAATTACACGATCAGAAAATTCGGCAATCACCGTGTACAACATGTGGAAAACTGGACAGCTGTTTCGACCTTATTTCGTCTCCTCGGCAGTGTATACCACGTTCTCCGTCACTTGAGATCGAACCAGCAATTCCAGAATGCATAGCCGAAACTCTATCTCTGGAATGCTACGTGATGAGCTCCAAGACAAATTAAGGTTATGCAGCTGCGCGCGATTACCACGTGAGGCATGGGCTGGCGGACTAGAGGTAGGAATGCATTCTGTGGTTGCTGGTTCGATCTCAAGTGACGGAGATCGTGGTATACACTGCTGAGGAGACGAAATAAGGTCGAAATAGCTGTCCAATGTTCCGCATGTCACACACAGTGTTTGCCGAATCTTCTGGTCTTGGTAATTTAATTCAATTAATTATACTTTATTCCTTTATCTACAAATTCTATTTATTCATTTATGTTTGAGCACTCTAACTTCACAACAGAGAAACTCGACAGAATTTAGGAAAATGGATTCACAACTTGGGACTACGAAGTGAAAAAATTTCACTAAAAATCGGGCATTATATACAGGTATAAGTAAACAAAGTCGTCGGGGTGGCCTAACGTCGGTATCAGCCAATAAACGAGGGAGTCTATCCATTTTTCACAAGCGCTAGACCAAGGAGATTGTTGCGTCTGAGGTGGAGCGCCACACCTATCATCAGCTCCTTACTTTACCGCACAGATCCCTGCTACTCATACGCTGAGTTGGCGAGGGCCGGTAATCGAACCAGGAACCTTATGGTTTCTAGCCGAACTTCTTACCGACTGAGCCTATAACACTGGTATAAAAAATCATGATATTACTTGCAGGACCTGTGGATTATACCACAGAATGCTGATTTACTTTATTACAACGTTTGATATGTTACTTCAGAGCTACCGCACATAGTTCAATATGAAAAGAGTATAATAATCTTGATTTAACTCACTCTCTCTCTCACTCTTTTTCTTTCTTTCCTCTTTCATTATGTTCATTCAAACAGATAGCGTTGTCGGTTCCGCGCGCTCCCCCTCTCTATCCTGTCACTACTCTGTTTCTTTCTTTCTCATTATATTTTTCTGTTCATTTTTTCTTCTCTTCCTTTCTTTAAGGAAAACGAATAGTCCATTACTTAGCTTAGGTGACAACACTCATCAAGAAATAGAATTCAGCGGAATAAGTAACACCAGATAATTAGGGATATACATTTTTGCATTTCATCTTGTACGTTTTGGACGATCTATTTTTAAACAGAGGATGCTGCAAGACCGATACGTTCGTACAATTAAGGAACACGAGTATATATATAATATATTATATATATATAATAAATATATATATATAAGCTCGTGTGTGTATATATATATATATATTAATATAATATATACTCGTGTATATATATATATATATATATATATGTATATATATTGTGTATATATATATATTCGTGATATATATATATTATATATAATATATATATAGTATATATATAATTATATTCGTAGTATATATTATATATTATATATATATATATATATATATAAGTATGACATTATGATATTACTCAGGTCCGGCCTTGGGGTACTTGTACCCGGTAAGGTGAACTTCGGCACCTTTAAAACTATAGTATTATCTTGTTATCTATGGTTTAACAGCGAAAAATTAAATATGTAGGGATAGGAGAGAGTATATAGGTGTTCTGGATCCCATCACAAAAACTGCGAGAGAGAGAGAGAGAGAGAGAGAGACGAGAGAGAGAGAGAGAGAGAGAGAGGAGAGAGAGGCAGGGTGGCTAAACTGACAAGATATACCAGGTGTGATCTAGAAATTCACTCGCAACCTCCCCTCACCACATGTACTTCTCTCACAGATTTCAGCTATTGCAATCATAGATAAAAAAATGGTTTTCTTACTATAATGGAGATTCGGTGTGTAACAGAATCAACGTCACTGCTGACGTCACAATACCCTCAGGAATTGCATTAGTTTATCAATGAGTATCTAATTATATAGACAAAATCATTAATACATAGAATAAATCTTATTTAAATTACGATGTATCTCAGAAAATCTGAGTTAAGATTTGCCTCAAAACTGCCCATGTTATTAAGTGCGTTTAAAAATCCATTAAATTACTAAGAAATAAAAGTTTACGTAATATACGGTGTGGTTATTTTACCATTCTGGTTTAAAAAAAAACGCGATTTAATAAATACTTACTTAGTGTTATTGATCTCTAATATTTGTTTTATTTTCCAACGTATTAAAATCAATACTTTGAATGATTTTATATAGAAACCAATTAAAAACATAATTGGAAATATATGTAATCTTTTTTATATGCGTTATTATTTAATTTCGTTAGTCTTTCAATTTTATACACTTTCATTATTAATACTTACACCCAGAGGGCGCAATATTTTCTTGCTAATCTTGTTAAATTAATTCTAATTTTTTCCATTGTATTTGAAAGTTCTACTGGTCTCAGATACACGACAGGCGTTTACCATGCCAGTTGGCGCCCTGGTCATGTTGCTTGTACTTTTGGATCGCTCTGTGCAAAACCATTTTTTATTTCACCTGGAAGTGTGATGATGAATTACACTTATCTTGATAACAGGAACAGCTCCATCCTAACTGACCCTCTGCTCTGCCACTTAATAACACAAACTGCAACACTGAACTCTGTTCTTCATTTCACCCGCTGTTGCAGTTTTGTCATGTTAATGTTGCCTGTTCATCTCCAGAAAACTCAGGATAAGACCAATGAAAAGCCTCAGGATATTAGCCCAATGAAAAGAGAGATAAACAGTGACGCCTACTATTTTGCTAGCGGCCATTCTAATGAAAATGAAACATCGGAGTGTTTGGCCGATGGCAACAAACGCTTGCATGTTAGCCTTGCAAAAATAGCTAGAATTAACACAAGACGAGCAGAGGTTTTTTTTTCTTTTTGTTTGTTTAATCTATGTCTTTTAGAGTATTGCTTTCCAGTCTGAAGTGTTTATACAAATTAAGCGTAATGGATGATTAGATTAAACAATTATTGCTAATTGTTTCTAGGACGCGGATTGTCGGCTGCAAGTGTTGGCGGTAGATCTTTTCCTGTTTGGTTTTCTATTGAACCCCCCCCCCAAAAAAAAAAACACAAAAAAAACAGAAAAAAAAACACAAGATTGAATGTATAATATCAAATCTGTGTTGAAAGTTGGCCAAACTGAAGAGAGAAAGGTGGAGAGGTTTTATTTGGGGCCAGGCTGCTTCCGTTCCATAAATACGCTGACAACACCATTTTAGGCAGAGAACAGATAAACGAGTGCAACAACGTCATAACATATAGTCGGAACTGTGGAGTATGGCGTGATTTAATAGTTAGAGTCGTAGAAATACACTCGTCGACTAGAGTTCAAATCCTGGACGAGGTTGCCTCCCTTTTTCATTTCACATAGAGCTATACCCTTGGGAAAGGTATGTATCAACTATTATCCCTTCAGCTATGGTACAATAGTTAGGGAAGTGAACTCTTTAATCTTGATATGGCAACTGTCTAGAGATGGAACTTGAAATTAATCTATTAAAAATCTATTAAGAATTGACCTTTGGGTTATATCTGCTCGAGTAGGGGAGGCAGGATTGTAAATTATAGTTGTTGCAAATTTTTATTGAGTGGGGGGCTAAGTTCTTCCGCTGTATTTCTAATTTCTTCTTAGCTAGTTCCATTCGCCGACCGATCCAATGGTGATCTTGCGTTCTAGGGAAGTGATGGGGTGAAAGGAGTGATGCGGGTAAAGATACTTTTACCCCATTAAATAATTAATCACCGCTTACATGGACTTCAGTTGCAACCACTGACTATAAACACTAGTAAGGAATTAATTAATTGCCCAGAATTAGCTCAGTCGTAGAGCGTTCAGCAAAACGACAGGATTCCTAGTAGATATCGCGCCCTCGCAACTCAGTGTAGAGTAGCACAGGGAATGTAGCGGTAAAGTAAGGAGCTGATGGTAGAGTGTGCGCTCCACCTTCAGACGCCAAAAAACAATGTCCTCGTCTAGCGCTTAGTGAAAGGGGGATAGACTCCCTCACTGATGGCTGCATACCGACTTCTAGGCCACACGACGGGCTTTTTTTGGGGAGGGTGTAGCAATAGAAAAAACTGAAACATCCTTAAGTAGGTATTTAACTATCCGTTCGCCACGAGGGTAGGGGATTTTTTTTGTTGGGGACCCAAAAAACAACCCCACACAAAGTTCGCAATATAGGAATCCACGATATATGACTCGTAGATTCAAATTAGAATTGGACTGTGCAAACTAACTGCAAAATACTACACCAATATTGGATCCCCACGGACATCTCAAGGTAAGCACACCTTCTTCCCCATTCTAACTATTAATCATAAATCACCGCGCATGTATTACTTGTGCGCTTGCAACACTGACTATAAACGCTAAGTAAGTATTAATAATTGCCCGGGTTTAGGCTCAGTTGGTAGAGTGTTCGCTAGAAATATTGGATCCCCACGGACATCTCAAGGTAAGCACAAACCTCTTCCCATCTCTATATACAGTCTGTCAGCTGGTCATTTTTCTCACAATTGAACTTTTAAATCTAGAAATATTTTTGCATCGATTGCGAAACTTTGGACCAGATTTATATGGGCATTTGCGCAAATTGGATTTATTATCTTTCGGGTGTTAAGTGTGGGGGGGAGTTTTTGCTTTAAATTAATGGAAAGAAAGAAATTGAAAGAGAAAGTGTCAGGAAAAAAAATAAGAAATAAAGTTATAAAATTAAAGAAGGAATGAGAAAAAAGTATGAGAAAAAAAAAAGAAATAATGGAAAAGATGAGTGAAAAGAAAGAAAAGTATATGAAATAAAGGAAAAGAGAGATTTAAAAGAAGAAAGGGAGTATATAAAAGAAGTAAAAGAATTGAAAAGAATGAGAGAAAGTAGAAAAAAATTTAAATGACAGTATATGGGGTCGGTTATCTTCAGTCGGTAGAGGCTTTCGGCTGGACACACCCGGTTCCTAGTTCGATTACCGGCCCTTTGCTAACTCAGCATATGAGTAGCACCGGCGGATCTGTGCGGTAAAGTGGTAAGGAGCTGATGGTAGGTGTGGCGTCCACCGTGGGAGATTGCTAAAGCATCTCCTTGGTCTAACGCTGG
>CM042168.1:65691515-65706515 GCA_023376005.1 Doryteuthis pealeii
ATATTGGGGTAATATGATATGATCTTATATTAATTTTTACTTTGAAGGCACTTACAACGCATGCATCGCATAAAATTCGATACTCATTCTTATAGCCAAAATCTGAACTTGACAAGTGTAATCCCAGCAAAGGATGGTTTCATTCAGTTCACTTTCTATAAAAAGAGTATCGAATTTATTTCATGCGTTGTAAGTGCCTTCAAGTAAAAATTTAATATATACTTTATTCAGCAACGTTTCTAAATAAACAAACATCCAAAAATCTTAATAATATATATATATATATAATATATATTAGTAATAGTAGTTGAAGATAAGAGTTAAATAGGGTCTGCCATGGTTTCAGAGCTGATCGATGTAAGTCCTTGCTGGGCAGCCTACACTATCGTGCTCATGGGCAGGTTAATAAAGGTACACACACACACAACACACACACACACACACACATATATATATATATATATATATAATATATATATATATATATATTCTACCTCTGTCACCTAATATTCATCTCTTTCATCTAAAATTCGTTTGTGTCTTGGTATTCGTTTATCGCACACCATCTCGGCATATCTCTCTTCTCTCTCTTCTCTCTCCTCTCTCTCTCTCTCTCTCTCTTCTAATATTAACTCAACGATAAACATCGTCTCGAAAGAATAGGAAGGCCTAAGTTGTAACTAAAGGAATGTAATGAAAGTCCGGTTTTTTAAATATGAAGGCAAGATGTGATAAGGGCAACAAATAGAAGAAGAAAGAAGAAGAAAAAAGAAAAGAAGAAAGAAAGAAAGAAGAAAGAGAATCGATGATGACTGAAAAGAAAGAGAAGAAAAAGAAAAAAGTTTGGATAAAGAGCGGAAAAGAAAAAAACAAAACAAAACAATAAATAAATAAGTTTTCGCAACAAAAATTATTTTGCGCTAAAAGTTTTGGTTTTTTCTTTTTCTTTTAGTTTATCAGATAAGCACTGATAATATAATTCGTGACGGCCTTTTTTACTGGATTCCATATTGGACGCGCTGAGATAATACCGGAATGTGTATCCATGATTCTAGCACGTGTCTTTTTTTTTGGATAACGATAAAACATAAAATAAAAACAAGCAACCTCGAGCAAGTTCTTTTTTTTTCTTATCTGTTTTTTTTTTTTTTTTTGATGGTTGGGTGAAATCAAGCAATCCTTATTTCTTTCATGTAGAGACCTACTGAAAAGACAAAAAAGAAGTTTTCAAAATATAAATCCAAGTGCGTCGAGTAATGTACTAATCGTTGTTTAATCAAGCGTGTTTACATCCTTCTCCGCGAAATCGTTTAATGATAGACTGAACATTCTTAAATGTTTTTATATTTATTATTAGAAGAACACTTTCCTAAAGTCAAACTACTACATTAGTATTTAGTCAGAAGCAAATTCTATGGAGACAAACAAAATTGTTTCCCCCCTGGGATTGTAGGCGGACTTACAACGCCAGGTGTCCGTTGGTCACGTGACAATTCAATCCCCGAACCCTGTTCTTTTTAGCGACCTGGCTCTAAATGGTTAACACCTCGCCTTTTCTGTCCTCGCTTTAAGGCGATTAAGGACATTCTTATCCCAGTCCTGTTCACAGAGCAGATTGTATTACAACTCACAGAACAGTATGGAAAGTTTTTATAAGTTTATAAGTTTTTATTTACCCCCTTTTATTTGTATTACATTCCTTTTTTGCTCATTGATACATAATTGGGTTTGGTTTTTTTTATTGGGACGTGCATGTAATTAAATATTATTGATATCTTTCGTTAATGCGATTTTGTCTTTTCCTTATCAAACTTGTTGGTAAATCATCGCGGTGAGAAAAAAAAAACAGCAAATAGTTTGATTGTAAAAATATACAATTTATATATATATATATATCTTATTATAATGGAGATTGTGTGTTTTTCTGTCTGTAACCGAAACTATATTACTAATCGAGTCACAATTCCCTTAGTTATTTACATCACATTCTCCATGATTTGATTTAAACCTCAATTATTAATAAAATTATCTTACATTGTTAATACTGTTGACCATATCTACATTCTAATAACATGCAATTGTATTTATATATGCAACAAAATGGCGGTTTGCAGTGTAAATGGGAAGGCTAATTTACATATTACTATTAAAAATTTGATTTTAATAAATATGTGCTTAGTATTATTGATTTTTAATTATTTGGTTTTATCTTAATGAATATTATAAAAAGTCTCGGGAATAAATCTTAAAGAAATCCATTAAATATTAACTGTAATTTATTCTACTTTATTACTAATTCTATTCTTTACTCTTTATCCTAATTGGAACTAAATAGTTAAATTATGAAAATTTAGCAATGAAAGACGGCGGAGTGAAGAAAAAGCAAGTTTTAGTTGTTCCCTTCTCTGTTTCAAATCTTTTTATCGGCATCTTATTTAGTTCATTAGCCTTTTTAAGTTAACATATTTTATTACATCAAAATTTAAATACTTGCACCCGGAGGGTGCATATTTTCTAGTATATATAAGATATATATATTCATACAAAACCGCAGGAAACTAAAGCTAATAAGTAAAAAGTTCTCAATACCTAAGTAGAGCAAATAATAAAGATAAATCTAATAAGTCAGATCTTAGCCCTGAAGAGCATTAAGAGAAACTTTTACTAGATTCGTCTGACTCATTAGATTTATCTTATATACATATATATATATATATATATATATATATATATATATATATATATATATATATATATATCATAGATTTTAATTACATATAAATACCAAGTACATAATTCTCATTACTTGTAAAATGTATTATATCATAAACTGGCTGGGTATAATACAGACTGCATCGAATAAGAAACCAGTTCAGTAGATCTGGGGAGTGTGGAATATCCATTCCCAGTTCCACTATTGTAGTGCATGTTATGGTCTAAATAGAAATGTTTAAAATATTTCATATTCGATAGGACAGTGTGCAAAAAAAAAACAAACTACACAAAAATATAAATACGATCGTACAATGAACACAATTCCCTAACCTATAGGCATAAGATAATCCTAGGTTGGTTGACTTGCGTTAAGATCAATCGATATGAATTGACTTCATGTGTTGAATGTTAGATGTATGCCTTATATCAGCTCACTCCTAACAGAGTTTGGGGTATGACGTTAAATTGCATCTAATAGTGAAGATCCAAATTGGAGCTTTAGGAAGTGTGGAGTACCCCTTCATTGTCATTACTCCCAGTTTCCACTCTGACTCAGAGTGTTAATACCTGTTAGGGTCCCATCTAAGGGTTAAATTGATCAAAATGGTTTTACAAAAAAAAAAAAAACGTTTAAAAAAATTGAGTTTGAAAAAAAATTAATACCCAACAAGAATGAATAGAACAAAACATCTTCGGCATAAAATAACCCAACAAGGGTTGACATGCCGTAAAACAACTATCCAACCACTCCAAACCCTCGTGCTGTTACGAGGAATCTCTGATGTATCTGTGATTGAACGTTAGTATCATAGTAGATCTTATTTCGCCTTTCGACTTTTGCAAGTAACTAACGGAGCTAGGGATCCTCGTAAATGAAAGGGCAGAGTGGCTTCAAATGAAAAACGACTTAATGCTGCTGTAGGATTTTCCAAACTACTACAATGGCAGAATACATTAAATGATGATGATGAAGCAAAAGACATTTCACGTCGTACTCATTACTCGTAAAATGTATATCATTAAATTTTCAGTTTAGATTTAATCTTGCTAATACATGTAACAAATTCATTAATAACATTTGCCTGCGTTAAAAAAAATGTTCAAAGGTCAAAGGTTTACCAAAATGATGATCATTTTATGCTGAATTCAAAAATAACATTCATTATGTTTGGTCAGTCTGGTTTTTAAGATGTGCTTGAATACTTCACAACAAGTATTATCTGTGTTATTCGGACTATCGTCCTCATCTCCATTGTTATCTGTATAATGTTTCGGCCGATATGCCCTCCGGCCATCTTCAGGTATTTCTTTTCGGACTCGGGAACCTTCTTTCGGACTCGGGAACCTTCTTTTCGGACTCGGGAACTTTCTTGTCGTAATCGGGAGTCATCACGGAACTTTGAACCTGACGATAGTCCGAATAACACAGATAATACTAATCATCAAGCCTCATCTTAAACATTCAGAGAAATACTTCACTACAAAAAGGCTGTACAAAAAGATAGGAAGAAGAAGAAGAAGAAGAAGAAGAAGAAGAAGAAGAAGAAGACTGTACAAAAAGAAAGAAAGAAAGGAAGAAAGAAAAGAAGAAGAAGAAGAAGAAGAAGAAGAAGAAGAAGAAGAAGAAGAAGAAACTAACTATTATATATCTGACCTTGAAAACACCACAGATCAATGTAGTTAAATGATAATTTATAATTAATTTTAGAATCGTATATTTTTCAACTAATTTTAATAAGCACATTGATTCAATTTAATGATACCGGTTGAAATTTATTTTCTATGATCAGTTGTCTTTATCTATTGTCTTCTATCATCTATGTGGAGGTGCGTGGTGTAATGGTTACCATCGCGCGCGCGTGCACGCGCGTGTGTGTGTGTTTCGTTTTACGGCATATCAATCCTTATTTCGCCTTTCGTAATAGACCCAACTGTATTTTTCGTGAATAGTTTTCTTCTCTAATCTTAAGTTCTTCTGTATAATCTCAATTGTCACCTCTATGCCCCAGGCATGAACTAAGCTCTCTCTCTCTCTCTCTCTCTCTCTCTCTCTCTCTCTCTCTCTCTCTCTCTCTCTCTCTCTCTCTCAATATATATATATAATATATTATATATATGAACTAAGCTCTCTCTCTCGCTCTCTCTCTCTCTCTCTCTCTCTATCTCTCTATCCCCCCTCTCTCTCTCTCTCTCTCTCTCTATATATATATATATATATATATATATATATATATATAATATATATGTGTGGTGTGTGTGTGTCTGTTCTCCTTCTTATTTGCCCACTGTTTTTTTCAATAACCATATCGTTGTCGGTTTAACTCTGGTTTACCCAACGAAATTCAGAGATGCTGATACCAAATCTGACAAGTTTTCCTGTGCCTTTCTCTCTCTCTTGCACTTTTACCAGCTTCTCGGGTGTCTTCTATAATCAGTGATATTATTATTAATACTTGTGTTCTTTAAGACCGTTATCATCTTGCAACACCCTTTGATTAAAAATGGGACCGTCTAAATCGTTCAAGATGAAATGCAAATCCTGATTATCTGCTGTTGCTTATCTGCCGAAATCTTATTTCATATGAGTGTCGTCACCACAGCTAAATAATGGACCATTCTGTTTTTATTATAAAGAAAGAAAGGGAAGAAAAAGGAGATGCTACACAAAAAAAATAATAGAAAAAAGAAAGAATAGAGTAGGGAAAGATAGAGAGACGTGATGAGCCGCACGGAAGCGATGAGGCTAATCTGTTTCAATCGAAACATAATGAAAAGATGAAAAGAAAAAAGAAAAAAGAATAAGAGAGAGTTAAATCAAGATTATTATACTTTTAGATATTGAAACTATTTTGGCTCTAAAGTGATATATATATAATATATATATATATATATAATATATATATATATATATCTTTTTATTGAGTTATTAGTTACATAATTTACTTCATGCTGGTCAGTCTTGGGCTGGAAATATTTGCGATAATAAAGTTGTATTAATAACAGATTCTGGGGTGGGGTGGGGTAAATAGGACCATATGACCTTAAAGCACCCCTTTTGCGATTTCGATTCGTGGGGACATTTTTTCCATTTACACCGTCAAAATCCGGTTAATTGTTAACAGACGATTTTTAGAGTTTTTTTTTAATTATAAAATTAACCCGTAACCTAAACCCTAATCCCTAACCCGTAACCCCTAATAAACAACCGGATTTTTACGGTGTAAATGAGAAAAGTGTCCCACCGAGTTGAAATCGCGAAAGGGGTGCCTTAAGGTCATATGGTCCAATAAATAACATTTACAAACGGGATTTTTTATTTTCAAGTACATTTACTTTTCATTTTTGAAAATTCACTTTTCTGCTGAATGTATCTGAATTTTGATGAGAATCTAATTCCTGAGTGATTACGATGCATAATTTATCGTCTGCACAAGATCTGAAATTGCAGCCAATTTCCGTTGCACACGGGAAGGATCGTATTTGATTTCGGGACGAAATCTACTCCGCGGAGGGAAGAGTAACATGATTGTGATACAGTGTCACATATAGCAACCATTCAGTGAAGAATGGAACACACTGTAATCATCTACGTGATTAACGAAGCTGTTTGCATTTACATAGCGTTGAAACTCTGGAAATGATGTATCAATCCAGTTGGGCGGACTGGGCTCATTTAGGTTAAGGCCAACTCTGAATTCAAAACTGCCGATTATGGTATACCGTATTTCTTCGTATATTGTATACCCGTGTTGTTACCTGCACACCGTGACTGCATACAGGATATATTCATCTTTATTTGCTTGGATACTTAGCTCCTGTTTCTTCTACCATGCTGTCATCCATCTTAAGCTTATGCTGATCTATCTATCTCTGAGCCGGATGACAGCATGAGTAGAAGAAACAGGAGCTAAGTATCCAAGCAAATAAGATGAATATACCTGTATGCAGTCACGGGGTGTGCAGGTATACAAACACGGGATATAACAATATACGAAAGACAAGTACGGTATACAATACGCCAGTTTGAAATTCAGATGTGCCAACCTAAAGAGCCCAGCCGCCCAACTGGATTGATACATACATTTCCCAAAGAGTATCAACGCTAGTGAATGCAAAACAGCGTCGTTAATCACGTAGATTGATTTACAAGTGTGTTCTTCTCACTGAATGAGTTGTCTATTGTGACACTGTATCAAGCATGCAGTTTACCTTCCTCCGCGGGCGAGTTAGGATTTCGTCCCCGAAAATTCAATACGAAATCCTTTCCGTGTATGCAACGGAAATTTGGATGGCAATTTCAGATTTGTGCAGACGATTAAACTTATGATCGTATCACTCACGAATTTAGATTTTCATCAAAAATTCAGAATTTACATTCAGCAGAAAAGTGAATTTTCAAAAAAATGAAAAGTTACAGTACTTGAAAAAAAAAAATCCCGTTTGTAAAGTTATGTATTGGACCATATGACCTTAAGGCACCCTTTTCGCGATTTCAATCGTGGGCGAACTTTTCTCATTTACACCGTAAAAATCCGGTTGTTTATTAGGAGGTACGGGTTAGCGGATTAGGGTTTAGGATTACGGTGTTAAGTTTATAATTAAAAAAAACCTCTAAAAATCGGTCTGTTTAACAATTTAACCGGGGATTTTGACGGATGTAAATGGAAAAAATGCTCCCCACGATCGAAATCGCATAAAAAGGCGGTGTTTAAGAGTCATTTATGTGTCCCTATTTACCCCACCCCACCCAGAATCTGTTATTAATACACTTTATTATCGCAAATATTTCCAAAGCCCAAGACTGACCCAGCATGGAAGTAAATTATGTAACAATAACTCAATAAAAAGATATATATATATATATATATATATATATAATCTATTATATATATATATACTTTAGAGCCAATAGCTTTCATATATCTAAAAAGTATAATAATCTTGATCTTAACTCTCTCTTATTCGGTTTTCTTTCTATTCTTTTCATCTTTTCATTATGGTAACGATTTGAAAACAGATTAGCCTCATCGCTCCGTGCGCTCATCACCTCTCTCTATCTTTTCCCCACTCTATTTCTTTCTTTTTCTTATATATATTTTTGTGATAGCGATCTTCCTTTTTTCTTCCCTTTCTTTTCTTTAATTAATAAAAACAGAATGTCCATATTTAGCTGTGGTGACGAACCACTTCATATGAAATAAGATTTCGGCAGATAGCACAGAGAAACAGGGATTTGCATATTCATCTTGAACGATTTAAGACGGTTCCCAGTTTTAATCAAGGGTGTTGCAAGATTGATAACCGGTCTGGAAAGAACACAAGTATTATTAATAAATATCAACTGCATTATAGAGACACCCGAGAGCGTGTTAAAGTGCGCAGAGAGAGAGAGAAAGTATGCACAGGAAACTTGTCAGATTTGGTATCAGCATTCTCTACAATTCGTGGTGTAAACGAGTTTTAACCGACAACGAATGGGTTATGGGGGTGAAAAAAAACATGTGCCGCAAAATAAGAAGGAGAAACCAAGACACACACACACACACACCTATATATACTATATATATATTATTATAATATATAATATATATATATAGAGAGAGAGAGCAGAGAGAGGGAAGGGGGGATAGGAGAGATAGACGAGAGAGAGAGAGAGAAGAGAGCCTGAGGAGAGAACGCATTAAGATTCATATATATAGATATATATTATATATATGACGAGAGAGAGAGAGAGAGAGAGAGAGAATCGAGAGAGAGAGAGAGAGAGAGAGAGAGAGAGAGAGAGCTTAGTCTCATGCCTGCGGCATAGTAGAGGTGACAATTGAGATTATACAGAAGAACTTAAGATTAGAGAAGAAAAACTATTCACGAAAAAATACAGTTGGCGTCTATACGAAAGGCGAAATAAGGATTGATATGCCGTAAAACGAAAAACACACCACACGCGGCGTGCACGCGCGCGCGATGGTAAACCATTACACCACGCACCTCCACATAGATGATAGAAGACAATAGAAAGACAACTGATCATAGAAAAATAAATTTCAACCGGTATCATTAAATTGAATCAATGTGCTTATTAAAATTAGTTTGAAAAATAATACGATTCTAAAATTAATTATTTATAAATTATCATTTAACTACATTGAATCTGTTGGTGTTTTTCAAGGTCAGATATATAATAAGTTAGGTTTCTTCTTCTTCTTCTTCTTCTTCTTCTTTCTTCTTTCTTCTTCTTCTCTTTTCTTTCTTCCTTTCTTTCTTTCTTTTGTACAGTCTTCTTCGTTCTTTTCTTCTTCTTCTTCTTCTTCTTCTTCTTCTTCCTATCTTTTTGTACAGCCTTTTTTAGTGAAGTATTTCTCTGAATGTTTAAGATGAGGCTTGATGATTAGTATTATCTGTGTTATTCGGACTATCGTCAGGTTCAAAGTTCCGTGATGACTCCCGATTACGACAAGAAAGTTCCCGAGTCCGAAAAGAAAGTTCCCGAGTCCGAAAGAAGGTTCCCGAGTCCGAAAAGAAATACCTGAGAATGGCCGGAGGGCATATCGGCCGAAAACATTATACAGATAACAATGGAGATGAGGACGATAGTCCGAATAACACAGATAATACTTGTTGTGAAGTATTCAAGCACATCTTAAAAACCAGACTGACCAAACATAATGAATGTTATTTGAATTCAGCATAAAATGATCATCATTTTGGTAAACCTTTGACCTTTGAAACATTTTTTTTAACGCAGGCAAATGTTATTAATGAATTTGTTACATGTTATAGCAAGATTAAATCTAAACTGAAAATTTAATGATATACATTTTACGAGTAATGAGTACGACGTGAAATGTCTTTTGCTTCATCATCATCATTTAATGTATTCTGCCATTGTAGTAGTTTGGAAAATCCTACAGCAGCATTAAGTCGTTTTTCATTTGAAGCCACTCTGCCCTTTCATTTACGAGGATCCCTAGCTCCGTTAGTTACTTGCAAAAGTCGAAAGGCGAAATAAGATCTACTATGATACTAACGTTCAATCACAGATACATCAGAGATTCCTCGTAACAGCACGAGGGTTTGGAGTGGTTGGATAGTTGTTTTACGGCATGTCAACCTTGTTGGGTTAATTTATGCCGAAGATGTTTTGTTCTATTCATTCTTGTTGGGTATTAAATTTTTTTTCAAACTCAATTTTTTTAAACGTTTTTTTTTTTTTGTAAAAACCATTTGATCAATTTAACCCTTAGATGGGACCCTAACAGGTATTAACACTCTGAGTCAGAGTGGAACTGGGAGTAATGACAATGAAGGGGTACTCCACACCTAAAGCTCCAAATTGGATCTTCACTATTAGATGCAATTTAACGTCATACCCAAAACTCTGTTAGGAGTGAGCTGATATAAGGCATACATCTAACATTCAACACATGAAGTCAATTCATATCGATTGATCTTAACGGCAAGTCAACCAACCTAGGATTATCTTATGCCTATAGGTTAGGGAATTGTGTTCATTGTACGATCGTATTTATATTTTTGTGTAGTTGTTTTTTTTTTGCACACTGTCCTATCGAATATGAAATATTTTAAACATTTCTATTTAGACCATAACATGCACTACAATAGTGGAACTGGGAATGGATATTCCACACTCCCCAGATCTACTGAACTGGTTTCTTATTCGATGCAGTCTAGTATTATACCCAGCCCAGATTTTATGATATAATACATTTTACAAGTAATGAGAATTATGTACTTGGTATTTATATGTAATTAAAATCTATGATATATATATATATATATATATATATATATATATATATATATATATATATATATATATATATATATAAGATAAATCTAATGAGTCAGACGAATCTAGTAAAAGTTTCTCTTAATGCTCTTCAGGGCTAAGATCTGACTTATTAGATTTATCTTTATTATTTGCTCTACTTAGGTATTGAGAACTTTTTACTTATTAGCTTTAGTTTCCTGGCGGTTTTGTATGAATATATATATCTTATATATACTAGAAAATATATGCACCCTCCGGGTGCAAGTATTTAAATTTTGATGTAATAAAATATGTTAACTTAAAAAGGCTAATGAAACTAAATAAGATGCCGATAAAAAGATTTGAAACAGAGAGGGAACAACTAAAACTTGCTTTTTCTTCACTCCCGTCTTTCATTGCTAAATTTTCATAATTTAACTATTTAGTTCAATTAGGATAAAGAGTAAAGAATAGAATAGTAATAAAGTAAAAGATAGAATTACAGTTAATATTGTTAATGGATTTCTTTTAAGATTTATTCCCGAGACTTTTTATAATATTCATTAAGATAAAACCAAATAATTAAAAATCAATAATACTAAGCACATATTTATTAAAATCAAATTTTTAATAGTAATATGTAAATTAGCCTTCCCATTTACACTGCAAACCGCCATTTTGTTGCATATATAAATACAATTGCATGTTATAGAATGTAGATATGGTCAACAGTATTAACAATGTAAGATAATTTTATTAATAATTGAGGTTAAATCAAATCATGGAGAATGTGATGTAAAATACTTAAGGGAATTGTGACTCGATTAGTAATATAGTTTCGGTTACAGACAGAAAAACACACAATCTCCATTATAATAAGATATATATATATATATAAATTGTATATTTTTACAATCAAACTATTTGCTGTTTTTTTTTTCTCACCGCGATGATTTACCAACAAGTTGATAAGGAAAAGACAAAATCGATTAACGAAAGATATCAATAATATTTAATTACATGCACGTCCCAATAAAAAAACCAAAACCCAATTATGTATCAATGAGCAAAAAAGGAATGTAATACAAATAAAAGGGGGTAAATAAAAACTTATAAACTTATAAAAACTTCCATACTGTTCTGTGAGTTGTAATACAACTCTGCTCTGTGAACAGGACTGGGATAAGAATGTCCTTAATCGCCTTAAAGCGAGGACAGAAAAAGGCGAGGTGTTAACCATTTAGAGCCAGGTCGCTAAAAGAGACAGGGTTCGGGGATTGAATTGTCACGTGACCAACGGACACCTGGCGTTGTAAGTCCCGCCTACAATCCCAGGGGGGAAACAATTTTGTTTGTCTCCATAGAATTTGCTTCTGACTAAATACTAAATGTAGTAGTTTGACTTTATGGGAAAGTGTTTCTAATAATAAAATATAAACATTTAGAGAATGTTCAGTCTATCATTAGAACGATTCGCGGGAGAAGGATGTAAACACGCTTGATTAAACAACGATTAGTACATTTACTCGACGCACTTGGATTTTATATTTGAAAACTTCCTTTTTGTCTTTTCAGTAGGTCATCTACATGAAAGAAATAAGGATTGCTTGATTTCACCCCCTACCATCAAAAAAAAAAAAAAAAAAATAAGAAAAAAAAAGAACTTGCTCGAGGTTTGCTTGTTTTTATTTTATGTTTTATCGTTATCCCAAAAAAAGACACGTGCTAGAATCATGGATACACATTCCGGTATTATCTCAGCGCGTCCAATATGGAATCCAGTAAAAAAGGCCGTCACGAATTATATTATCAGTGCTTATCTGATAAACTAAAAGAAAAAGAAAAACCAAAAAACTTTTAGCGCAAAATAATTTTTGTTCGGAAAACTTATTTATTTATTGTTTTTTTTTGTTTTTTCTTTTCCGCTCTTTATCCAAACTTTTTTTTCTTTTTCTTCTCTTTCTTTTTCAGTCCTCATTCGATTCTCTTCTTTCTTTCTTTCTTTCTTTCTTTCTTTCTTTCTTTCTTTCTTTCTTTCTTTCTATTTGTTGCTTACATCACTCTTGCCTTCATATTTAAAAACCCGGACTTTCATTACATTCCTTTAGTTACAACTTAGCCTTCCTATTCTTTCAACGACGTTTATCGTTGAAGTTATAAGAGAGAGAGAGAGAGAGAGAGAGAGAGAGAGAAGAGAGAGAGAGAGAGAGAGAGAGAGATGCCCGTGTGAGAGTAAAGAATAACAGAAAACGAAGTTTTAGAGAAAGAGATGAATATTAGGTTGACAGAGGTAGAATATATATATATATATATATATATATATATATTATATATGTGTGTGTGTGTGTGTGTGTGTGTGTGTGTGTACCTTTATTAACCTGCACATGAGCACGATAGTGTAGGCTGCCCAGCAAGGACTTACATCGATCAGCTCTGAAACCATGGCAGACCCTTAACTCTTATCTTCAACTACTATTACTAATATATATATATATATATATATATATATAAGATTTTTGGATGTTTGTTTATTTAGAAACGTTGCTGAATAAAGTATATATTAAATTTTTACTTGAAGGCACTTACAACGCATGAAATAAAATTCGATACTCTTTCTTATAGAAAATGAAACCATCCTTTGCTGGGATTACACTTGTCAAGTTCATTTTCTATAAGAATGAGTATCGAATTTTATGCGATGCATGCGTTGTAAGTGCCTTCAAGTAAAAATTTAATATAATATATATATATATATATATATATATATATATATATATATATATACTTTGGTACGGTACCAAGTTTCTTGGTACAAGGTGATTCTAGGCTGGTCCTATTCTCTACCAGTAGTTTGTTGTAGAGTTAGGTTTCCGTTTGAGAGCTCAATGTTTAATTATTGTAAACAGAGCAAAGTTATTTGGGAATAAAAATGCCTTAAATACCATGGGTATCGGGTTATGGACCACGAGTGGAAATGGTCCATAACCACGATACCCATAGTATTTAAGGCCTTTTATCACATATATATATATATATATATATATATATATATATATATATATATATATATATATATATATATATATAATACCAAGAAAAAAAAGAAAATTAGAATTATATATATAATATTATAATATGAGAGAGAGAGAGAGAGAGAGAGAGAGAGAGAGAGAGAGAGAGAGAGAGAGAGAGAGAGAGAGAGAGAGAGAGAGTTTTCTGTGGAAAGAGAATGAGGAGTAATATTAGAAAAGACAATTATGTAGTGAGAATACTTGTTTGGTTTGAGGAAGCAGGTGACGTGATTAAAACATTTCCCTCTATCTCGGTTTCTCATAAAAGCTTCTTTGTCCTCGTTCTATATTAATAAACTCGAAAATAACTTTTTGCATTTTATGTTTAATAACAATTTAAAGAAGCCTATGTCCTACACGCTTGATAACTCCTTTGATTGTCGTTGCATGCAAACTAATTAGTGCAAATAAATTTCGGACGAGAACAGCGAGAATGTTGCTTAAAATAACTGTGGCGTCTTATTGGTTGGTTGGTTGGGTTTACGGCATGTCGTCTCCTGTTGGATTATTTTATGCCGAAGACGTTTTTAATTTATTCATCCTTGTCTGGCATTCCAATTTTTCAAACTGTTTTTTTTTTTAAACTCATTTTTAATCTATTTCACCCATAGATGAGACCCTATCACGTACTTCACACTCTAGGTCAGAAATAAAGCGGTAATCCACATTCCCAAAGAACCCCGCCACTAGATGCAGTATAGTATCTTATTGGTTAGAGTATTGGATTGGAGGACACCAGGTCCAATGTGGTAAGATTTATTCGCCTTATTTAACAAAGGAAAACTTATATATAAACAGAATAAAGATTCAACATTTCCCTCATAATCCAAATGATATACAGCCCTGTCGGTTGGGACTTTAGAATACACCGACTGCACCTCTGCAGAGGGGTAAGACCCCCACCCAATGGAGCCACCCGTTGGCCGTGGGTGGTCACCCGTGATACTTCAGGATGGAACCCTAGTGACTGAGCAGTCCATGACATGTAACACTCCACTTTGGCCCTTACTTATGCTGGACGGGCGATCGGAGAGGTCCCTCCGATCAATCGGATGTTCACGTCATGACCTGTAGCACCTGTATGACTATCCCGACCCTAATTTCCTTATGTAAACCCCCAAACCCTTTTTATCACATGGGTGCTAGAAGTCGGTGTCTGAGGGTCTTAGTGTCCTAGGTATGACATTAAACTCTATCTGATGGTGAGGCTCCAGTTCTTCAGCTCTTGGGAATGTGGAGTACCCCTTCATCATCATTACTACCAGGAACATTGATCCGGAGTGGTAGTACCTGTTAGGGTCCGATCTATAGGTTAAATAGATTAAATGTTTTAAAAAAATTGTTTTTTTTAATTGAGTATCCATCAAAAATGAATAAAGCAAAATGTCTTCGACATAAAATAACCCAACAGTGTTTGACATGCCGTAAAATCCAGCCAACCAA
>CM042168.1:65711515-65781515 GCA_023376005.1 Doryteuthis pealeii
AGGCACCTGCAAACGGGTATTGGGCCGGGTGAGTTGACTTCATGAAAAAAAATGACCCTATTAATCTTTGTTGAAACAAACCCCCTAGAAGAAGAAGAAGAAGAAGGGAGCGGGAAAGAAGAAGAAGAAGAAGAAGAAGAAGAAGAAGAAGAAGAAGAAGAAGAAGAAGGGAACGGGAAAAGACCCAACAAAATAGTAAATGTAGACTTTGCGGTAATAGAGATGAGACTGTAAACCATGTACTCTGCGAATGTAGCAAACTTGCACAACGGGAGTACAAAACTAGACACGATTGGGTTGGGAAGGTGATCCACTGGGAATTATGCAAACAATTTAATTTTGACCATACAACAAAATGGTATATGCATAAACCAGAATCTGTTCTCGAGAACGAAACATATAACATTTTCTGGGACTTTGAAATAAAAACGGATCACCTTATCCCATCAAGAAGACCAGACTTAGTGTTGATAAACAAAAAAGAAAGAACTTGTCAACTGGTGGATTTTGCAGTGCCAGCAGATCACAGGGTGAAGCTAAAGGAAAATGAAAAAATGGACAAATATCTGGACCTTGCCAGAGAACTGAAAAAGTTATGGAATATGAATGTGAAAGTGATACCAATTGTAGTTGGTGCACTTGGAACAGTCCCAAAAGGATTAGAAAAGGGTTTGGAAAGTTTGGAAATCAGAGGAAGAGTTGAAACCATTCAGAACACTGCACTGCTGCAATCTGCCAGAATACACAGAAGAGTCCTGGAGACCTGAGGAGACTTGCTGTCACTCAGACTCCAGTGAAAGACCATCAGCTAATGCTGATGTGAAAACTCAAAAGGAGTAAATAATAATAATAATAATAATAATAAGAGAACGAATAATAATAAGAAGAAGAAGAAGAAGAGAACGAGAAGAAGAAGAAGAAGAAGAAGAAGAAGAAGAAGAAGAAGAAGAAGAAGAATGAAACCTATAGTGTGTGTAACTTCGGATCATCTTCTTCTTTTTCCCTCCTCCCTGCTGTTAGGCTAATGGCTGCAAGAATATTATGGTGCTTCTATCGTACAAGCATTTTTGATTATGAAAAATTGCAGTGTTGGCTTTTTTCTCTCGTTTCAACGACACTTGTATCAATCACTGTTGAGTATAGACTAGACCCCCTTCCACCCCTATTCACCCCCCAACAGTCCAGCGGCGATGGACAAGCAACATCCCGTGCAGACGTAACGAGTTTATAGGCACATAACGCAGCACGTGGGCCGCAGGAGGTTTATCTTATAATCACCCTCTTGCTGTCATGACAGCAGCATAGTTGGGCGGTAACCTCAGTGTCTAAATAGCCTCATCTTCCTTCCTCCTTTTTAGGAGAGTGCTACTTACTTACCAACACATGCTGGATGGACTAGATACACAAAAGATGGTCATACTCGATAATGTGTGTGTGTGTGTGTGTGTGTGTGAGAGAGAGAGAGAGAGAGAGAGAGAGAGAGAGAGAGAGAGAGAGAGAGAGAGAGAGAGAGATCGTGTGTGTGTGGGTGTGTGTAAATTTATTTCATGCATATATATATATATTTACCAACCCTTCCGCATGAGCAGGATGCGACACAAGCTCAATTTCTTAAGCGGAGTTCAGCAGGTTTGAATTCAGAGTTTTCCTTCTCCTAGACCGGTTGCCTAACCAAGGTTAAAGAGCTCAGTCTGCCCTACTATTTACCCATAGCTGGAGGGAGAGTAGGATTCATACCTTTCCCAAGGATATTAGCGCTAAATGAAATGCAATTACCACGTCCAGGATTTGAACTCGGGGCGACGAGTCCATTTCCCATGACTTTAACCATTACACCACGCGTTTCCTACTTATTTTATTTCATGCATATAAGCTAATGCATAGTTATAGATTAATCGGTACAGCATCCGCCTAGGTAACACAACGTTCATGGTTAGATACCGGCCCTTGCCAATTCAGCGCAAGAGTGACAGCTTGCACCTGTGTGGTAAAGTGAGGAAGTTGATGGTAGGTGTGGCACTCCTTCTCAGACGCATAAACAATATCCCAGGTCTAGAGCTAGTGATATGGAGATAGACTCCCTCACTTTCTGGATGATACCGACAATAAGACACTACACCAACTCTAATTATTTACTTGCATCTATTTATAAACAGAGATGTTGATAGATTTTATTATATATATACAACAATCCTTATCTCTCTCTCGCTCTCTCTCTCTCTCATATATATATATATATAAATCTAATGAGTCAGACAAACCTACTAAAAGTTTCGCTTAATGCTCTTCAGGGCTAATATCTGACTCAGATCTTAGCCCTGAAGAACATTAAGCGAAACTTTTAGTAGGTTTATCTGACTCATTAGATTTATCTTTATTATTTGCTCTACTTAGGTATTGAGCACTTTTTACTTATTAGCTTTAGTTTCCTGGCGGTTTTGTATGAATATATATATATATATATATATATATATATATATAACTTGTTTTTTCTTTTGGCAAAATATTGTACCAATAGATTATTTTTGGTTGGTACGATTATCTTGGTCTTTTCTTTTTTCCCAAAAATGTTTTCTCCCGGGTAATGTTTGATAGTATATTTTTACAATTTGCTGTTTTTTTTTTCTCACCGCGATGATTTACCAACAAGTTTGGTATATATATATAGAGAGAGAGATAGATAGATAGATAGATAGATATAAGGATTGATGTAGTCCTTATACATCTCTAAAATCCAACCAATCCTATGCACACTAAAGACTTTCCACAAACTACTCCAGCTTAAGCCTTTCGTGTGGTGGAACTACAAACTTTCACCCCCCACCACCGCACGGTTCGTAATTTCTGATTTGTCTTTCCTGATGAAAAAAAAAAAAATTTCAACAACAATCCCGATCTTAAGTCCAAACATCTATCAATGAATTTCTCTGATGAGATTGGTCGAAAAAGAATAAATATCAACTTAGATTAAATATCTAATTATAAGGGTCCCTAATTTTCTTTTTAGAAATTTTCCTCTTTTAAAAGATGTATACGCTTTTACGTAGTCTTATTAAATTTTGTACCCATAAAAAACTCTTTATATATATATATATATATATATATATATATATATATATATATATATGTAAGGTATCCAAAACTGGTAGTAAGGATGATTCCACCAGGGATCCTCAAAATCTCACTGTATAACCATACTGCAAGCTTTTGTAGGTGCAAACATATATTCATACAAGGATTTTTATAAATCTCTAAAGAGAGCTCAATGTACAATAATCAATAAATTAGATTAAATACAGAGCAATATTGAACTTCGACCAGAAACTTATTTCGACCAGAAACTCAAAAGGCTTTTAAAATTTTTTAAAGAAATTTCTAAAACTCCTTAAGAGTCCAGTCTCTTCGGACGGACATCACAAAAAAAAAAAAAAAGAAAACAAAAAAGAAAATTATTGATTGCATGGATGTGCTACTGCGACCTTTGGGTCTCATGTTATTTCGGCATTCATCAGGCAGAGTGCAAAGTTTCTATGAAAACCCAAATAAGCTTGCATGATTATGCCATGAAATCCAAGGGTCACAATACCACATCCATGTAATAAATATATATATACACAAACTAATTTATTCTTATATAATAGTTCTACCACAGATATTGAGCACTCCCCTAATAATACCACAAAATATTGGCCTACTGCTCACTCACCAAGTGGCATATATATATATTATATATATATATATATATATATATATATATATATATATATATTTGAGCCATCTTTCGACTATTTTGTGAATTCCATCATTTTTTTGGTGGTGGTGGGGGGTGTTTTATTACTGTCTATTCAATGCTTAAAGTCCCATTGTATTCTACGCATATGGAGACAAGGACGTTTGCATTTCACTAATATCCTTGGGAAAGGTATGAATCTATATATTCTCCCTCCAGCTATGGGTAAAATAGTAGGGCAGACTAGGCTCTTTAACCTTGGGTAGGTAACCAGTCTAGGAGAATGAAAACTCAGTCAGGTGTTGATTGAGTTCGTGGCATTCCTTGATGCACCAATTCTTTCCTATCGACTGTGCCAAAAAGTGTGGAATGTTCCTACACAAGCCTTCACCACTATAAACAAATCCCTGTGTTGGTTGTTCATTGGATGAACACTCATGCGTCGAAAATAGACGAGAGAGTCCATTCTACGCATAGAAAGTACAAAAAAGGACGATTAGTTTATAATAATTGAGCAGAAGAACCCAGATACTCAGATGACAATAATAAGACTTTAATCTCAAGGTTCTTGGTTCGATACTGGCCCCCGCCAACTCAGCGTATGAGTAGCACAGGGATCTGTGCGGCAAAGTAAAGAGCTGATGGTAGGTGTGGCGCTCCACCCCAGACGCTAAAATAATCTCCTTGGTCTAGCGCTAGTGAAAAGGGGATAGACTCCCTCGCTGTATGGCTGATACCGACATTAGGCCACCCCGACGACTTTACTTTTTACTTACTTATTTGAATAGAATTGGTACGGACCAGTCGATCCTATTTTTTTCTTATGTGAATATTTAGTCATCCTTTGTGTATAAATTTAGAATGATATTTTATAAAAGATATTTGAAAAGTAATTAAAACTACAAAACATTTGAGTAATTGCCTTTTTCATTCAATAACTAAAGAAGAGTTATTAATGAAAACACAAAGACGTATTGTTTTTGGTTTTTTTCAACAACGTTTTTGCTGTTAGGGCGTATAAAATAAACGAGTGAGTCTCGTTATTACAAACCAGCTCACATTTCCTCTTCAATTCACTGAAGACCTGGATAGGGATGGGCTAGTAGAGCTCCACTCCACGACCAAACCAGGTAAGTCTTATTGAAGTGGAGGCGGGTGGTGTAATGGTTATCATCGCGGCAAGGCAAGTTCAAATTTTGGACGAGGCTGTTTGCATTTCACATAACGCTAATACGCCTGAGGAAAGTAGGAATCCAACAATTCTCCCTCCAGCTATGGGTAAATAGTAGAGCAGACTCGGATTTTTAACTTTAGTATATGCCATAAAGTACCTAAATAATGAAAATAGAATCATCTGTTTTTCTTATAAATAATGTCTGATGAAACCTCAGAAGAAAGCAGCCCAGTCGGTTGGGGCTTTAGAATACACCGACTGCACCTCTGCAGAAGGATAAGACCCCCCCCCAATGGGATCACCTGTTAGCTGTGGGTGGCGACCCGTGATGCTTAAGGATGTAATCCTGGTGGTTGAGCAGTCCATAACATACAACATTCCACTTTGGCCCTTACTTAGACTAGACGGGTGGTCGGAGAGACTCCATCCGATCAATCGACGCCACATCAAGCCCTAGCACCTATATAATTGTCCCAACCCTATTGCCCTTATGCCAAGCCCAATCCTTTTATCATATATGTGCTAGAAGGTGGCTGAGGGTCTTAATGTCCTGGGTATGACGTTAAACTCTATTTGATGATGAAGTTCCAATTCTGGAGCTCAGGGGAATGTGGGGTAGACCTTCATCCCCATTACTCTCAGGTCAACTCTGACTCGGAGTGGTAGTACCAGGTAGATTCCCACCAATGGGTTAAATAGAAAAAACGAGTTTAAAAAATGTGTTTTAAAAATTGAGTTAGAAAAAGTGAGTATCTATTAAGAATGAATAAAACAAAACGTCTTCGGAATAAAATAACCCAACAAGGTTGACATGCCGTAAAATCCAACCAACCAACCAACCAACCAACAACACACAAACCAAACTCTTTCACTACACAACCTACACTTGATATTTGGTTGCTATTATAGTTATTTAATAATTTTGACTAGTATTTTTTTCTATCTTAATTACTGTATATATTGGTGTAATATAGCGCTACCCTTGGGAAAGGTATGAATCAAACTATTTCCCCCCAGCTATGGGTAAATAATAACACAGACTGGGCTCTTTAACCTTGGTTATGCAACCAGTCTAGGAGAAGGAAAACTCTGAATTCAAACCTGTTAAACTCCGTTTAAGAAATTGACCTTGTGTCACATCCTACTCGAGCGGAGTTGTTGGTAAATATGTTGTATATATTAGTGTAAATGTGTGCATGCACTTTTGCCTCGGTCTCGGTATGAAAAGCTGTTTCAAATCGCCTGGAGATACGAGGAATTTTCCAAGTTTCTTTGGTTATTCGTGAAATCCAAGATAAGAATTACAAACATTCGTCTACCTTGAGCTTGAAATGACAGCCGCAGGCTCTAAAAAGCCGACTCGATTAGGATAAATATGGAGTCATTTCCGGTGCTTTCTCGTTGATGCCAAGGGCCATGGGGTGTGGTTATCTAATTAAAATATCGTTAACGAAGCTCGCTTCAAAACTGCTTAAGTTTAATTAAACTAATTACTAAGCTTCTTTCTCGACTATTTCATATATATATATATATATATATATATATATATATATATATATATATATATTATATATATATATATATATGTTTCGCGTATGCTTCTAAATTATCTAGTTAAGAATTAATAGCAAAATAAATGAATGAATGAATAAAAATGAATGAGATAAATGGAATAAATGAAAAAAAAATCCTTTCCAAGGGATCTCTCTCAAAAGTAAAAAAACATAAAAAATAAAAAATAAAGAATAAATAAATAAAAAAAAAAAAAATAAAATAAAATAAAATAAAAGAGTCCATAATAGACGAGGAAAACTTTCCATTCTCAAAAAAAAAATTCTTTATTTTAAAAAAATGTTATTTTATTTTTTTTTACTTTTAAGAGAGGTCCCTTGGAAATGATTTCTTCATTTATTCCACTCATCTCATTCATTTTTATTTCATTCATTCATTTTGCCATTAATTGTTAATTATATATATATATATGTGTGAGAGTAAGTAAATAAACAATGTGTTTATTTGATATGGATTTTAGCCGACAATTTTTGAAGGATATGTGCTTAATTGAAGTCATACCTAATTTTAAAAATTAATTAGTTAATAATTAATGAATTTTAGGCGGGCATATATGTTCAAATGTAAGGCTAAACAAATCGAGAAAATGTACATTTCGATCTATTAGGTCTCATCAGCAAGGTTATAGACATGGGAGACTGCTCCATGTGTGACTCGAAACCTCGACTGCCAAGCTGACAGGCGGAGACTCTAACCACTACACCAGGTGGCCATGCTCAGATTCTTCGTATGTTTTGAACTTATTTATATTCCACTTTTTATTGACTTGCTACACGACAGTATGAGAGTGAGTAAATAAACAATATGTTTATTTGAGCCGACAATTTTTGGAGAATATATATATATATATATATATATATTATATATATATATATATATATATATATCTTAGAAAGGAAGGAAAAACTCAACAAAAATTGGGGCCTAATATTATATAGGCCCTAATTTTGGTCGAAATAAATTTATTATGGAATTACGGTGTTGAGTTTTTCCTTCATTTCTAAGATAAATATTGCTCTGTATATAATCTAAAACGTTTATTATACATTGAGCTCTCTTTAGTGATTTAAAGATTCACTGTATTTATACATACTGGATCATACAATAATAATACAGTGTGTCTTAGATATCACATATAGAATCATCCCTCACTACCAAATTTTGAATACCTCTCATCTCTCTCTCTCTCTCTCTCTCTCTCTCTTCTCATATATATATATAATATATATATATATATATATATATATATATATATATATCTTTTTTTGGGTACCGGATTTTATGATAGCAATGAACCGACCATATATTCTAATATTCATATGGAATTAAAACATGAGAAGTGAAGGTTACCGATCAGCTAACTGACCTTCATTTAACGTCAACCCCATTTTATATTTCTTAATTGTGAATTACTCAATTAAGAAATATAAAATTGGGTTGATTCTAGAAAAAAAAAACGAAGAGTACAGGAAATATTAGATACTAAATGTATGTATACGTGTACATATACGTATGTGCCGCGCTTTGACGTGTGTTTATGTGTGCGTGCATACCATAATACGCATGCGCATGCACGGAACAGGCGCATCCGCACTTATACATCCCATATTTGGAAGTGCGTTGTGTAATGGTTAGAGTCATAGGAAATGGACTCGTCACCCCGAGTTCAAATCCTGGACGTGATAATTTCACTTAGCGCTAATACCCTTGGAAAGTTATGAATCTACTCTCCTTCCAGCTATGGGTAAATAGTAGGACAGACTGCGCTCTTTAACCCTGGTTAGGCAACCGGTATAGGAAAAAGAAAACTCTGAATTCAAAGCTGTTAAACTCCGCTTAAGAAATTGACTTTGTGTCACATCCTGCTTGTGCAGAGAGGGTTGGTAAATATATATACATCCCATATTTAAACAACCAAATGACCCGTTCAAACAGTTACACAATTTCAAATCACCAACGCACAATCGCTTTTGCCCAAAATCGTTCACTGCCTGAAGATTGGTCTGCTTAAACAAGCAAGTTTAAAGGGTATGAAACCATATGGTAGCAGATTAGATTACATGCAATTAAATATATACAAATATATATATATATATATATATATATATATATATATATATATATATATATATATGAGGTTAAAAGAATGGTGAACAAGAAATGATGACTACAAATCTAAGAGTTGAAACGTTTCGTCCGATTCATACGGACATCATCGGTCAAATGATTTTTATTGAAAGCAAATTACGTGCAGTACAAGTGAATTAGGGGGGTGAGTTAGTAGCGGAACTGAAGGGAGGGAGGCAGGGGCAGACATGAATGAAGTGAGTGTAGTTTACAGGAAATTGGAAGTAGATGGCCTAGGTTAAGGGGTAAAGTTCATGTCAGCAGATAAGGAAGAGAGAGTTGAGTGATCTTAGGTCACTGGGTCAGTTAGTGGAAAGAGCAGGGGGGGGGGAGGATTTTCTAACTCCTGAAGTTTAGGTGGAGAAGAACGGAGAGTAGGTAGTGAGAGTCTATGTGTGGGCATTTTTAAAATTTTTATATATATATATATATATATATATTATATATATAGTGATACCCAACTGTCACTGTCGATTTTTTGCTTTGTGCTGAGAGCTAAAATTTGAGGTACGAGCGAGCTTTAGATACGCTTAGGTTAATAAGTTCACTGAAGACATTTATGTTCCCAATGCAGTACTATTTTTCTTATCTAAAAAATTAACATTATTTATGATTATAATATTTTGTTGAGATTCATCTAAAATATCCTTAACATTACTAAAAGTGAGTAAAACAAATATGGTGCTGTACAATTATATTTAAGTGTTGGAATGGAACAATGGACCATCAATGACACTTCACTCATTGACTACATTTTAGATTTCATTAAACTTGAACAATATTTTTCCAACAATTAACAGTTTTCATCAAAGCAATGATATAATTTGTCTATTTGGAACTTATTGCAAAGCCGTATGATAAACAACATTTTTGGCTTTCCCATTCGGGGTCTCTACAAATTGTTTCCAAATTCGTCGCAAAAATGGTGTCAAAATTGCCGCAAACAATTGCAGTAATTAAAAGTTGGGAATCCAAATTTTCAGGATTGCCGGATCTGGAATGTTTTAAATTTGCTCATGATTCGGTCTGGCACCAGTGGTATTAGGGCCATAATCCTGCCAAAGGAGCTATGGCGAAAATCCAACGAGCATCTTCATCATCATCAGTAATCAACGGCTTTTGGCGTACTTGTCACCGTACTTGTCACTGTGTCTGTAGAAAATCTGCGGCAAACAAGGGTATCTCCTTACCCTGACCAGGATATGCATGCGGGTTTTGGGAACCGCTTGTGAATTTCCTATTCCCTTGTTACTCCTTCCATGAATTTACCACAGGTGAATTTGTTGGATGGGGCCGGCTCAACCGACCCAGGGTGAATGCCGTCACAGAAACAGAAAACAGAATTGGACGCATGACGTAGTCGATATAGGCGTTGGGTAAATACAGTTCTAAGTGACAGTTATCTCAAGGCTGCAGGTTCAATTCTAGTCAAGGGCGACAGTGACATAGAATAATAATTAACACAGCTTAACACTTGTACCCAGTCATGGTTGGCGGAATCAGAACAGTATACCCCCGTGGGTTGAATAAAGGGTTGGGTTCAAAGTTCCAGGGTAAATGCCGTCGCAGAAACAGAAGAAAGAATGGCAATTAAAAAAAACAACAAAATAATCGCAACATCGAAATAAAATGCCAATTCTTCAATAAGAATTCTAATATGATAGCGTTTCCCCAATTGTGCAGAACTTCAATGAAACTCTTGACTTATATACACTGTGCTCACATCTCGTCTTTTTTGTGTTTGCGGCCGCTGGGCAGAGGCCATATCTTCAAGTTATCGGTGACGTCATAATGACGTTAGAGGCAAAATTTGACTTCCAGACGCTTCGGACCAGGTTTCCCCCCAAAGCGTTTTCAACAATGGCCTACCTTGTCCGGGTCATCGACTTCTAAGCTTGAGGCTTATCGTTAGATTTTTTATACTGTTGAACTGATGTAACATTAGAGTCTAGAGATTCATTGTCACTGTAAAAACTACGAAAATTCCGCCTTGGGACATGGTGGTTGGATTTTACGGCACGTCAACCCATGTTGGGTTATTTTATACCATAAATGTTTTGTTTTATTCATTCTTGATGGGTATTCAAATTTCTTTTCCTCATCCAATTTTTAAACCCATTTTTAAACTCATTTTTCTATTTAACCCATAGATGGGACTCTAATAGGTACTATCCCTTCGGGTCAGAGTGGACCTGGGAGTAATGGCAATGAAGGGGTGCTCCACATTCTCCAGAGCTCCAGTCTAGTCTCACAGATCCATTACTATTGAATAGCGAGTTCGATCCCCGAATTTTCTTCCAAGAGCTCAAGAATTGAAATTTCACTATTAGATGCAGTTTTAACGTCATACCCACGACAATGTGACATTGTTATTTACAGAAGCTTCTAATTTACTAAGGCTATTTACAAAGTTTGATTGTGGCACAAAGCCAGAAGTATGGAAGCCCAGTGAGACTTGAATATCCTAGTCAGAATCTCATAGACTGACTCTCTAACCATTACGCACGTGATGCAATACAAATGATCATTTACTTAGCTTAGCTTAGGAAATTAAACTAAAATATAGGGCACCCAATGAGAATCGAACCCACTGACAATGGTATTATCTGCGTTATTCGGACTATTGTCCCCATCTTCATTGTTATTTGTACAACGTTTCGGCCGATATGCCCTCCGGCCTTCTTCAGACAAGAAACACCTGAAAAAGGCCGAGGGCATATCGGCCGAAACGTTGTACAAATAATAATGAAGATGAGGACAATAGTCCGAATAATGCGGATAATACTAATCTTCAAGCCCATCTCAAACATTCAGAGAAATTGTGTAGATAACAATGAAGATGGGGACAATAGTCCGAATAACGCAGATAATACTAATCTTCAAGCCCCATCTCAAACATTCAGAGAAATTGTGTAGATAACAATAATGATGAGGACAATAGTCCGAATAACGCAGATAATACTAATCTTCAAGCCCCATCTCAAACATTCAGAGAAATTGTGTAGATAACAATGAAGATGGGGACAATAGTCCGAATAACGCAGATAATACTAATCTTCAAGCCTCATTTCAAACATTCAAAGAAATACCACTGAGAATGGTCTGCTCACCAAGATTTCTAGTTAAACTTAATATTAACTTAATTGTGGTACAAAGCCAAAACTATGCGTATCCAGTGTGATGCGAAGTCATTAGTTATGGTCTGCTGAGTCAACTCGCTAAGGTTTTTAAACTAAGCAGTGCTGAAATTTTGGCACAAGGTCACCATTGTGAGGAATCCAATAAAATTCGAACTCATTATTCAATAATGGTCAATTAGATAAACTAATGTATATACAGAGATGCTGATAGCTTTTTAATTTAGCGCGCACTGGTGCGCCTTTTAGGATTTGAACCTGGAATGCTCTCCATTTCCAATCCCCCCGTTTTACCCTTCAGCGTCGTGTTTACAACTAATCATCCCCCGCAGAGATTCCCGGATGGATGTTTCGGTTCAGCTTTTCATCGTCGACTTCTAAGGCATCAATTATCTGTGTGTGGGGGTGGGTGTGTGGAGGTAGAGAGACGCGAAGCTTATAACATTAGAAAATGGCAGCCACACCTAGACAAGAGGGTCTAGATCGGGTTTCCTGCATAATGCAAGCATTGTGTCAGGCAATAGAACCCCCCACCTCCAACAACAACAACAACAACAACAACAATCCGTTAGGCAAATGAGGAACTAATAAGTAAATAAATAAATAAATACAAAGTTGTGTTTTTTTTTGGGGGGGGGTTACTGTTCGTTATGTGAAGTAACAGAACAACTGGAAGATCACCGCCATAAAAATTCCAAAATTTGAAGAAGAAGAAGAAGAAGAAGAAGAAGAAGAAGAAGAAGAAGAAGAAGAAATGAATTCTTTCTTTCTTTCTTTCTTTCTTTCTTTCTTTCTTCATTACTAGCGGGACCTGTGGATATACCCACTGTATGATAACTTAATATCAAGCCAGCAAGAATGAATAAAACAAAATGTCTTCGGCATAAAATAATCCAACAAGGATTGATATGCCGTAAAATTCAACAAACCCACCTTCTTTTCCTTTATCATTTTCCTTTATTTTCTTCTCTCCTTTCTTTCGTTTTGTCATCTTTATTCCGACCCCCCCCCCTTTTCTTATTTATACTCGTCCAATAAATCAACCACTCAAAAACTCTCCCTTGAATCGTAAAAACAACAACAACAAAAACACTCTCAAAAAGTAGATATTTCAGTGGCCTTTATATCTTAATAACGAACTAACAGGACCTGTGGATATACTACAGAATGATTATAATTTAATTTTTACAACGTTTGATATGTTTACTTAAGAGCTATTGCTAAATAGTTCAATATATAAAAAGTATAATGCTCTTGATTTAACTCTCCCTCACTCTTTTTTCGTTTCTTTCATTCTTTTTTCCCATTGATTGATTGATTTTCAACGGCATGTTAACTCGTCTTGGGTTATTTCATGCCTAGAGGTTAGAGAATCGCGTTCATTATACATTCCTATTTACGTTTTTTATGGAGTTGTTTCTTAAGAATTTTGTTTTGTACACGGGCTTATCGAATACAAATAATTTTAAAACATTTCTATTTGAGCCATAGATGATACCCTAACAGGTATTACCACCCTAGGTTAGAACGGACCTAGAAGTAATATCAAAAGGAGGGTACTCGACACTCGTCAAATCTTCAGGATTTGAGCCTCACCATCAGATGCAGTTTAGTGTCGTATGCTTGACATCTCTTTTTGTGGGAGGTGGAGATGGAGTCTTACCCCCCTTAGCATTGAATATGTGGAAACAGATTTGATTGTAAAAATAAATAAATTTACACTTATAACTGACTCAAATAGATGCTTCCCCTCTCACTGTTTCCAGCCCCGTCGACTGAGGCTGTAGAATACGCTGACTGCACCTCTGCAGAAGCGTGATACTTAAGGATAGAATCCTGGTGGTTGAGCAGACCATCTATCATAAAAAGAAAGAGAAGAAAAAGAACATGCTACACAGAAAAATATAATAAGAAAGCAAGAAAGAAAGAGAGTAGGGAAAGTTAGAGAGGGGGTGAGCGCGCGGAAGCAATGATGGCTGATAGGGTTAAAATACACCGACTGCACCTCTGTAGAGGGGTAAGACTCCCCCAAAGGAGCCATCTGTTGGTCGTGGGTGGCGACCAGTGATACTTAAGGCTAGAATCCTGGTGGTTGAGCAGACCATGACATGCGACACTCCACTTTTGCCCTTACTTGGGATAGACGGGCGGTAGGAGAGGCCCCCTCCGATCAATCGGCTGATCACATCAAGCTCTAGCACCTATATGATTGTCCCGGCCTTATTACACTTATGACAACCCGACAACCCTTTATATCATATGCGCTAGTCGGTGGCCGGAGGGCCTTAGTGTCCTATGTATGACGTTAAACTACATCTAGTGGTGAGGTTGGAATTCTGGAGCTCTGGGAAGTATGGAGTACCCATTCATCATCATCACTCCCTGGTTCACTGTGACCCGGAGTGGTCATGTCTGTTAGGGTCCTATCTATTTTTAAAACTTATTTTAAATACATTTTAAACTCATTTTTATCTATTTAACCCATAGATGGGACCCTAACAAGTACTAACACCCCGGTCTGAGTGGACCTGGGAGTAATGGCAATAAAGAGGTACGCCACACTTCCCATACCTTCAGAATTGGAACCTCACCACTAAATGCAGTTTAACGTCATAATCAAGACACTAAGGCGCTCAGCCATCACCCTCTAGCACGGTTGGGGTTTGCCAGTGTGTAAATGTGTGTGAACATATATAAATGTGTGTGTGTGTGTGTACAATCAATAGGCATATGTTATTGGATGTGTATACACAAGCATTTTCTGTGTAGCATTTCCTATTTCTTATAATAAAAACGGAATAGTCCATTATTTAGCTGAGGTGAAGACACTCATAAGGAATAAGAATACGGACGGATAAGCAACACCAGACAATCAGGATTTACATTTTTTGCATTTCATTTTAGACGATTTGGATGGTCTCATTTTTAACCTGAGGGTGTGGCAAGATGATAACGGTCGTATTTAAGGAACAGGAGTATTAATATATACATGGAATATAGTCCGAACAAAAAATTGATTTTCCTTTTTTTTCAAGAAAATGCTCATTTATTGAATGAACGTCGTATAATAATGAAGTTTTAATGATAGATAATAATAATAATAATAAAAAGTTGGTGCAGTGGCCTATTGTCAGGATGATACCGACAACGAGGGAGTATATCCCCTTTTCGCTAGTGCTAGACCAGGGAGATTGTTTTTTGCTGAGGTGGAGCACTACGCCTACCACAAACTCTCCACTTTACCGCACATATCAGATAACACAATCTGTGCTACGCATGCGCTGAGTTGACAGGGACCTGCATCGAACTAGGAACCTTGCGATTCCTAGGTGGGTGCTCTACCGACTGAGCTAAACCGACCCCTAATGATAGGTGATTTAGGGTAAAACTATTTACTAATAAGACGACGAAGGGAAAGATAGGGAAATGAGGTAATGAGCAGATTTGGGGGAAACATTCTGATTTATTTAAAAAGCATCGGCATCAGCTGACAAGTGGAGCGTTTGAATTAAACCGAAATTATTTAAATGGATCAGGATTTTGTGGGGACGGAGGGTGTGGGGGGGGGTCTATGATTTCACCAGTTTCATCTCATTTCAGGCAGATGCATAGGGAGAAAAAAAAGTTATGTGTTTTACGTATATATTGGTGTTGAAAACCCCTTCTTTAGATTGGTTAAAATTTGAGAGAGAGAGAGAGAGAGAGAGAGAGAGAGAGAGAGAGAGAGAGAGAGAGAGAGAGAGAGAGAGAGAGAGAGATGAAAATACAGCCGTAGTACTACTACTTATCTGATTAATTTCGTTGGTTGCTTAGTAACTTTTGAAAATCCTTTGGCTCATTTCTCGTTTATATATATATATATATATATATATATATATATATATATATATATGTGTGTGTGTGTGTGTGTGTGTGTGTGTGTGTGTTTATCATGTTAAGATAATGTAAGATAAAATGAAGAAGGTCGGGTTTTAGGCATCGTTATCTTATGACTGCAAGACGTAGGGTAATGTCTTAGGCTAATTTTGACGAAAAAAAAAGGTGTCTTCGACTCAGAGAAACTTGGTAAGTTCTTAAAATGATATGCACTGAAGAATTTGTATGTATATTGGATGAGTTCTATATCTCATTGCTCATAGGAAGTGCGTGGTGTAATGGTTAAAGTCATGGGAAATGGACTCGTCGCCCCGAGTTCAAATCCTGGACGTGGTAATTGCATTTCACTTAGCGCTAAAACCCTTGGAAAAGGTATGAATCCCACTCTCCCTCCAGCTATGGGTAAATAGTAGGACAGACTGGGCTCTTTAACCTTGGTTAGGCAACCGTCTAGGAGAAGGAAAACTCTAAATTAAACCTGTTGAACTCTGCTTCAACCTTGTGTCGCATCCTGCTCGTGCGGAGGGGTTGGTATCACTTGAAAATAAACGAGATTTAGGATTTCTTTTAAAAAAAAATTAATGTTGAGCTCATTTTTTTCTCGACGTGGTGTAATGGTTAGCAAGCTAGTCTCGCTGATCCATTACTGCTGAAAATCGATTTCGATCTTTGATCCAAGGTCAATTTTTAAGCAGAAAATATCAGCTTTTAATTGAGAGTTTTCCTTCTGCTATACCGATCGTTATGCCAAGGTTAAAGAGCCCTAAATTCTGCCTTACTATTTACCCATAGCTGGAGAGAGAATAGTTGGATTTATAACTTCCCCAAAAGAATTAGACTATTTGAAATGCAAAGAGCCTCGTTTTTGAATTTGCAATGTTCAACTATATCCTTATTTTATATCCATCAGGTTAGCTAAACCAAATCTTTAACCTTTTGTTTAACCATATAAAGTAGACATATCAGTGAACATTTCCTGGACAGAATCTCAGTTATTATATAGCTGGAAAATCAAAATTTAAAACATTGGGTTGTTTAAATACGTTGTAGTATCAAACGTCCAAAGATTAATTCTTTGAATTACAACATTGAATAAAAAAAGAAAACAAAACAAACCAGAAACTTTATGGATAGAATCTGCACGTCATTGTACGATCATCTTATTATAATGGAGATAATGTAACTGCATGTCTGTAACCGACACTATGTCACCACTGATGTCACGATTTACTTAGTTATTTAAGTTATATCCTCAACGATTATAAAGACACACGTGCACGTGCAGACATATACAATAACTTGTAAATATATAACTATTTTTCTAATATGATAATATAAATACATTATTAGTATTATCTGCGTTATTCGGACTATTGTCCTCATCTTCATTGCTATCTAACGTTTCAGCCGATATGCCCTCCGGCCTTCTTCAGGTATTTCTTGTCGGACTCGGGAACCTTCTTTTCGGACTCGGGAACTTTCTTGTCGTAATCGGGAAAGGAAGGTTCCCGAGTCCGACAAGAAATACCTGAAGAAGGCCGGAGGGCATATCGGCCGAAACGTTGTACAGATAACAATGAAGATGAGGACAATAGTCCGAATAACGCAGATAATACTAATCATCAAGCCTCATCTCAAACATTCAGAAAAATAGATTATGAAATAGTCATTATTTAATCTTAATTAGCATCTTCTTAATTAACAATGTCGATATTAAAATCTAGTTGAGTTAAATTTGCCGCAAAACAGCCCATATTATTAATGCAGTATTTACTGCGCATCCCACTTATGCCGGTCAGACAAAAGGGCCGATTTAATGTGGAGAGCCACACACAAACTGAAACTCATGGGATGGCGTGCACAAAAAAAAATGCATGAATCTCCTCGGCATTCCCCTTCAAGAGGACGCCTCAGGCACCGATCAATAAACCCAGCCCTGTCCCTTTAAATCAAGGGGGGTAGGTATTGCCTGTGGGGATAGCTCCCTGAGATCAACGCTGTTAATTTACATTAAGAAACACAGACCCCGAAGAGCCCATGTTATTAATGCATTTAAAATCCTGAAATATGTGTTATATATCTCTAAGAAGTAAAGATTTACATAGTTTATGGTGAGAATAATTTGCAGAATGATTTTAACAAAACTGGGTTTAATAAATAATTATTTGCTATTACGGATTTTTAATACTTTCATGTTATTCTCAAACGTATTAAAAGCAGAGGCGTGTAGTATCATTTGACAAGGTTAATTTCGCAGGGATTGTTCGCTATGTGCCGGCGGCCGAACGGATATGGTCTCTGACTATGCCTGTGAAGGCCCGGTTTCGATTCCTGTCGGAGGGGAGTCGTTAGTATACATCGCTGAAGAGACTTAATAAAGTCGAAACAGTCTGTACGGTGTTCTGCATAGCGAGCTATCCTTTGCCGGGATTCACTTGTCAAGATTATTTTCTATAATTATCGAATTTTATGCGATACATGCATTATAATTACCTTCTAGCAAAATATAAATAGTATTAAAAGCAATTTTATATACAATTTTATAAAGAAATCAGTTGAAATAACATTAAAATAAGTGTAATGTTTTTATATTCGTTCTTATTTAGTTTCGTTACATTTTCTAATTTAATATAATATCTAATTCCATTAAACGTTAAATACTTGCGCCCAGGGTGTGCATACTTTTGCTAGTAAGATCAATGTACCGAATTTGGAAGGTACTGAAATGAAGAAAATGAAGAGGTTCTTCAGTAAGAATTAATTACGTATTTCTTTCTTTGTAATTTCTAAGATTTGGACCGATGAAAGGAAGTTTGCAGGTAAACTGACACTAAAGTTAGTTGAAATTTAAGTGCAACTTTAGGAACGGCCATGACAAACAGCAAAAAGTGCGCGCATAACATGCAGCACTAATATTTGCATGATAGTCAGCAGACAAACAGAGCTTTGTAGTTGTTATCCATACAACATACGAGCCTCGTTTTCGACAGTGACGTCACGAATGAAAACTTCGTTTATTTAGACGAGGAGGATTAAAGATTTGAGTGTAAAAATAACAAATAAAGAATGGGCGGAAAAATAAGATTGAAATCTATGGTGTACTTTTCAGTAGGGAAACTGCTGGCTATTCATTTATTAAGACAAAAACGGCCACTGGAATATCTACTTTTTTTTTTATTACGATTAAGGAGACAACTTTGAGTGGTTGATTTACAGGATGAGTATAAATAAGAAACGAGGGAAAGGTTTGGGGTATTAATGCAGAATAGCGCGCAAGAGATAATATCATTAGATTACGAATAAAAAGCATTACATTTCATTACATTTCACAGAAATACCCGAAACCTTTGAGATGCTAGGGCTAGTTTGAAGGTTAGGGTTAGTGTTAGGTTAGTGTTATGTAGGGGTAAGGTTAGGGTAATTATGAACTTTTGTTTAGTAAATTAGGATGTCCCAGAAAAAACAGAATCCACAAACTTTGTAATAAAACTGTTAATTTTAACTAGGGGGTTTAGGGTTAGGGTTGGGGTCTAGGTCAGGGTTGTGGTTTAAGGTTTAGGGTTAGTTTAATGGGAAAGATAAATAAATAATTTGGGTTCTGTTTTTTTCTGGGTCACATTGTACAGGGTGACCCAGAAAAACAGAACTCTAACCCTAACCCTAACCCAACCCCAACCCTAACTCTAACCCTAACCCCAAGCCTAACCCTAAATCCTAACCCTAACCCTAAACCCATCTAGTTAAAATTAACAGTTTTATTACAAAATTTGTGGGTTCTGTTTTTTCTGGGACATCCTAATTTACTTAACAAAAGTTCATAATTACCAGGGTTAGTCTATTTCGGGGGTTTTATTTTTATTTTGCAACCAAATTTATTTATTTCGTGATCCATATAAAGTCATGTTTTACATTAGTCAATTTTCCAAAGATCTTATGATAATTTTCAACAATTCTTTTGTGAAGGTGCGTTCTGTAATGATTATCATCGAAATAAATGGACTCGGCGACAAGAGTTCAAATCCTGAACGAGGCTGTTTGCATTTCATTTAGTGCTATTATCTTTTAGAAAGGTATGCATCCCGCTGTTCTCCCTCCGCTTAATAAATTGAATATGTGTCGCATCCTGCTCGTGCGGATAGGGTTGGTAAATACATACATTATTTGAGTCACTGGTGAGGGTATTAATCTATTCTCCCTCCAGCTATGGGGAAATAGTAGGAGAGACTGAAATCTTCAACCTTAGTTAGGCAACCAGTCTAGGAGAAGGAAAGCTCTGTTAAACTCCGCTTTAAAAAATTGACCTTAACTCGTACGATGCTCGCGCGGAAATGGTAAATACATACATTATGAGAGCCACTGTTATATATATTAATCTTTTTCCATCAAGCTATGGTAAATAGTAGGGCAGACTGGGCTTCTTCTTCTTCTTCTTCTTCTTCTTCTTCTTCTTCTTCTTCTTCTTCTTCTTCTTCTCAAGTATCTACATACAGTGAAAGCAACGTGGGTTCAGTTTACAAGCGAATATATTTGGTAAGTAACTGACTCACACAGTTCGTACCTGTCAACAGGTTTGTGTTGGTGGTACTCCCATTGGCACCACACCCAAATTCTGTCATTTCAGAATCAGAGCGTTTAACCTGTTGGCGTGATACTAATGTCGAACATGAACGCAATATTGTTTACTGATCACCCACGGCAGGAAAGGAGTTAAGAGAGAGAGAGAGAGAGAGAGAGAGAGAGAGAGAGAGAGAGAGAGAGAGAGAGAGAGAGAGGGGGGGGAGAGAATGAAGCCGCACGTTCTTTCGTGAAAAGCGTGTGAAATGACATCACCAATCTTCTGGGCCAATCACCCACACACACACAAGAGAGAGAGAGAGAGAGAGAGAGAGAGAGAGAGAGAGAGAGAGAGAGAGAGAGAGAGAGAGAGAGAGAGAGAGAGAGAGAGAGATTGACAAATAAATGAAAGAGCAACATGAATTCAATTAAAAGAGTTAAGCCTGATCAACAACCAAGAGATTTCCTTTCCTTTGTTTTTTCAAGACTTGTCGAAAATCTACCCTACTGGCAGAATTTAATTCTAGTAACATATCTATTATAGTGGACCATATAACCTTTAAGCACCCCATCCGTGATCTCGATTCATAAGGACATGTTTTCATTTAATCCGTCAAAATCCGGTTTTTGTAACAGACGAATTTTAGATTTTTTTTAAAATTATAAAACTAACCCCTAACCCTAACCTCTAACAAACAACCGGATTTTGACGGTGTAAATGAAAAACATGTCCTTATGAATAGAGATCGCAGATGGGGTACTTAAAGGTTATAGGGTCCATTATATTTTTGAAGAAAATGAATGTATAGTTGGCTGGTTGGTCGCATTTTCCCGTATGTCAACCCTCGGGTTATTTTATGCCGAAGTCGTTTTTGTTTTATTCATTCTTATTGGGTATAATTTTTTTAACTCATTTTTTAAAACATTTTCTTTAAACTAATTTTTGATCTTATTTAACCCATAGATAGGACCCTAACAGGTACTACCACTTCAGGTCAGAGTGGACCTGGGAGTAATGGTAATGAAGGAGTCATACACATTCCCCAGAGCTCCAGAATTGGAACCACACCACTATATGCAGTTTAATATCATTCCCAGGACATGAAGACCCTCAGCCACAGCCTTCTAGCACATATATGATAAAAAGGGGCTATGGGTTTGCCACAAGGGGAATAGGGTTAGGACAATCATACAGGTGCTAGAGCTTGATGTGACCAGCAGATTTCTGCACAAGTGTTCTGATGATATGACTAATATAGACATTTTAAAAGATGGTAAAGAGAGAGAGAGAGAGAGAGAGAGAGAGAGAGAGAGAGAGAGAGAGAGAGAGAGAGAGAGAGAGATCCTGAAATGTCGGTATTTGCAAAACTTTGGAACATATAGATACAAATATGGTCTTTCCTGTGTAGATCGAACGCATTCCTCAGTGGTCAACGAGGCTTGATTTCTAACTCAGTTTTTTTTCAAATTATCACTCCCGATTCTTCAGTGGGTCGCGAAATAAATAAATTTGATTGCACAATAAAAATGGGTCGTGAAAAATGAATTAAAAAAAAAAAAAAAAAAAGACGAAACCGGTCGCGAAAAAAATAAGTAAATAAAAATAATGTTATTTTATTGCCCACTCCTCAGTCGAGGAAGCGACTGTAAGGAGAGTATTTACTGTTTCTTTTATTTTCTACCACTCATGTCATCCGTTTTTTAATAAAAAAACTCGTAATCGTAGTTTTCCACCTTAATCTAGCCTAAACAATCCTAACTTAATCTAATTCATCCTAACCTAATAATAATAACCATAACATTAATAATGTTGATAAAATGCAGCACTAGACACACAAGATGAATTATTAATGTTATTATCATTATCATAACTGTTGATAGGTCGCAATTCAAATTTTTGTTCTGTCTGTGGGTTACAGAAAAACACTGTGTTAACTAATACACAATTTCAAGTTGATTTTTGTTAGGATCAGTCTTACCAAAATATCCAGTTACTCCCCTTGATGAGTAGGGGACAGTTAGCTCCCTTGAAAGGTGTATTGCGGGAGCTAGGACCGGAAATAAAACTTCAGTCATGAGACATGTGTTGGTACACGAGATAGCTGGTCGGACACAAGTTGAGCACTTAAGTCACTAGTTTTTTTTTATAAAGGTATGCATCCAACTATTCTCCCTCCAGCTATGGGTAAAATAGTAGGGCAGACTGAGCTCTTTAACCTTGGCTAGGTAACCATCTAGTAGAAGAAAACTCTAAATTCAAATCTATTAAACTCCGCTTAAGAAATTGACCTAGTGTCACATCCTGCTTGTGCGTAGGGGTTGGTAAATAAATATATATATAGGTGTTTGAATATATAGTGATAAAAATCGGATTGTAATAATCCGGTAAAATATAACCGTTACGTCACAATATAATTTATTTACACTTTAGCATTTTTTGGTCGTGGAGAGTATTAAAAATTTGTCTGCTACAACTAAGTGGGGGTAGAGAAGAAGTTCTGCATCGTAACAATGGTGATAGTTTATATTGTTTATTTATTTATTTAATTTTATTTACATTTTATTTATTTATTTATTTTTTTGCTGTTGTTTTTTTATCTTTTATTTTTAAAATATTTTTGCTCCAAAACAAAAAGAAATATAGGAATTAAAAATAAATTGTTTTGTTTTTGTCAATTCACCGACACAAATGGGAGTTATTTTGACGTCGGCATTTTATGTAGTGTATAAAGACACACGTGCACGTGCAGACATATACAATAATTTGTAAATATATAACTATTTTTCTATTATGATAATATAAAACATTATTAGTAGTATCTGCGTTATTCGGACTATTGTCCTCATCTTCATTGTTACTTGTACAACGTTTCGGCCGATGTGCCCTCCGGCCTTCTTCAGGAATTTCTTTCGGACTCGGGAACCTTCTCGGACTTGAGAATCTTCTTTTCGAACTCGGGAACCTTCTTGTCGTATTCGGGAGCCATCACGGAACTTTGAACATCAGCCGAAACGTTGTACAGATAACAATAAAGATGAGGACAATAGTATGAATAAGGCAGATAATACTAATCAATTCCAAGAACCAGGTTCATTTAAATTTGGATTAGGTCAAACGTTCCCTTTCTTGAAAATTTTATAAAATGATTTTAATGTTTCTTTTTTAAAAAAAATTCTCCGACCGTATTTAACTGGCTTTGCAAACTCACATTTCTTTAATCCCAATTATCTAGCCAAAGCTCAATGAGTGACCCAACGGGTCACATTTTGTCTAGTAGGTTCTATTTCTGTCATTTTATTTATATCTGTAAAATGGCGCTAAGTTATTATTATTAGGTAATCCCTCACTGTGACCAAGATTCTCTCTCTCTCTCTCTCTCTCTCTCTCTCTCTATTTCTCTCTCTCTCTCTCTCTCTCTCTCTCTCTCTCTCTCTCTCTCTCTCTCTCTCTCTACTGATTGAGTTAAGGAGAAAAAAAGAACAAAGTGAGAGAGAGAGAGAGAGAGAGAGAGAGAGAGAGAGAGAGAGAGAGAGAGAGAGAGAGAGAGAGAGAGAGAGAGACTGGGCCAAGTACGATGATAAGTGAATCCAAAAAGACTTCCTCTATGCGAAACTCTCATCTGGCAAGAGACAGATTGGTGGCCCTCAACTGCGATTTAAGAATGTCTGCAACTATGATCTCAAATCCTTTAACATCACACCCTGCCAGCAGGGAAAATTTGGCTCTGGACCGCCTTCGGCGGCGGCAGGCTCTCTGTAGCGGGCTATTCATGTCTGAAGTCACCCTGGTGCAACACCATAAAGCAAAGAAGTCCAAAAGAATGCAACAGTGACAGAGCACTGATGCACCATCAACATCTTCAGGACCGGACTTAATGTGCAACATCTGCGGTCGAAACTGTCTTTTACACATTGGCGTTCACAGTCACAGAAGGCGTTGCGCTAGAATGTAATTTCAGGGCACGATCAATCTATGGTCTTCCAAGACTGTGATGCCGATGATAGATATAATTACGAGACTGTGTGCAATAGTAACCTTCAACCAGTTTTGTTTTTGGCTCAGATGTTTGAAACCCCTCCCCCCCCCCAAAAAAAAACAACTAAACCCCCCCAAAAAAAACAAATGACAGGTGGTTTTGTGTTGCAACCGGGACAAACGCTGTTGAGTAAAGTACACAGCCAACAAGGTAATAATAAACTGACACCTGACTAGTTTAGAAGCAATTTACCTACATAAATATGCAATCTATTCTGTTCCTCTAACGGCAAATGTGGCTAAATGTGGAAAATTGGCATGTAAGAATATTATGTGGCACTAATCAGCATTGAAAAATATTATTTCTGAACTCGAACACCGACTGCTGGTGCCAAAACAAACAAACAAACAAACACACACACACACACACACACAATTGATTCGGTCACCAGACAAGCCATTCTCTATGTATATAATTTGAAAGTTACACATTTCATAGGTAATATACAAAACGTATAATTAATGAATGTACTAGTCTATTTGTACTGTCAATTTTGATTATATTTATATATCTAAAACTTGATGTCTGTGTATTTTCCTGTTTACGTTCAATAATTTCTGAATATTAAGCTAAACTAAAATGTAAAATTATGTAAAAAAAATTAAACACACACACACACACACACACACACACACACATATATATATATATATATATATATATATGAAGATGGTTTTCATTGAACTTGTCACTTTTACCAGTACATTTTCCGCCTTATTTTTTGTGGCTTGTCAAACTTTTTAAAAACTTTTACTTTCAAAAGAAATTTTCTCCTGGCGATAACCTAAGGTCGAAACTAGTTGAGAACAATTGAAAAATGAATAACATAAAAGAAATATTCCTCTTTGTATTATCACTTTTCTCATCTTATATATATATATATATATATATATATATATATATATATATATATATATATATATATATATAATGAATAGTAAATGAAAAAATGAGAAAAGTATTTGCATGGAAAGGTGCTCAATGCTAATAAAGCAGAGCAGATTTATAATTAATGGTGATATTATGGTTTCACACTCATAACTTAAAGTTTCTTGGTAATCCAATCATCAGATGAGAAGTGGTTGAGATGTCAAAAACCAGTCGTGAAATGGTTGAGACGTTAAAAATCAAATTTTTTACCGTTTATATGAAGCGTTTTAAACGCTTCATATAAACGGTAAAAAATTTGATTTTTAACGTCTCAACCATTTCACGACTGGTTTTTGACATCTCAACCACTTCTCATCTGATGATTGGATTACCAAGAAACTTTAAGTTATGAGTGTGAAACCATGATATCACCATTAATTATATATATATATATATATATATATATATATATATATATATATATATATAACTTTGAACCACGTATCTTTGAGAATCTGTGTTACGCCTCAAATATACGTGGTTCAAAGTTAACTGACCTGAAAAAATGTAAAGTTTTTAAATAAAATAACTGGTGCATTATATCTTTTATTCGTTAATATATCAACACTGAAAATGTCATTAAATTCGGTTAATTCCCTGATTTTTAGTATTTTTTTTCTTTCGGTAGGGTGACATACGATGGTGGAATTTAGGTCTGTTAAGTTCGATTTAACCTAGATTTGCTACGTGTGTCTTCATTAGGAACTTCGCCGGGGGGGGGGGGCAGTAAGATTCGGCCGCTGGACCGGTTAAGTTAATTAATAGCGTCGATCCCAGTGGGCTATCCCCCCTGTCAATACCTGCCCCCTTGATATAAAGGGGCAGGGCTGGGTTTATTGCCCAGCGCCTGAGGCGCCCCCTTGAGGGGGAATGCCGACGGGATCGACGCAACTTTTATGCGCCCACGTCAAAGCGCTCTTAAGTGGGATGAGAGGCAAATACCCTTCACCTAGAATGCATTATTCAGAAGTTGCTTTCATTCTATTCAAATTCATAACGACGCTGCCTCGGTGAAGTCCGATATATTGCTTACTACAAATGTAAGGTAACCCCGTTACCCCAAACGTGTCGTATTTTTATTTCTTCTTTCGCCGCGTTGCTAAATTCGACTGCATCAGCATTCTGCTTCCTGGGGACGTCAAAATGTGGCCGTTAAATAAACTCATCTGTTTCGCATACAGAACCGATTTTCTCACGTTTGCCAATCGTCTGAACTCGTCACTGTTCAGCTCAAGTTCAAGGGATCATTGACGCTTTTTTCCGCATTGTTTAAATCCCCAAATAATTTTAACATAACTCGTCTGACGCTCAGTCAAAACCGGAGAATCAAAAACATCTACAGGGACCCGTCCCCTCTTGGGGTGAATACCTGGTTTCCTCATAACTCTGGGAACGTTTATAAAATCTACATTTTCTATTTTCGCATCCAAATCGCTGAGAAAATAAAGTCATCGGTGTGGCCACATGTCAGTACCAGCCAGACAGCGAGGGAGTCTATCCCCTTTTCACTAGCGTTAGACCAAGGAGATTGTTTTCGCGTCTGATGTGGGGCGCCACACCTACCATCAGCTCCTCACTTCACCGCTCCGATTTCTGTGCTACTCATACGCTGAGTTGGCGAAGGGTCGGTATCGAACCAGGAACCTTGCAATTCCTAGTCAAGTGCTCTACCGACTGAGAAAAACAAGTTACCCTGTTTTCACCGCTGGCAACTTCGTTACAAATGCATTCAGTTCTTGTAGATGCAATTTTTGACACAAAGCCAACGATTAAAACGCAATTATATCGCAATAAATTTAAAGATCAGTAACTTTTAAACCCTCACTTGTTTCCCAGTTCATCCGCTATCCATTTTGTAGAGATGTTTTTAAAAGCTTGCACAGGATCACCCTCACTTTCTTTCCCTATGTTCCGTCGTGCCAATAAAGGATGGGGGACAAAATTGCCAGAAAACTTAGCAATGGAAAATGCATATATTCGTTTTTCTATTATTTTGATTTTTCGGACTGTAGTTCTATGGCTAAATATACGTGTAAGATGAGTCGTAGATTGGTATAAAAAACGTCCGCATCTAGTGTAGGGAGTTTGCAACGACGATGACGAAGTTCAACGCTTCTTCAATGACATGACAACCAGCTGGTATGACATGGGCATACAAAAATTGCCACAGTGTCTAGAAAAATGCATTGACCGAAATGGTGGTTATGTAGAAAAATAGATTCATGTTGAAACTTTAAAATGATGTAAAAATCATTGACAATAAACAATAAACGTTTGTGCGATTTCTAAATATTTCGGAGACCTTAATTTTGGGATTACATCCATAAACTGTATTCGGATACTTTGGACATTCAATGTAGTCAACGAAGAACACGTTTCTCTGCAGAGTGGATAATGTGATTTAAACCATCCAGTAGGAGTTACTGAATTTGACAGACGATCCATCTGCAAAATATGAGATTGTTTTTCGCAACCTCAAAGATTTTGGGGGATCAGTCTGCGTATATGTTACCCATGACTGAGTTGCGATGCATTGAAAATTCTTATCCCAAATTTCCCCCAAAGCATCTATGTGAGACCGGGATTTTTTGCTTATCATACAAAACCGTCTTAACGTGGAGTCTAATCTGCTCTCTCTCTCTCTCTCTCTCTCTCTCCCCATCTCTCTCTCTCTTTCCCTCCCTCTCTCTTTCTTTCTCTCTCTTCCACTGACATTGATAAGCATGTTCGTAAAAACAAACCCAGCCAACATACCGAGTGCTTGCTGATTTTATTAATAAACTTACTCATAGCTTGTTTGCATAACGGTGTTATAACTCTGAACCTATTTTAAGGAAAGCGCAAATCTGGATGAACGAACTTGTTGAAAGGGATAAACCATACGAACAAGAAACAAACAGCCAGAAATCGCTGTGTTGGGTCAGTAAAATACGACTACTTCTATATGTGGAGTTAAGTGAGGGAGAGTCTTTCGGTGATTAGACATAGCGATCACGTGACGCGCCCAGTAGTCTGGGCGCCCATATTCAACAGAAACATACGGTCTAGTTCCATGACGAGTCGACCAGAATTTATTTCTGAGAGGATTGACTCAAATAGAAGATACCAGATATCCTTAAATTCCCTCTCCACCAGACTGTTAGGTCTCACAAATTTGACTCTATATCTATGAAGGACATTTATATTATTCGTCATTGTTTTATTGTATAATAAGACTTTAGAATTGTACTATCTATTTATTTTTTGCTGTTAACCTTAGAATAAATGCTATGGGTAATTCTATGTCAAATCATCAAGAAAAAGTAAAATTGTCACCCACACCCTTCAATTTTACTGAATCCTTTTTCAATTGTAGACTATGTTAATGTTAGACAATCTCCAAAATTTGAGCTACCAATTCCAAAAATTCGCGGAGTTATGTCGATTTTCACCTTTCCAAATTTGGTAGGGTTGGCGAAAAATAGCGACTTTTTGTAATCTATTTTTGTCTGTAAAATGAGTTCGAGAGATTCCCTACTCCTAAAAATTGGTTTATAAAATGCTAACAGTCTTAAAGTCAACCAATGTTAAGTTGTTGATGATTCCTGATTTTTTCATAGCAAGATCAATATCCCGATGGGGCACTGCATTTATGACATTTTTTTCTATTATTTCACATATATTGAACATTATTTGTACCAAAAAAGATAGTCAGAGTTCTTCAACACTGAGCCATCAGACACATGCAGGCAAGGGATAGAATTTAACTGATAAATACATACATAGGTAATATGATACAGCCGCTAGAGAGCTTAAATCCGTTTTATAGGAGAGCTTTGCCATTTAAGCTTAATTCACGGCCGGCAGTCAAATTTCTTCAACCAACAAAGGGTTGGGAACACACACACACACACACACACACACAAACACACACACACACACATATATATATATGTATATATATATATATATGATAAAGACAATTCCGCAGGTGTCTTTAATTAATCAATTTCTTGATTAATTCATAACAACCCTGATGATCCTTTTTTAGTGAAACTTAAGTAGGTTATCTATCTACATCTTTCTAATATATATATATATATATATATATATATATATATATATATATATCGGTTTCCCCTAACTGGCGGAAACAACACTTCCCAGCTCAGCATCAGTATTTAATGAATCGTTTTACTGACATTATAACCAGCTGTTATCTAAGTCATGATCTCTTACTCAGCCTAGATAAGTACTTCGACTAGTTTAGTTTTATTTGTTTTGTTTTTGCTTGGCCACCTAGCGGCAATCATGCATAACTAACAACATGATTGATGATTCTAAACTGAACGCTTACTGGATCTCATTATATAAAATGATAAAGAACTAAAACGATGAAAAGTGAAAGCCAATTTCGTTCTGCATTTTAGAATCCACTTCATGTAAACTTCTCATTCTAACCAACCAACCAACCAGCCAACAGACAACGTTGTCTGTTGGCTGGCTGGTTGGATTTTACGGCATGTCAACCCTTGTTTGGTTATTCTATGCTGAGAACATCTTGTTTTATTCATTCTTCATGGGTACTCATTTTTTAAAACTCAATTTTTAAAAACATTTATAAAAACTTATTTTTTTCTATTTAACCAGTAGATGGGTCCCTAACAGGTACTACCACTGCGGGTCAGAGTGGACCTGGGAGTAATGGTGATGAAGGGGTTCTCCACATTCCCCAAATATCCAGAATTGGAACTTAACCACTATATGTAGTTTAACCCATGCCCAGTACATTAAGACCCTCAGCCACCGCCTTCTAGCACATATATGATACAAGGATTGAGATTTTCCATAAAGGCAATAATGTTGGGACAATCATATAGGTTCTAGGGCTTGATGTGACCAGCCGATTGATTGGAGGAGGCTTCTCTGACCGCCCCTCTAGCCTAAGTAAGGGACAAAGTGGAGTGTTACATGTCACGGACTGATCAACCACCAGGGTTCCATCTTTAAGCCTCATGGGTCGCTACCCACGACCAACAGGTGGCCCCATTGGGGGGTGGTCTTACCCCCTGCAGAGGTGCAGTCGGTGTATTCTAAAGCCCCAGCCGACAGGCGGCGAACGTCGTCAGTACTTAACTTAGACACCTGGTGGTAAGCATGTAATTTATTTGTATTTTTAACTTGTTACCAATATATCAATTGAAACTAAACTCATTATCAATAGTAACACTAATAATGTTTTTTTTATGATCACGTGTTTGGGGTTATGTACCTTGAAAATATCCAGCGTGTCTTGTTCGTCTTACACGGATGGTTTGTGTAATGTGAAGCAGGTGGCCGTACAGCTATTTTCTCGTGGGGTGTTGTTTACACGTCTTCTTTAAGATTGCACACAGCATTCTTGTGCAGCTCCCATCTAGCTTACTTTCAAGGTGCTTCGTTAGGATACAAGTGGTGCAGCCGTACAGTAGCACTGATACAACTACGGCATGGAAGAACTGTCGCTTTAACTTGTCAGTGACATCAAATTTCCAAATGGCTGACAATCTGTTTATAGCAGACCATGTCTTTCCTATGCGTGCATTAACATAGCTTTCTGTTGATGAGATATTACTGCCTAGGTACGTGAATTGTTTCGCCTAGTTTGCTGGAGAAGCAGGGGCACGCCTTGTGGACCGTCCTGCAAAGGCGTACATTGACCAACTCTGCGGGGATACTGGATATTGTGCAGAGGATCTCCCAAGGATAATGAGATTATCCTCGTATAAAACACATAGTTGTTAAATCTCTTTTCTGTTATTTGGATTACGGTTTTTAGGCATTTAGTGTCAGCATTCAATTGACAATCAAAATTATAAAAAAAAGACCCATTAGCTGTATAACTACGGTTGGGTTATTTTATGCCGAATACTATTGGTAAAAAAATGTTTAATGCTAACAAAGTTTTGAATATATCCATTTTTAATGGATAATACAATTTTGTTTATAAACTCATGTTTTCTATTTAACCCATAGATGGGACCCTAACAGGTACTACCACTCCGGGTCAGAGTGGACCAGGGAGCAATAGTGATGAAGGGGTTCTCCACATTCCCCAAACCTCCAGAACTGAAACCTCACCATCAGATAGAGTTTAACGTCATTCCCAGGACATGTAGACCCCCAGTCACCGCCTTCTAGCACCCATATGATAAAAATGGGGTTGGGGAGTAGGAAGGGGTCAAAGTTCAGGTACCAGACATGTATGCTGAAAAGAGGGGGGGTTCTTAATGAAAAATTGTGATATGTGAAAAGGGTTATTTCCTATAACTTCAACATAAACAAAGGGGAACCACTCTGGACTGATAAAATTTATTTATTTATTGATCTACTAGGAAAAAAGAAGACTTAGGTTAGGGTTAGGGTTTAGGGTTAGGGCTTAGGGTTAGGGTTAGGGTTAGTTTAATGGGAAAATGGATAAATAATTTATCAGTCAAGAGTAGTTCGCCTTTGTTTATGTTGGAGTTATAGGAAATAACCGTGAAAAGTACCTGGTACCTATTACTTAAGCATAACATTATTATTAGATGTAGATATAATATAAATAATTAATTTATATATCTAGATGATAAATTAAAATGATTTATAATAAACTATTTCATTTTTTTTTAAATGCATGTCACAATGACATTGTTTCTATTAACTTTAACTTTTAACAAATTTTATGACTTAATAAAGATATACAGCTCATTCAACTGTGACATATGGAAATCTAATAGATTGCAATGGAGTTATCAGAATAATAATTGATTAGAATAATTTTATCTATTTTGTTATTGTCAAAAAGAACTACTATGGTTAAAATAATAAAACTACTAATAGTACCATTCACTCACTTGGTTACCTCATTTCACGAATGAAGCCGCCTCGTTTAGAGGTACTAGATATTTTTTTTTTACAAAATCACAGTTCTTTTAAAGGGGGCGCCTTACTTTTCGGCATATATGTCCTGTACATAAACTTTGACCCCCCCCCCGGTTATACCCCATGTTGACGGGTACTTCAACTAGTCTTCTATGTAAGATTGTAAAGAAACCTATGACATATAATACTTGGTAATTTTCACCTTTAGTTGTCAAATTCCTAGCAAATAAGGCAATTAGAGTAACCTTCCTTGACTTTCACTTTGAACCAAGCGGTAGCCATTTTGAAAGTCTCCGTGCGAAATAAACAAATCTTAGAAACTTTTTCGAAAACAATACAACTGCATGCTTTAACACAAAAATATCATAAAATGTGTTCTTAATAACAATTAAGTTCATTTCAGATAATGCGCACCACAATTTTATGCTAGGAATTTAGCCAACTAAAGGTGAAAATTACCTGCATACTTGTGGTTTATCGATATTTACCAAAGCTTATTGGGCAATAATAAGTAAAGTCGGCGGAGTGGCCTATTGTCAGTATCAACCGAACAGCGAGGGAGTATATCCCCTTTTCACTGGCACTAGACCAGGGAGATTGTTTTTTTTGCATCTGAGGTGGAGCGCCACACCTACCGCCAGCTCCCCACTTTACCGCACAGATCCAAGCTGTGCTACTGATGCGATGAGTTGGCGAGGGCCGGTACCGAAACCCTGAACGTTGTGGTTCCTCGACCACAAATACAAGGCATCCAATGAGGATTAAATTCATCCACCGAAATAATGGCCGACTAGAAAAACTCGCAGTTCCACGGCGAGATTTTCTGCGATAGTCGGAACTTTACAAAGAGGCGCACTTACTGTAACGGTTATGGTCATTTTGGAAGTGGGCACGGCAAAACAAGTTCAAATCCTGGACGAGTTTGTTCGCATTTCACCTAACCATGTTCAAGATCAGTTTTGGGCCTAAAAATCAGGTCTTCAAAATTCGACCGATACACGGGTGTGTACGGCAATTACTAAGAAAAGGTGTTTATCTAACTATTTTCCTTCCAGCTATGGATAAATAGTAGGTCAGACTGGGCTCTTTAACCTTGGTTTTAGCTCAGTCGGTAGAGCACTCGCCTAGGTAATCGCAAGGTTTCTGGTTCGATACCGGTCGCCGCCAACTCAGCACATGAGTAGTACAGATTGAGTAATCTGATCTATGCAGTAAAGGGAGGGATAACGACAGGTGTGCTTCTCAGCCGCAAAAACAATCTCTCCCCCTGGTCTAGCGCTAGTGAAAAAGGGATAGACTCCCTCGCTGTTCGTCTGATATCCGACAATAGGCCACTCAGTCAAGGAAAAAGAAAAACTCTGAATCCAGACCTGTTAAACCCAAACTGAAGAAATTGACCTTGTGTCGCACCCTACTCGTGTGGAGGGGTTGGGTAGATATTTATACGGCAATTACACGCACTTACAGGAGAATAATTGTGCGCGCAGAAAACAGACGCGTATATGACGGAGATGTGAACGCGTAGAAGATTATACTTAGAAAACATAACAACATCGACATTTGCGTAAACGCACACACACACCACACACACACACACACACACACACATATATATATATATATATATATATATATATATATATAGGGTGTCCACAAAGTCGTTGTGCACTTTAAAATCCAAAATTCAAAAAAGTGCACACGGACTACGGACACCCTGTTTACATACACAAAAAAATGCAGCCCATATGAAAATCTCTACATATAAAGGGCAGTTGTTTGAATCTGTTATGTCCGGACGAAACTTCGAACATAAAATAATTAACGACAAAGTAAATATATATATACACATTAAATATCAACAGGGCTCGGTTTTTGAGCAAATATAATGAAGATTTGAGTTAAATTCATGAAGATATCTAAAAAATAAAATTTAAAAGATAACAACATGGAATTTTTTCCATTTGATATTGTAGATATAAATTTCTATTTTCAGAATGACTGGATCAACGCAAGGGATTTTTTTACGTAGGGATTTTAATGGGGCATCCAGTGGGGATCCAACTCACAATTCAGTAATAATGGATCTGCGAGACTAACTTAAAAAAAATCCCCCTCTACCCAGGCGACGCCGGGTAGCCACTTCTAGTAAACAATAAAGTGATAAAATTATATGAAACCCACAATTATTCAAAAAAGAATCTTTTGGAAAATACACTGAAAAGAAAAAAAAAAGTAAAAGATGTCTGTCCGATCTGAAATTAAAAAAAAAATAATACCTGAGGTGATGTGCGTAGAAAACAAGAAAATATCCGAAGTGATTTTCATAAAATATGAAAATAAGTTACAGCTATTTCAGTTTTAGTATAAAAGTACAAAGATAGGAGGTCCAAAAAGATTTTTTTTCAAAAAGTGTAGATTTTTAAGCGAAAGATTTTAAAGTGCAAAAATAAAAATGGATTCTGAATAGATGGAGAAATGGGAGAAGAAAGTAAAAAGGTAACATCCTACAGTCGCATTACTATCGTGGTGTAATGGTTACCAAGCTAGTCTCGCAGATCCATTACTAATGAATAGCGAGTTCAATCCTCACTGGATGCCCCACATGAATCGTACCCGGAGTGAATGGGTTGTATATATATATATATATATATATATATATATATATATATATATATATATATAATAATATTACCTCAGTCAATAATAATAATAATAATAATAATAATAATAATAATAATAATAATAATAATAATAATAATAATAATAATAATAATAAATAATAATAATAATACCACTTCTAGTATTGAGAGACAAGAAAACAAGATTTTGCAGTTCCAACAGATCCCAAGGTGGAAACGAAAGAAAGCGAAAAGTTAGACAAATACCTGGACCTTGCTAGAGAATTGAAAAAGCGGTGGAATATGAGAATTAAAGTGATACCAATTGTAGTTGGGGCACTTGGAATATTTAGAAAATAGACTAGAGGAACTGGAAATCAGGAAGAATTGAGACCATCCAGACAACAGCATTGTTGAAATCAGCTAGAATACTCAGAAGAGTCCTGGAGACCTAAGAAGTCTTGTTGTCACTCAGACTCCAGTGAAAGACCATCAGCTAACGCTGATGTGAAAAGCTCTCAAGGAGTGAAATAATAATGAAAGTCAGTGTTATTGATATTTAATATTATTATAAAAATCGTTTATATTTATAAAAGAAAAGTGAGTATCAAATTTGTAGAAGTTTTTCGACCCATTGATTATTGATAAAAACACAAGTTGAATCGAAATGAATGATTGACACCCCAATGGTGTCAATCATTCATTAAAACATGGAAATAAGTAATTATTCGTTTAAAAAGAAATTTATAATAAATTATTTAATTATTCGTGAAAAATAGGAAAAAAAAAAGAAAAGAAAAAGAAAATGAATTAAATAGAAAAATATGATTATCATTTAAATAAATTTTCTAAAAAAAAGAAATCTTTAAAGTTTGTTTGAACTTGTTGAGACTTTGATAAAATAAAAGAATTATTGATAGACTTACAGTGGTTGTTGGGAGTTTGTTGGTGGCTGCAAATAACTGAAGAGATGAGAAAAAAGGTATCAGTCGAAGAAGATGAAGAGACGAGGATTCCAGGTAAGCAGTTGTAAGTATTCCCGGCAAGACACACACCGGAGGAATGGCACTCAAAGAAGAACCACTTCACGAAAAGTAACAGCCAAAATACTTTTTTCTTTCTTTCTTTTCTTTCCTTTTTTTTTCTTTTTTCTTTCTTTTTCTCTTTCTTTTTTCTTTCTTGCTTTTTTATTTCCTTTTTTTTCTCCCTGTACAGAGGAAATCAGTCCCACCCACGGCAGAAATTTCTGGTGGAAGAACTAGTCGCTAAAGTTACCAACTGTAGTAGTAGTAGTAGTCGTAGTAGTAGTAGTAGTAGTAGTGGTAGTAGTAAGGTTTGCTGGTGTGAACTTCGCTGTAAGGATAGTAATTATAACATTTCAACAGTGGTCGTCGTATCTTTGGTTCTAAGAGAATCAACACGGTGTAATACCATGAATAACACTTGTAGTAATTCCCAGAGAAAATAGTAGTTTTAATAGTGGAAAAACTTTGTGAATCGCAGGAAAAGTAGACTATTAGTTTTCTGTAATTAATACTTCTGCTACTACTACTACTACTACTACTACTAGTAGTAGTAGTATTACAGTTTCATCTCCTTCATTCACATCCAAATTCTCTAATTTGCAGGGAATCAAGTGACAGCAAACTTCAAAAAAGTTTTTTTCCTTTTGTATTTTCTGTTATTTTCCCCTTTATTCCTAAAACCAATTTAAATATAAAATACAATTTGACTTCACACACACACACACACACCACACACCACACACACACACACACACACACCACACTCACACATACACACACACACACACATACACACACACACACACACACACACACACACACACACACAAGACGTTTTGTTTTATTTATTTTTTAAACTTAATTGTTCTTTAAACACATTTACAAATTTTAAACACAGGTACTACCATTCAGGTTCGGAGTGGACGTGGGAGTAATGGCAATGAACAGGGGTGCTCCCCACTCCCCATCGCTCCCAAATTGGAACTTCATCATTAGATGCAGTTTAAGGTCATACACAGGACGCTAAGACCCTCAGTTACCGCTACTAGCACATATATGATCAAAATGGTTTGGGGGGTGCTTTAAGGGCAATAGGGTTGGTACAATCATATAGGAGCTAGGGCTTGACGTGACCATCCGATCGATCAGAGGTGGACCTCTCCGATTGCCTGTCTAGCTTAAGTAAAGTCCAAAGTGGAGTGTTGCAAGTCATGGACTGCTCAGCCACCAGGATCCCGTCCTTAAGCATCACTGAACGCCACAATATTGAATTGAATTGATTATTTGTCTCCATTTATATTTTCATATACTTAGTTTTTTTCATATACATTTTTTTTTCAATAATAACATTTACTTACATCTTATAGTTGTAAGAGATATATAATATATATATATATATATATTATATATATGTATGTATACTCCTATAAAAAAGGATGGAAAACTCTATAGCGGCCTTTTCATACATACAAATGTGTGTATTTAACAGTTAAAATCCCCTTCACATTCTGTAGGTGACGATGGCCGAGCAGTTAAGCAGCCCAACTGTTGATGAATCGATCAGGTTTCTATCCCGGCTGTAGGTAGTTACAGATGTCTAGCCACACTGAAGAGACGTGATACGTCGAAACACGGTGTTTGTGGATGACTATATATATAATATATATATATATATTATATATATGTATATACTAAAGCTGAGTGAATGATTGTTTGTTAACGGCTTTTTTCCTATTTAGTTTAATGATACAAACTGAATCCCAAAATATTCCTTAGTTTTGGGATTAAGTTAAAAAATCCATTTATTTGATTCTCATTAGTCGTAATTTGTAATTAAGTCAAAAACTCACCGTTTCTTACTACACATTCTGCCTGTCACTTTCCCCTCTCTATATATATCTTGATTAACTACTCCTTATATATGTTAGTTTTCTCTGTTATATTAAGTAAAGAGAGAGATTGGTGAGAGTGAGAGGTAGATTGAACTCCCCACGGTATTTGTAGGCTAATTTTCAGCAGCTAACGACTGGCTTATAAATAAGGTAGGTCAGTTTTTGACTCAATTGCGAATTTTATCAAAATGATTTTAATGTTTTTTTTTAATTCTCCGTTCGTATTCATTTATTTAAAAAAATTTAATTCCTGATCCCAATTATCTACCCAGAGCTCAATAGGTGGCCTAACCGGTCACATTTTTTTCTAGTATATATATAACTAAAAGAAACTAGGAGGTTATTTCCTAGTTGAGTAACATGTTATTACAGAGAGACCCAGAAAAAACAGAACCCAAATTATTTATTTATTTTCCCATTAAACTAACCCAAAGCCCCAACCCTAACCCTATAACGTTATAACGTTTCGGTTTTTAATAAACCTTCATCAGGACTTTAAGATGGAAAGAATATTGTTTGAGCAAACCATCGTTATAACGTCGACTTCATCATTAAAAATGAATTCCTCTTTTTGGAATGATTTGTGTTTTTCTTCTTTACACACACACACACACACACACACACACACACACATACATATATATATATACATGGTACCACCATCCACCATTCTGACACTCCCCATCTAGAGAGAAGAAAATCCACTTGGTCTCACTACAGAGTAAACATTTATTAATGTCAACTTAATCTGGCACAGGGCCAGAAATAGGGAGCACCCAGTAAAAAACGTATTCACAAGTAAATGGTCTGCTAGCCTTGATCGTTAACCGTTATCCCACCGGAGGCGTCCTAGAAACCGGGTAACGAGAACATCTGACAATAGTCTAACACCTGACATCATTTACCGTTCTTAAATCTTTTTCTTTTTTTCGAAACAAACACACGTGATCGCGGGAGCACACACACACACGCATACAACACATTCGCAATCGACAATGATCTCACTAATTATTAATGCGACATCCCGTTGTTATGACAACATGGTCTTCGTATTTGTTATCTCATTATATTATTATATACTAGCAGCAGCTACCCGGCGTCGCCTGGGTAGAGGGGGATTTTTTAAAAGTTAGTCCCGCAGATCCATTATTACTGAATCGTGAGTTGAATCCTCGTGGGATGCCCCATTTAAATCCCTATGTAAAAAAAAATAGACCTTGTATTGATCCAGCTACTCTAAAAAGAAATGTTAATGTCTACTATCTAACTTATTAAACGAAAAAAATAAAAATGCCATGCTGTTATCATTTAAATTTTATTTTTTAATTATCTTCACAAACATAAATCAAATCTCTATTATCTTTGCTCAAAACCCAAGCCCTGCTGATATTTAATGTGTATATATATTTACTTTATCGTTAATTGTTTTATTTTCGAAGTTTCTTCCGGACATACAGATTCACACAACTGTCCTTTATATATGTATAGATAGATACATAAAGACGGTTCGCTGAAGGCTGAGTGACAACAAGCCTTCTCAGGTCTCCAGGACTCTTCTGAGTATTCAAACCGATCTGAATAATGCTGTTATTTGGATAGTCTCGACTCTTCGTCTGATTTCCAATTGATCCAGACCATTTTCTAAACTCTTGAGGACCGTTCCAATCCACAAGATGATGTTCTCTTTTTCTTGTTAATTAACACAATGGCTGATCTCTTAGCCGGGATTAGGTGACCCCTCTATATTTCAAAATCCCAGAGAATTTTATGCGTCTCATTCTCTAGGATAGCTTATTTCACCCCTTGAGAGTTTTCACACCAGCGTTAGCTAATGGTCTTTCACTGGAGCCTGAGTGACAACAAGTCTCCTCAGGTGTCCAGGACTCTTCTGAATATTCTAGCCGATTTCAACAGTGCTGTTGTCTGGATGGTCTCAATTCTTTCTCTGATTTCCAGTTCCTCTGGTCACTTTTCTAAACTTTTGGGGACCGTTCCAAGTGCACCAACTACAATTGGTATCACTTTCACCCTCATATTCCAGAGTTTTTTTCAATTCTCTGGCAAGGTCCATGTATTTTTCTATCTTTTTGTTTTCTTTCATCTTCACCCTGGGGTCTGCTGTTATTATTATTATTATTATTATTATTATTGTTATTATTATTATTATTATTATTACCTGCAGACCAAAGGATGAAAAAGACTGTTGAACTTGGGTAGATAGTTGAGTTAAAACCTCACTGAAAATGATAGTTTCATTCCGATCGACCCCTCCCCCCCAAAAAAAAAAAAAATTGCCGAACATTACAGAGATTGTGCAGAACTGAGTCGACTCAGACTGTTACTGAGACTTGCTGTTAAAACTCGCCAGTTAAGAACTGGTGTGTAAAATCCACAAGGAGTAAAATAGAAGGAATACTAATACTCGTTCTTGAAGTTTTGATCCATTTGATAAAAAATCCCTGGACAGATAGAATTTTTCTTTGAAGGTTTGCTTTATTTCTAGCTACTACATTGGGTAGACTCAATTCAGGGGCGTACATTTTTACCATGGTCCACCGGACAGATGTTAGTGGAATATGATATGAAGTCCAATATATATATTTTTAATTTCTGAACTGGGATTAATAGACAGTATTAATTGATGTCTTATAGATTTAAAGTTGTTGCATAGTGATTCATTTTCTCTTTTACCTCAGTGTTTTTATTTTAACAGAATTGAGATTATAAACTTATCAAATACTATACTGAAATAAACTGAACAATTACTATTAATAATAATAATAATAATAATAATAATAATAATAATAATAATAATAATAATTAAAAAAATATCTGGATCTTGCCAGAGAACTGAAAAAGTTATGGAACATGAAAGTGAAAGTAATACCAATTGTAGTTGGTGTACCTGGAACAGTCCCAAAAGGATTAGAAAAGGGTTTGGAAAGTTTGGAAATCAGAGGAAGGATTGAAACCATTCAGAACACTGCACTGCTGCAATCTGCCAGAATACTCAGAAGAGTCCTGGAGACCTGTGGAGACTTGCTGTCACTCAGACTCCAGTGAAAGACCATCAGCTAATGCTGATGTGAAAACTCAAAAGGTGTAAAATAATAATAATAATGAAATTTATTGTGTACAGTGCTCAGGTGCACCACAACTCATCAAAGTCTCATGTCAAGGACACAGAATAATGTATTAGTGTCAGGAACATGAACAGTGTGAGCGTGTGTGCATATGTGTGTGTCGGCGGACTACAGGGGGCATGGAGGCTTTGAAAGATTCAGTGTTTCGGCAGCCTACAACAGACGCGGGCGGCTTATTCCATGCCTCCGCAATTCTGAGTGTGAAAAAATATTTCCGAAAGTTACGAGAGCAGTGCTGTTTTCTGACTTTGTAGGCATGTCCACGTGTGGTAGAAAGATGGAGATCAAAAACCCATGAACATATGCTTAATCTGACAGTGATGATGTATTTACCCCTTTTTTTGTTCATATTTAACAAGAAATATTAATACCAGTGTTATTGATATACCTTACCTAACAGAAACGGAAATTTCAAATTGGACCTCTTCTTTTGTTCATATTTAACATTTAACAATAAATATTATATATGTTTGTATCTAACAAGAAATATTAACACCAGTTAAGACTTTCTTTCCAATCCTATATTTGTATGGGCAGGATGTGACACAAGGTCAATTTTTAAGCCTCTAGCAGTGAATCAATTTTGCCGAGTATTTAACGATATTTCTGAATTTAAAGTCCACCCAACCTTTGACATTTGGTAAAATATAAGTAAAGTAGTCGGAGTGGCCTAAAATCGATATCAGCCAGACAGTGAGGGAATCTATTCCCTTTTCAGTAGCGCTAGACCAAGGAGATTATTTTGGCGTCTGAGGTGGAGCGCCACACCTACCATCAGCTCCTCGCCTTACCGCGCTCATACGCTGAGTTGGCGAGGACCGGTATCGAATCAGGAATCTTGTGGTTCACTAGTTGGACACTCTACCGACTGAGCTAAACCCGAACCTATTTTTAATTAGATATATACTGATGTTTGTGAATATCACACACACACACTGTTTATTAGCGGTCGTCAGATCACTACAAAGACTAAAATCGGTTATTTCCTATAAGTCTAACATAAACAAAGGGAAACCACTCTAGACTGATAATTTATTTATTTTCTCCTTAAACTAACCCTAACCCTAACCCTAAACCCTAACCCTAACCCTAACTCCGTATTCTTTTTTCCTAGTAGATCAATAAATAAATAAATAATTTACCAGTTAAGAGTGGTTCCCCTTTGTTTATGTTAGACTTATAGGAAATAACCCTAAAATCAGTTTTATGACTGAGCATTAAGAGTGTTTTTTATTTGTAGTAACATTGTTTATTATTATTATTGGTATTATGAGTCGAGGAAAAAGGCTGATTAAAGAGAGCGACCAACACCCGAGGAGAAAAAAGTAAGTTAGGAAGGGAATTAAGAAGGAACGAACGAACAAATGAAGGTAGGAAGGAAGTTTAAAACGAGAAGTCTTATTATGCCCCCCCCCCCCCAACACCAAAAAAATAAGCTGTAGTCTTTTACTGACAGGCAATTTGTTTATTCTCTCAGCTGTTTTAGAACGAACCAAAACATCATTTCCCAAATTCTTCGCTCCTACCTACATGATATGTTATATCTACGCATAACAACATATCGCGCTCATCATTCGAATACTGGTTCGGGAGTTCGAGTCTTAATCGGTGCTCCATTATAATGGTCTTGTACCAGACTAGGCAAAGCTTAACAATTGTATACACATATCGTCATCACTTTTTTTTTTATCTCTCTCTCTCTCTATCTATCTATTGCACTTTTGTCGGACCATATGACCTTTAGGCACCCCTTTTTGATCTCCATTAAGAAAGGACATGTTTTTCATTTACACCATCAATATCCGGTTGTTTTAACAGACAATTTTTAGATTTAAAAAAATTATAAAACTAACCCCTAACCCTAACCCTAACCCTAACCTCTAACAAACAACCGGATATTGACGGTGTAAATGAAAAACATGTCCTTTTTTAATCGAGACCAGAAAGGGGTGCCTTAAGGTCATATGGTCCCTTTTGTCTATCAATTTCTTCAACGATACATACACTTACGAAAGATAGATACATAGTTACATAGATATTAGCAGACAAGATAGAGATAGATTGATCGAAAGATATAAGGAGGAGGGGAGGAGTGGGAGTGGGAGTGGGAGGAGGAGCCGCCAAAGTAGTTTGAACTAATGTAAAGAGAATCCCTTTGGTTTGAATTCAGAGTTTTTCCTTCTCCTAGACTGGCTGCCATACCAAGATTTAAGAGTCTAGTCTGCCTTACTATTTAGCCTCGTAAACTGCTTCTTGATTTTTTCCTGAACTTGATATTTTTATTAATATTAACATGTTAGTAAGATGCGAAACAAGTTCATTTCTTAAGGTGAGTTTAATGGGTTTGAATTCAGAGTTTTCCTTCTCCTAGACTGGTTCCCATACCAAGGTTAAAGTCTGCCCTACTATTTACCATTAGCTGGAGGGAGAATAGTTGATTCGTACCTTTCCCAAGGATATTAGCGTTAAGGATTTGAAATCATCTTGTCGTGTCCATTTCCTACGATGGTAAACATTACACCACGAACCTCCAAAATAAAATACTAGTTTTTGTCTTTTTTGTTTTTGCCTTCTTCAAAAGATTCTTCTTCTTCTTCTTCTTCTTCTTCTTCTTCTTCTTCTTCTTCTTCTTCTTCATTCTTTCTTTCTTTCTTTCTACTTCTCCTTTCTTTCTTTCTTTCTTTCTTCTTCTTCTTCTTCTTCTTCTTTCTTCTTCTTCTTCTAATTCGCGCCCTTCAAACTTCTTTATGTATATCAGGATACCGCTAGCATTTCTTTCGATGGTCATCACGTGTTAAAAATGTATTCCTTTGAGGACACCTTTTTAGTTTATAGAAGAACTACATCCGGTGAGTTCAGAGAATGTTCCAAAGTTGCGGCCTGTTTGTCAGCCAGCAATGGTTGGCTGGCTGGTTGATTTGGATTTTACGGCATGTCAACCCCTGGGTTATTTTATACCGAAGATGTTTTTCTTTTATTTATTCTTGTTGGCTATCAAATGTATTTGTTAAGCTCGTTTAAAAAAAATCTATTTAAAACAGGTACTACAATTCTGGGTTAGAGTAGACCTGGGAGTAATAGCAATGAAGGAGTACTCCACACTCCCCAGAGCTCCAGAATTGGAACCTAACAATTAGATGCGGTTTAGCATCATACCCGGGATACTAAGACCCTCAGTCAGTGCCTTCTTGCACATATACAATAAAAAAGGGTTGGAGGTTACTATAAGATCAATACAGTCTGGACAATCATATAGTTGCTAGAGTTTAACATGTCCTTGATTAGACGGGGTCTCTCCAACCGCCCGTCTGGCCCAAGTAAGGGCCAAAGTGGAGTGTTGCATGTCATGGAATGCTCCGTAAGCATCACAGGTCGGCACATAAGGCCAACAGGTCTCTTCATTGAGGCGGAGGTCTTAACTCTCTGCAGAGGTTTAGCTGGCATACTCAGGTCGAGCCAGCAACCGAGAGGCTCAAAGGGATGTATAGGTAGAGACTGTGTGGTGTTGTATGATCAACTTTTTAAAAAGATTTACACTGTGTGCCGATATTCTCACATAAAGCGACATTAATTGGGAAGGCAGGGTCTCCCATTGACAGATAATCAGTGTTTGAATATTTTGGTGTATATAAGCCGAGCTGCAATCCACCACTTAAATTTATAGACTACGCGAGGTCACATGGTTTAAACATCAACCAATCAACACAGCCGAATACGTGGTTGGTTAACTATTTAATCGCTGATATTGACAGACGTCCATTTGCATTCATTGACCAACGACCTGCAACACTGAGGAGCACCAAGAAACAACCAAAGGATCATATCCAATATTAAGGAACACTAAGGAACAACCAAATGATTCTTCGTTAATGTCGTACTCTGCTTAACACAAAGGATCTCCGATGGACAAGCGCTCTTGCTTGAAGCCTAAAGGATGGCCACAAAAATCGTAACAATGGACATCTAATCTCACTGACAAGTTAAAGCAACAATTCTTCCAAGCCGTAGTTGTACCAGTGCTACTGTATAGCTACACCACTTGGACCCTAACGAAGCGCCTAGAGAATAAGCTAGTTGGGAGCGGCACAAGAATTCTGCGCGCGATATTAAACAAATCATGGAGACATTACCCTACAATAAAGTAGCTGTACGGCCACCTGCCACGTATCACAAAAAGAACTCATCTGAGTGAGACGAACAAGATATGTTGGACACTGCTCATAAGTGACGTACTTCTAAGGAAACCAGCACACGGGCACGCCAGTGTGGGCCGCCCAGCAAAGACTTACATTGCCCAGCTCTGTGCGGATACTGGATGCTGTGCAGAGGACATCCCGAGAGCAATGAATGACAGGGATGGTTAGCGAGAGATTGTCATGGATATCCGTGGTACTAGCGTAACATGATGATGATGATGATGATGATGATGATGATGATGATTATCTCGAAATATTTCTTTACCCGAGTTCATGCTGCCCCAATCGTTATAATGGTCGAAAAAGGGAAGCGCGTGGTGTAATGGTTAAAATCATGAGAAATGGACTCGTCGCCCCGAGTTCAAATCCTGGATGTGGTATTTGCATTTTACTTAGCGCTAATACCATTGGCAAAGGTATCAATCCTACTCTCCCTCCAGCTATGGATAAATAGTAGGGCAGATTGGGCTTTTTAACCTTGGTTAGGCAACCCGTCTAGGAGAATGAAAACTCTGAATTCAAACCTGTTGAACTCCGCTTAAGAAATTACTCGTGCGGAGGGGTTGGTAAATATATCTAATGGTCGAAAAAAGCATTGAACGTGACCTTCATTTTGATTCATTCATCCACGTCGTTCTGACCCTCAATGAACGGCTTCTGCCACTCAGATATCCGCATTCCGTGCATTCTTTTCTTCGACGAGGCGAGGGTCTCTGTTGGATTTTCTCCAGTTTAGCCAAAAACCGGAATGTTGATCTTTTACTTCAGCTCTAAAGGGGTAAACACTTCATAGGAATTAGAAACCAGCTCTAGAAATGTTGTCAGGTCAGGACAAGACTGGTCTTCTTCATTACCTACCTACTAGTACCATGTAAACTAGTACTAACTGTTCTATGGTTGGGTAGCCAGCGACTAAACTGGCACCCCCATCAGCACGACTTGGCTTGTCTGGTGAGGTGGGTGGGTGGATACCCATCATTACAAACACAAGAGCTGCCAAAGGGCGGATGTGTTTTAGTGGTGCCAACCGGCCATCCACACCGATAGGATTGGGGTACTTACTACTCACATAAATACCCAATACAACCGGACTTCAATAAGCAAACAAGTTTAGGAATTTAGATAAGATATCACAAAACGATTTAAGCCGTCTGTCAGTCTATATCTTTATCCTTTTCAATCTTTTCATTCTACTTTATTTCTTTTTTTCATTTAATATATTTTCGAATTGAATTATTAAATTCAATTCGAAAAAAAAAATATATATTAATACCGTTGTCAACTTGAAACTCCCTCAGGTTAAAAATGAGACTGTCCAAATCCACCAAGACGAAATGCAAAAATGTAAATCCTCATTATCTGGTGTTGCTTATCCGCCGAATTTTTATTTCTTAATTCACCTCAATTAAATAATGGACCATTCTATTTTTAGTATAAAGAAAGAAAGGGAAGAAAAAGGACATACACACAAAAAATAATAAGAAAGAAAAAAAGAGAGTAGGAGAAGATGGAGAGGTGGTGAGCGCGCGGAAGCGATAATGATAACATAATGAATGATGAAAAGAAGGAAAGAAAGAAAAGAGAGAGAGAGAGAGAGAGAGAGAGAGAGAGAGAGAAGAGAGAGAGAGAGAGAGAGAGAGGAGGGGGAGAGAGGGTGAGTTAAATTAAGATTATTATACGTTTTACATATTGAAGTAATTGCTATAGCTCTTAACTATGATACGTGGTATATCCACATGACTTGCCAGTAAATTGTTAATTTTTGTTCATTTTTTTATGTACACTTATGTATTAAATAGTTCATACACATATATTCAAATTTTTCGTATTAATTAATAATTTTTCGAATCATTTTTAATTCGAATCAATATTGACTTTAAATATTTTCTATGCGGAATCCAAAAATGTTATCAAAATAGGTATACAATTAACCCTTTTTAAGTTATTAATGATTTCTAAAAAAAAAAGTCACAATGTGGCACTGCATATAAATATTTTCTTTACATTATTATTCTACATATATTGAACATTATTTGTACCAAAAATGGAGTCTGTATTTTGCTTACAAGCGAAGTTACAACATCAGTTAAAATTTGGCACTTTCACGTTTTGAGTGTTTCTGTTCAGTCATTGAATAAGTACTATATGGAGCAAAATAACTGTCAGAGTTCGATAGAAATTATCAGGATTTCACCAACATAATCCTGATATCGAAATTTGACAGTCATTTTGCTCCAAATAATTTTCTCGTAAAACTCTATACGTTAGATAACTTTAAATATATATTGAAATAAAACAAACTATAAATAAATCAATAATACCGGACATGCATTTATCAAAACTTGTTTTAACAAACTATGTGGACTAATGTTGTATACTTAATTTCTGAGTATATATGATACAGGGTTGTTCTTTATTCTATGTATTAATGTTTTTTTTACTATGAATTAAATACTCAGTTAAATTTATGCTATTCCTGAAGGTATTGTGATGTAAGCAGTGACGTAGTTTTATTTACTGACACCGAATTTCCATATATAATATATATATATATATATATACCAAACTTATTCATAAATCCTCGCGGTGAGAAAAAACCCAGCAAATAGTTTGATTGTAAAAATATACTACCAAACATCAACCGGGAAGAAAAAACTTTTTGGAAAAAAGAAAAGACCAAGATGATCGTACCAATAAAAAGTAATCTATTAGTACAATATTTTGGCCAAAAGAAAAAACAATTATATATATATATATATATATATATATATATATATATATATATATATTCACATAAAATCGCCAGGAGACTAAAGCTAATAAGTAAAAAGTGCTCAATACCTAAGTAGAGCAAATAATGAAGATAAATCTAATGAGTCAGACGAACCTACTAAAAGTTTCGCTTAATGCTCTTCAGGGCTAAGATCTTAGCCCTGAAGAGCATTAAGCGAAACTTTTAGTAGGTTCGTCTGACTCATTAGATTTATCTTCATATATATATATATATATATATATATATATATATATATATAGAGAGAGAGAGAGAGAGAGAGAGAGAGTGAGAGAGGGTCCAAGTGCCGCTTCAACGTTTCCGTTGGAGTAGTATTAGTAAATTATCCAAGATCCCTCTTGGATAAATTATTAATGCTCCTCAAACGGAAAATTTGAAGCGGCACTTGGACACTAAATTGATCCACAATCTCAGGAGGTGAGCACATTCTATGTCTAAATATCCAATATGGCCCACAACATAGATAAGATCAACCTAAGGCACTATATATATATATATATATATATATATATATATATATTTGTATATGTATAAGTATTAACTTACCGGTGGGTATAAGAACGATCGTTGGAAGCGCACAATATCCAGAGGTTAAGGTTGAGGAAAAACAAATACAAAGTGCTCAATACAATGTAGAGCATAAACTTCCCATTCCAACGGGCATGTTTATAACACCAAAAATTAATCGTAAACTCGATTAATTTAAAAGTAACCCTGAAGAATCTATCGATGAAACTCGAGTAGGTTACTCATTTCCATTCTTAAATTAATTAATATATATATATATATATATATATATATATATATATAATCTTCGATACATTTCTCCATTATATATATATATATATATATATATATATTCTGTGTGTGTGTGTATGTGTAAGAGAGAGAGAGAGAGAGAGAGAGAGAGAGAGAGAGAGAGAGAGAAGAGAGAGAGAGAGGAGAGAGAGAGAGAGAGAGCGCATAATACAGAAATTGAAACTGCATATTGCAACTACTAACAGTTTAATGTTTTCACAATCAACAAGCAATACAACATTCTTGGAGAACTACAAGTGGTACTAGAGAGCGGCACATGAAAAGCTCGGAATCTAAAACAGAATTGGGTTTACATTGCAGATTATCCGAGAAGTGTACCCTCCCACAAATGAAACGAAACGAAATGCTGGAATATATAAAAAAATAAGATCAAAGAAACGAAACGCAAACACCTTATAATAAATTTAAATCGGGCTTTTTACGACACTAATAAAACCACAAGCAGACACACACACGCAAACACTCACACGCAAATATGTGTGTGCCTCAATGTATGTGTGTCTCTCTCTATGTGTGTATGTGTGTATGTGTGTGTCTTGAGATATTTAAGGGATTCAAAGTTTGTTAGTCTGTACATATATAAAGGGCAGTTGGTGGTAGTAAAACGAAACTAACTTTTTGGTAAAAATAATGTTCAATATATGTAAAAAAAAAATAGAATTTTTTTGTCATAGATGCAGTGCCACATTGGGATATTGATCTTGCTAGGAAAAAATCAGAAATCATCAATAACTTAAAATTGGTTGACTTTAAGACTTTTTTGGTAGCATTTTTTTTATTTCATTGGTCAAAATGCTTTTATAAACCAATTTTTAGGAGTAGGAAAGCTCTAGAGTAGTAGGGAAGCTCAAAAATAGATGACAAAAAGTCGCCATTTTTCGCCAACCACACCAAATTTGGAGAGCTCAAACTCGACATAACTCCGCCAATTTTTGGAATTGGAAGTTCAAATTTTGAGGATTCGTCTAGCGTTAACATAGTCCACACCTGGAAAAATTTTCAGAAAAATTGAAATGTGTGGGTGGGTGACAATTTTACTTTTTTTCTGGGTGATTTTACATGAAATTAACCAATGGCAATTCAAAGTCCAAAGTTAAAAGATTAGATTTGGTTAGGTTTAGGATTTCAGATAATATGCCTGGTGGAACTTAGCTATTGTTGAATTCCTGGTAACTCATTCACATACGGTTCAAAATTATAGTAGGGGATTAGGTCGACAGCTCACAGCTCATTTGTGATAGAGGGATTCATTGCTTGATATTCTCGTCGTCTCGGACAGTATCATCTAGTGATATTCTACTGTTCCGTATTTTATCTAGAAGCTGCTACCGCGAGAGGGTCAAAAGAAAAAGAACCTTCACAGTTCTTACTATGATAGCTGGGTTTACGTGATCTCAATGAGGGCCGTGATTGGCCTAATAACCATTCGCACGTGTGTCCCAAAATAAATTCCAATATACAATCCACATTGAAACTTTTTTTTTTCGCCCTGTTGGCTTGGACAGTGGAATACCCTGACTGAACCTCTGCAGAAGTGTAAGTAAAGTCGACGGGGCGGCCTAAAGTCGGTATCAGCCAGTCAGCGAGGGAGTCTATCCCCTTTTCAATAGCGCTAGACCAAGGAGATTGTTTTTTAGCATCTGAGGTGGAGCGCCACACCTACCATCAACTCCTTACTTTACTGCACAGATCCCTGTGCTACTCATACGCTGAGTGGGCGAGGACCGGTATCGAACCAGGAACCTTGTGGTTTCTAGCCGAACGCTCTACCGACTGAGCTAACCCGGTCCACTGTTAGCCGTGGGTAGCGACCCGTGATGTATAAGAACGGAATCCTGGTGATTCAGCAGCCCATGACATGCAACAATCCACTTTAGCCCTTACTTACGCAAGACGGTCGGTCGGAGAGACCCCTTACGATCAATCGATTGGCCATGTCAAGCCCTAGTACCTATACGATGGTCCCGACTCTATTGCCTTTATGGCACCCCAAACCTTTTTATCGTATATACGCTAGACGGTGGTGGATGTCTTGGTGTACTGGGTATGACGGTATGGAATGTGAATTTATTGTGGAGTACACAATGGTGAAAGATTGTGGAGTACCCATTCATCACCAGTACTCCCAGATCCACTCTTAACCTGTTAGGGTCCCATCTATGGGTCAATCAAAACAAAATGAGTTTTAAAAATGTGTTTAAAAAAGAAAAATTGAGTACCCATTGAGAATTAATAAAGCAAAAACCTCTTCGGCATAAAATGACCCAGCAAGGGTTGACATGCCGTAATCAACCAACCAACCAACCAACCAATAATCAACAAGAAAGAAAGATATTAAAAAAATCATCATTTAGCTATTATAAATTTATTTCGACCAGAAATCAATAAATGAGCTCAGTTTCATCAGACAGACAATTACATAGAAGATATTGATGATCCTAAATAGAATTATCCCCAACATAACAGTCAATTGGATACTTTTACCTATATATATATATATATATATATATATATATATATATTGAAGAAATGGATACAATAGAAACCTACTCGAGTTTCATCGTTAGAATCATCAGGGTTAAATCGACTGAATTAATCGAGTTACCGTGTCATGTACCATGACAATTGAACCCCACATCACCATATATATAATAATATAATATATATATATATATATATATATATATATATATAAGAGTCAGATTTTAGCACTGAAGAGCTTTATGCGAAACTAATAGTAGGTTCGTCTGACTCAGTAGATATCCTTATATATATTATATATATATATATATATATATGGTGATGTGGGTTCAATTGTCATGGTACATGTTAACGGTAGTGAGAGCTCGATGTACCTAGTACCCGTATGTATACGGACAGAGCAATATAGTGAATAAATGAAGGAAAAACTTTAAAATTTAATCCATGTAATAATTTATTTCAACTTCAAAATGCATCATCATCAGACAGACCAAAAAATGGTTGGTACTGATTTTTTTCCGGAAATTCGTGGGGGGGGGGGCTAAATATCTAATTTAGGGGATGATGTTTTGGCTTTGGAAGGTAGAAGGGGACGGGGCTGGGTATTTGGATGAGACGAGAGGAAGTGGAATGAAGCAGATTTTAAATTTTGTTCTCCATTTTATATATATATATATATAATATATATATGTGTGTGTGTGTGTGTGTGTGTGTGTGTGTGTGTTAAAGTGCTTTAACATCACCCCTTCCACCTAGGACATTTTCGCTCAGGACCGCCCTGGGTGGCGGCAGGCTCTCCGTAGTGGGCTATTCATGTCTGAAGTCACCCTAGCGCAACACCATGAAGTCAAGACGGCAACAGAGCTCCGGCACACCAACATCTTCAGGGACAGCCTTCACATGCGACATCTGTGGTCGGGGCTGTTTTTTGAACATTGGCCTTCACAGTCACAGAAGGCTCGGTAACTTTTGGGGCACGGGAAATATATAGTCTTCCGAGACTGCAATGCCGATGAGGATGATGATGATGATGATGAGAATTTTGGTTATAATGTGTGTGTCGGAAGTCCACTTCCACTTCTACTTATAGACTCGCCGAGAACCATGTGACCGTATTCTTGGCCAACCACTGGCAGTACTCTGCTGCTGATATTGTTATTTATACCGGCTGTTCTGGTCATACCAGATGATGTGATGTATTCTCCATACACATTTCCAACTCAAGACATTCAAAGACATCCATCACCTTTTGAACAACAAAAAATATTTTTCACTTCTTTTTATCCTATTGTCCTGAAGAAGGTTTTACATAAACCGAAACGTCATAATAAATTCATCTTTTTTGGAACACTTTGTTTATATATATATATATATATATATATATATATATATATATATATGCCTCAACATGTCAGACTGGATGATTGAATGACTGTTGACTTCTTCTGGCCGCACTTTTGATAAAAGACAGATTCTAATTGTTATTCTTCCTCATCCACAAGAGAAACAGATGTATAAACAACGACGTAGTAATAAACAAGATTCTGACCAATCAAACCGGCCGAAAGGAAGAGATCCTGACCTTCACAGTGAACATTTGTGAATGACTTTTAAAAGGTAATTAATAATTGATGTCGAATGGAAAGTTCTCTTATCATCCGAAAAGAAGACAGATTAGAAAGTTACATAAGAAATTACCTGACGCCATTTTTAAACAATTCCATTTTCTATTGTAAACATAACGATAGGATTTTTCTGTTTGCGCGCGAAATTACGCATGGCACTGAGGTTCTTTTTTTTGTCAGCGGAGAGATAATGGACTAGTAGAGCGACTATTGTTATTTCAAGAAAGAAATGAATGAGTTTGTTAACGTCGAATATTCCGTCTCTGTTTTTCATTGCTACTGTCAGGTTAACTCTACGGCAAAAAAGAACCTCCCCCACCAAAAACAAAACAAAACAAACCAAACAAAAAAAAAACAAAAAAAACAACACAAAATAAAAACAAAGATATGATCAGATCCAAAAGAAGAAGAAGAAATAAAGAAGCTGAAGAAAAAAAGCTACAAAAAAAAAATCATGAATTCAGCATGCTGAATAAGAAAACTGAATTGATAATCCACGTGTAGACATCTGAATGAATTTCTTCTGTATCATTTACATCCTGATTGAGCGCAAGGTGTAGAAAATTAATATAATGCACAAAGTAAAAAGTAAAGTTGGCGGATTGGCCTGTTGTCGGTATCAGCCGGGCAACGAGGTTGAGCGTCATACTTACCACCAGCGCCCGACTTTACCGCATAGACTAGATTACCCAATCTGTGCTACTCATGCGCTGAGTTGCTGGGGCCCGATGTCGAACCAGGAACCTTGCGATGCGTTTTCCTTATTAAATGCAGAAGTCAATGATTGTTGGTTTGTAGTAATTTAGACCATCGTATACTCACCTCCAGTCGAAGACTTTAGCAACATGGCTGCCAGGCTTTTACTTGGTATAGCCTTGGGTTGAGTTTTATTAGAACATATCTTCCCTCCCCTTCTTCTCTCTCCCCCTCTCTCTCTCTCTGTTTTTCTTTTTCTCTTCTCTTCTTTATTTTCCTCTAGTCTTTCTTTCTTCCTTTTAAAAAAAAGTTGTTCTTTTAATCAATTGAAACAAAAGAAAAAATGACGCCTTTTAAGTGAAATGAAGAAACCAAAAAATTAATTTATGACCCAAATTGAATAATGATATACACTTTTACCTCAACACAGCAAAGTAGAAAAAAGGGACATTTTCATTTACTAAAAGAAAAATGAAAAAGAAAAAGAAAGAAAAAAAATAAAGAAAAAAATAAAGAAAAATTAAATAAAATAGAAAAAGGACAAAAGAAAAAGGAAAAGAAAGGAAAACAATAAAAAGAAATAAAAATAAAGAATGAAGAAATAAAAAAGTAAATGAAAATGAAAAAAAATGAAAAAAAAAAACAACAAAAGAAAAAGGAAAAAGAAAAAATAGTAAAGTAAAAAAATGAAAAAAGTAAAAAAAAAAAAAAGTAAAAGAAAAAAAAAATGAAAAAGTAAAAGAAAAAATGAAAAAGTAAAAGAAAAAAAAAAATGAAAAAAGTAAAAGAAAAAAAAGAAAAGGAAAAAGACAAATACTAAAGTAAAAGAAATGAGAAAAAATGGAAAAAGAAAAAGTTAAATAAATAGAAAAAAAGTAAAAAAGACAAAAGAAGAAAGAAATAAGAAAAAAGAAAAAGGAAAAACGGAAAAAGAAAAGAGGAAAAAAATAGAAAAATGAAAAAAAGTAAATGAAAAATAAATAGGAATAAAGAAAAAGGACAGAAGATAAAATGAAAAACAAAAAGAAAAAAAGGTAAAAGAAACAGAAATAAGAAGTAAGAAAAAAAAAAGAAAAAAAAAAAAAAAATAGAAAGTGTACCTATGTATATACGTCCGTATATCTGTAATTGTACTATGTATATAGGTATATGTCTATGTTGCATATGTGTGTGTATTTTCCTAATTATGGGTGTCCGTCTTCATTTATCAGACCAACGTCCAACCCTGATGATTTTGTGAGAAGATAAATAAATGTGTTGACAGGATAAAAACTAAAAACGCCTTAAAACAGATTTGGCCTTATGGTTCTTTTTGCCGCCTTTTCCTTTCCCGCCTTATTTAACGCCATTCTTTTATCCAACAGATGAACACTGTCATGATTCTTTCAACGCAATTATTTCTCGTATAAAACGAGTCAAAGATGGCCTCTCACTCAAAACAGGAAAATGGTTTTGTATATGAATTAATACTAACTTCCATTTTTTGTTGTTGTTGAAATTAAGCCTAAATCATCTACCATACTTTCTAAACCGGAAGTCTACGACGAACTATCATTATATAAAAATCTCCTAAGTTTAGCACAACTTACACTACTAATCCGAACAGAGCGGGTAAATCAATTATATTCCTTAAATATTAGCCCATTTATTCTTTCATACTTCAAAAAAGTCCGTACGATATATTTTCATAAGCCTAACAATTAATACTTATAGTGAAATGCATGAAATGAAGGTGATTTATGAAGGGTATTGTGAGAAGGAAATTAACCTTGCCTGAGAGTTAAAAAGTTATGGAATATGAAGGTGATAGTAATACCAGTCATAGTCCAAGCACTCGGAACTATCCTCAAAAACACAGAATAGAGAACAAAAATCTGAGCACAGCTGGGATGGGCAAAATTAATTAGGAGAGTCCTGGAAAACTGAGAAAGCTTGCTGTCATTAGGACTTCACTGAAAACCGCCTGTTACTACTTCCTTATTAGTACACGTCTCCTCTCCCCTCCCTACCCCTCTCTCTCCCCTCTCTCTCTCTCTCTCTCTCTCTCACACACACACACACACACACACTGTTTCATTTCCTTGTTGTTGCAAGATGGGTATATTATCCTAACTTTTGTGAGCTAGGACTACTAATGGAAGGGGGGGGGGAGGAAGAAATAAATAAATAAGAGATGATAAAGGTTTAAAAAATAGTGATGAGCCAAAACAGGATGAACGATGGTTTGACCGTAGCGTGACCCCGAACTGAGAATTGAGTGGCAACCGGAAGTCGGGTGTTGACCGGAAGTCACGTGGTGACGTGGAACAACGAAGAAATGGATCAGTCTCTTTTTGCTTTCGGACGTCTAGGGGAACGGACGGGTCTCTGGACCCTAGCATGGGGTCACAGTAGTTTAACAGTTTCTCTCTCTCTTTCTCTCTGCCTTTCCTCCTCTCTGGCACGAGCCCACTAGACGAGCACGATAATAAAGGCTAGCAGTTGTGACGACATATTTCTCGTGTTATAATTTCTATCAACACCATTTTAGCACTGTGAATTTGGAGGCACGTGGACGAGACCCGCTATATGATATATACGCCGCCGCCGCCTTACCGTTATCGTTTCAGTACACAGGAAAAAAGGACAACGTTACTTATATCATTTTGGTACCGTGAAAATATACCACCACGGTACATTGTATTACAATCACAAAACAAGAAAATTCTAAAACTCATTTTTATTTTTAGATGTAGCATTGTCAACATTAATTTTTACAAGTATTTTCTTTCATCTTTGAAATTTTAGTCTCTCTCTCTCTTCTCTCTCTCTCTCTCTCTCTCTCTTCACACACACACACACACACACACTGTCTCACTTCCTTGCATTACAATCACAAAACAAGAAAATTCTAAAACTTATTTTATTTTTAGATGTAGCATTGTCAGACATTAATTTTTACAAGTATTTTCTTTCATCTTTGAAATTTTAGTCTCTCTCTCTCCTCTCTCTCTCTCTCTCTCTCTCTCACACACACACACACACACACTGTTCCTTGCATTACAATCACAAAACAAGAAAATTCTAAAACTTATTTTATTTTGTAGCATTGTCAGACATTAATTTTTTACAAGTATTTTCTTTCATCTTTGAAATTCTCTCTCTCTCTCTCTCTCTCTCTTGGTGACTATCCATCTGATGAGACTTGATTTGGGGAGCTTTGTTAAATCAACTTAGATTTATAAATGCCCCAATTTTGGTCGAAATAGATTTATTATGGAATAACGGTGTTGAGCTTTTCCTTCCTTTTAAAGATAAATATTGCTCTGTATATAATCTATAAAGATTATTATACATTGAGCTCTCTTTAGTGATTTAAAGATTCACTGTATTTATACATACTGGATCATACAATAATAATACAGTGTCTTAGAAATCACATATAGAATCATCCCTTACTACCAAGTTACCTCACATCTCTCTCTCCCCCCTCTCTCTCTCTCCTCTCTCTCTCTTCTCCTCTCTCTATATATATATATATATATATATATGTGTGTGTGTGTGTGTGTGTGTGTGTGTGTAGAAATGTAGACAAACACGGATGTTATAATGGATGACTGTTAATTTTTGGTGATATAACGTTTCGGTCATAACTCATCTCTTGTCCCGAAGAGGGTCAGGAAGACCATAACGTTAAAGCGTCGACATTATCACCAAAAATAAACATTCATCCATTGTAACATCCCGTCTTTGTCTACATAAGGGTTTCCGTGATAGGAACCAATCAAAATTGAGAACTCAGACGTATCGTGTTTTCCCGAAAATAAGACATAAGACTTGCAAAATAAGACCTAGCATGATTTTTCAGATTGATTTTAATATACGCCCTACCCTTGAAATATAACCTAGTTGAGAGCAGCAGGAATTTTGGAATCCAGTGACTTGCAAAACAATAACATTCCAGAGGATGATGACATGATTATTTTTGAATGAATTGTCGTTAATGAGTTTTTAAATAAAAAAAAATATGTTAATGGTAAATAAATGGAGATCGTTTTTTGTAATTTCTGTTTATTTAGAAATTTCCTAATTTTCTACTTCGTAATTTCATTTTACGATATAGGAAGAATAGGACATCCCCCGAAATTAAGCCCTAGTTTTATACTTCAGAATGGAAATTGATATAAGCCCTGTATTATTTTCGGGGGAAACATGATACATATAAAGATTTGCGTAAATATTTTTACATATACGGAATATTTTAAATAAATGAATATATGAATACCTTAGTTCATCAGATATAAATTTAAATTTAATATCTGATGAATTAAGGTACTCATATATATATATATATATATATATATATATATATATGTGTGTGTGTGTGTGTGTGTGTGTGTGTGTGTGTGTGGAATTGGTGAATAAATCCACTAGTACATTCTACACTACTTTGTGCCATCATCAGGTGTGAAGTAGATGTCTCCATGCACAGTAGCAGTAGGAATTAGTAGGGTGAGGGGCTCAAATGATCGTAAGAATGTTATGGAGAATAGGAGGAGAATTGGCGGGAAATTATAGGGCATTTGAGAATATATTTGCTGGTTTCAAAGTTGATATCTTTTAAGGTGTTTTTTTTTTGTTTAATGTGTAGGGCTTCGAGTATTCGAAGCTTTTGTTTGTCTTTGTTTCTTTGTGTAGTACGTGTGTATTTTCAGTTAGAATTTTCCGGTAATTAGAGGGGGGTACGAATGGGATTTTAAGTGTTGCATGATCGAGCTTGTATCAGTTAAATGTAGTGTTAACCGGCGTGACAGTGTCGTTGTTGTATGACCAATGTACGTGCTTTCAACTTTGGAGAGGCAATATCCTACTGAACATCTAAATTTATTCACAAGATTGGTCTCGTTAAGATGAGTTGTTGTTGTTGGGGGATGAGTTGTTGCTGGTGACAAGGTTGCTGGTTTTAAAAAGAACCACGGAAACAACTCACCACTTCACACCTGATTGTGGCACTAAGTAGTGCAGAAAGTACTAGTGTGAGAACCTTCGGTGGATTCATTCAGCAATTCCATCCTGATATAAAAAAGATGGCCAGACAATTAGAAAGGATAGAAAAGAAACTCGTTAGACAAGAAATGTCCGTCGTGTTCAACAAAACATGCATAAATGAAAAAGAAAAATGCTGCTAATATATATATATATATATATATATATATATATATAATATATAGCCACACTGAAGAGACTTGATAAGTCGAAACACGTGTCTGTGTATGACTCTCTCTCTCTCTCTCTCTCTCTCTCTATATATATATATATATATATATATATATATATTAGTCATTTACAGACACCGTCTTTTGACGTATTATGTATCCTCAGTGTTGTTAGTACACTCCTAACACACACACACACACACACACACACACACACACACATATTTATTTATTTATTTATTCATATATATGATGAATGTATTTATTTCTGTAGTGCTATTTATTCATATTTTTATTACGGAATACCAATGCCGTACAGTTTGGTAATAGATAATACCTAATAATATCCGTTTTAGTTATATAAATTTCCACAAGAAATATCAAAATCCTGTTATCTTTGGGCAAGAAGTAAATCTACTTTAAAAAAAAAAGATGGTTGTGGTGTACTATGTGTGTGTGTGTGTGTGTGTCTGTCTGTCTGTCTGTCTGTCCGAATCTTATGAGCAATAATATGTGTGCATGCGTGTGTCTGTAAGAATTTCAAAACTGTATATATGTGTACATAAATACTCATACCCATTTTATTAGTCCACCCACGCACTTTATATGTAATTACCTTTCACTTCTTAGAACAACTTTATGTATATTCCTATTTGCAAAGTCGGCCATATTAGACAAATTGAACTTATAAACATTCCTCGTCTGACGTAAAAGATTTACCGCCTCTTTTTATAAACTTATTGAATGAAAGAAAAGTAAGTAAAATAAATAACACGTCTGGAATGTTCAGTTTTGTCATCACGAATCTTTTTTTAAACACGAAAATTGAATAAATTTGGCTCGGCCGAAAATTCAGAGGCGGGAAGAGATTGTTCATTTTCTCTTAGGACAACTAACATGTGCACGTTGGATTGTCTTATGCTATCATCCTCTAAATTCTTACCTTCTCTTATTATTTATAGCACTCTCTATGTCCCTCTCCCTCTTTCGCTCACTGCTCCCCTCTCTACCTGACCCCCATCTCTCTCCCAGATTCCTCTATCAACCTGACTTCTCTCTCTGCACCCACTCTCTCCCTGCTCTCTCTATTTCCCCCTGCCCCTCTCTCTATCCACACCATCCCTCTACATGCCCCCGCTCTCTACCCACCCACCCTCTCCCTCTACCCACCCTCCCTCTACCGGACACCGCCTTCTACCTATCCCTCCTATGTCTCTCTCGTTTACTCTGATAATCAACTAGTTCTAATTTTACTTTGTGCTGGACAACTCTTTAAGCTGTTGGGTTCCCATTCTAACAGCAGTCCATAATGATATTGATGCTTCTATTTAGGAAGGAGTTAAAGATTATGATTAGAATCAAACATTTTCTGTTATATCGAATATCTGGATGATTAAAAAAACATAGAGGTTCGAACCCTAGACAGCGAGGAGTCTATCCCCATTTCACAAGCTCTAGACTAAGGAGATTGTTTTTTTATGTCTGAAGTCGAGCGCCACACCCACCATCAGCTCCTCACTTTACCGCACAGATCCCTGTGCTACTGATGCGCTGAGTTGGCGAGGGCCGGTATCGATCCAAGAACCTTGTGGTTCCTAGACGGACGCTCTACTGACTGAGATAAACCGACCCTTAAAAAATTAGTTCTCGAAAAGTACACCTGTGAAGTAAAATTGCTTACCAACTGTTGTCTAGCACTCTAACAATTTGTTTAAAAATAAATTATTTACCTTACAAATCATATATACAAAAAAAAAAAGATTCTGGCATTGAATAACTCGCACGGTTGACACGCTCTTAAACAAAACTAAACTAAACTAAATCCAATATTATCAACTTGTAAAGTTAGAAGTGTAAAGTGATGAAAATTCCCATTAACTTCGCCTGTCAAATTTTTGTGAGATTTATACTAAAGAATGAACACCAGCGTTTGTCCTTGGAAAACAATATGGTTTACGCAGCACAACGATATAAATACAGGAATTAACTTAATTTAAGCGCATAAAGTATTCATTTCAACTGCAAAACATTTTGGTCTCTAAGTACATTATTATCACGAGCAAGAATATTCGCCCTCCCCTGGGCGTGAATATTTAAGTTTTAATGTAATGAAATATATCAAATTAGAAAGACTAACAATATTAAATAAGAACGAATATGAAAAGATTAAACTTATTTTAATTATATTTTAATTAGTTTCTATATAAAATCATACATAGGATTGATTTTAATACGTTGGAGAATAAAACAATAATATTAGAGATCAATGACACCAAGTAATTATTTATTAAACCAGGTTTTGTTAAAACCAGTATGTAAATTAACCACTCCATATATTATGCAAACCTTTATTTCTTAGTAATATATAAGACACGTTGCGGGTTTTCAAACGCACAACTAACATGGGCCTTTCGGTGCCTGTATCTATTAATGTAAATTAACAGCGTCGATCCCAGGGGCTATCCCCCCAGGCAACACCTGCCCCCTCGATTTAAAGGGACAGGGCTGGGTTTATTGCCCAGCGCCTGAGGCGTCCCCCTCGAGGGGGAATGCCGACGGGATCGACGCATTTTTTTGTGTCTATCACCCATAAACTTCGGCTTGTGGGTGGGCCCACATAAAATGTCCTTATGTCACGCCCTCATAAGTGGGGTGAGAGGCAAATACCCTAATAACATGGCTGTTTTGAGGCAAATCTAACTCAGATTTTCAGAGAGAATAAATATATATTAATGATTTTAGCTATAAACTAAATATTCATTGATAAACTTACGCAATTCCTGAGGGTATTATGATATTAACAGTGACGTAGTTTCGGTTACAGACAGACGCCTAATCTCCATTATAATAAGATATTAGTAATAGAATCAAATTACACATAAATCATGCCATATATTATTCATGGAACATTCTGCGCGCGCGCACACACACACACACACACACACACACATACATATATATATATATATATATATATATATATATATATATATATATATATGGGAGTAAATATGGAAAATAAATCCAAACTAAAAAGATTTTCATCTCCTGTCACATATAAAAACATCCATCATTTTCTTCACCCCAAGAGACATCCTGATGAAGGTTCAATGAAACCGAAATGTTTTAAACATCGATAATTAAATTCATCACATTTTCGGAACACTTGCTTTTTCAAATTTACTTTATATATATATATATATATATGCGCAAGCCCAACAGTGTTTCCAATAGCCACACAAATAGTTTCTCTGCACCGCCAGCGCTTTTGGAGACCTTACTTTTGGAATTACCCACGTGGTACGGAGCATGGGGTCAGAAGAAGCCCACGTGAGCAGGCATGAGCAAGGAGGGTCACTGACCAATATTTCAAAGTCGTTTTTTTTTTTTTTTTTCTTTTTTTTGTCGAATTGTGACTGAACTCTTTACCTCCCCAGCTTGAAATGCGAGGAATGTGTGTGTGTGTGTGTGTGATTGTGGGAGTGTAGAGAGAGAGAGAGAGAGAGAGAGAGAGAGAGAGAGAGAGAGAGAGAGAGAGAGAGAGAGAGAGAGAGAGAGAGAGAGAGAGAGAGAGTAGACATTTTAATTTCTCAAAAATACGTTCCTGGCGTATTTCTGTTCACGGCTACTATTGAACGATATCGCCTTCCATTTCTTCTTCTTTGCATCCGATCTGGCGGATCCACCCATTTCGTAGGTCAAGTGAATGAAACATTTACCCCTCAAGCGAATTCGACGGCATAAAAATGGAGTCGGCTTTCTGCTCACACCTTGCAGCTCGGTTTTCATTTATTCCTCTGAGCTTTATCTTCCCTAATTTACTATTTTGGTCGTTTATATGAATAGATGATTGCCTGGAATGTGTTAAACAATTCCCTTTTATGTTTCACATAGACTGAAAGATCAATGAATGAATGATACGAAACTCATAATTAGTGAAGCAGGTGAATTTAAGATTCCATAAAATAAAGAAATACGTCATTGTTCTACCAATCAACAAAAAGTAGATGTCTTATTGCGATATCAATCTGTATTCGATCTATTTCGATATCTCATTCTCCACCCCCCTCTGTCTCTGTCTCTGTCTGTCTGTCTGTCTGTCTGTCTGTCTCTCTCTCTCTATATATATATATATAATAAATAAATATATAAAGGTTTTACATATCTATTTATTAGGTGACAAAGGAACATTCACAACCATATTGGTTTATGCGATGCAATCATCAGGTGTAAACATCTTCACCTGATGATTGCATCGCATGAAACAAACATGGTTGTGAATGTTCCTTTGTCACCTAATAAATAGATATGTAAAACCTTTATATATTTATCTTATTATATTATATAACAGCTCTATTTTATATTGAGCACTCTACCAATTAATACTGCCTTTGGTACACCATTCCAGCAAAAGCTGAAATAGTGACCATCTCACACTATATATATATATATATATATATATATGGAGAAAGGTAGACAAACACGGGATGTTATGGAATGTTTATTGACGACGATGCAACGTTTCGATCTGTTAGACCTTCTTCAGGACTTGGATATAGTTCTTGCTTCAATGAAGGACATCCTCAAAATGGTGAAACAGGAAGTCGCCAGTAGAGGGAGGGGTGGTTGGGGTGGTTAGTGGATTTTCTTCTCTCTAGATGGGGAGTGTATCAGAATGGCGAACAGAACATCCCGTGTTTGTCTACTTTTCTCCACATACTGTTGGATTTGCCTCCTCGCATTTCTCCCATATATATATATATATATATATATATATATATATATATATATTGTGGATGATATGGTTGGTATATTTCTAAGCAGATAGTGCTCAATATCATTGATAGAGTATTTATTTTAGGCCAACCTGGTCTGAAGATCGCATAGGCGAGAAATTATTAAATTAGAAAGACTAACGAAATTAAATAAGAACGCAAATAAAAAGATTACTCTTGATTATACTTCAATTGATTTCTATATAAAATCATTCATATAATTGATTTTAATACGTTAGAGAATAAAACAATAAGATCAAAAATCAAGAACACAAAATAATTATTTATTAAACCCGGTTTTGTTAAAACCAGTATGCAATTTAATCACACCATATATCATGTAAACCTTTATTTCTTAGTAATATATAAGACACATTGCAGAATTTTAAACGCACTAATGATATGAGCTATTTCGAGGCAAATCTATCTCAGATTTTCGTTAATAAATAAGATTTATTCTGTGTATTAATGATTTTGACGATAAATTAAATACTCATTGTTAAGCTTACACAATTCATGAGGGTATTGTGACGTAAGCAGTGACGTAATTTCGGTTACAGATAGAAAGCCAATGAATATCAATTATAATAAGATAAGGATTTAAGAAAATACATTTTTTCACTAAAAATTTCTAATCACTTTAGCTATTTACCCATTTCTCTCATCTTGCACATGTATCAATATTAAATAATTGCTTATAAAAACGAATAATGGCGTACTGTCGTCTGTCTCTCTTTAATTGCATGCCTTTGTGGACTAGGTGTTTTCTCTTTTTTCTCTCTCTCTCTTTACAGGTGTAGTAACGAGTCGAACTTACCTGACTCAAAGCGTCCTCGATGCCAGGCCTGCGAAACTGTCTCTGGCATGGAAAGGAATGTGATCGGGGAAGAAGGAATGTGGTACGCCATTGTACCTACTCTAAGTAAGAAGTGTCAAGAAGTTGGAGGGGGCAGAATGGACTTTTTATAGAGGTTGCGAGGCATTATGGGTGACTACCCATGGTGCATTGCAACTTTTATTTTACTATAAAAGCGACCTATTTTTAGCCTGAACAGTGCACTGCATTTTTGTTCTTCAGTAACAGAGTGTCGAGAGAGCGAAAGAAGAGAATAAGAATAAGAATAAGAAATAAGAAATGTATTTATCAATAGTAGGTACAAGTTATAAAGAATAAGTAAAAGAAAAACTTTATTTTTGTTAAATAAATTAGGCATGGCCTCCCTTCAATAGTAGAAGGGAGGCCATGCCTAATAGCGTGAAGCTAAGCCCATGGACATGACCACCCTTGGACACTCACAAGAAACGATACAAGACACACCAGACAACACAAACATATAGATATATATCATGAGACAAATTAGCCGTGTGAGAATCTAAATGCAAATCTGTTGTTTATAAGAGGCAATAAAATGCTTTTTCAAAAGTTTTTTAAGGACAAAATAATTTACGAAACAAGCTTCACCTTTCCTCCTTTTCTTCATCAAACAATACCGACTGAATAGAAGAAGAAGAAGAAGAAGAAGAAGAAGAAGAAGAAGAAGAAGAAGCTGGTGGACAATTTTCAACAGGTCAACTTGATCTAGTAATGGTTATCATCAAAGTTTAGCAATGGCGGTATTGTATTTATATTTTCACGGATGTTAATTTTCTTTATGTTATCAAAATCTTCATAGAATAATGTCATCCAACTGCAGTTTCTCATTCGAAAACAAAACAAAAAAATCTTTATTTTACTGTCGCTGCCAATAAATCGATAACATGACTAAGAGGTTTCAATAAGTTAGTTGCTAGGGTCCCTGGATAAATATAGTACACTGGACATATGATCATAATTAATGCTAGAAGGAAAGTCCGGTCTTAGCATATCTTTCCTGTTAGTCAAACCAATATGGCGACCAGACCCCTGAAACTAAAAAAAAAAACCAAACTGTTATGAGCTTGGGATATGTGTCATCATTGTAACTCGTATTCATCATTTCTCGGTGTTTGAACATTACAGCGTTACCAGGCAACGAATAATGTTCTCACGTCTGCATACATTGATTTGCGGTCATTTTTAATGGATACCTCATAGAATATCATCAAATAATCCATTACGAATAAAAGAAAAGAAAAATAGTTTCGAAATTTAAGTGTAGCGAATTTGGTCATGAAAGAATAAAGCCTATATTTTATAACTAGAAGCGGCTACCCAGCGCCGACTGGGTAGAGGGACTGGGAAAGCCCCCTGATGTCTTGATTTGTTTACTTTTGAGATTTACAAAATGCTGGGCATTTTTAAGTAGAATTTCAATGCTATTTCTATGTAGATTTTAATGTCTAAATTTTCGAATATAAATCAAATCTTAGTAATTTTTGCACAAAAAGCAAGAACTGGTGATATTTAATGTATATGTGTTTACTTTGTCGTTAATTGTTGTATTTTCCTAGTTTCATCAGGACATACATACATACATACATAAACACCATAAACTGCCCTTTACATATGTATAGATAAAACTTTTATCAAATGTCCACTATTTATAGTCGCTTAGGGCAGTGATTCTCAACGTGGTCCAGCTGGACCATCTGTGGTCCACAGAACATTTCTAGTGGTCCACAGAGAGTTCAAAGCCACAAAAATGTTTTAGCCATTTCACAAAAATGTAACTAATTTAGCGCTTCTTATAATGACCCTCCCCAGTTGAAAATCTCTATTTAAGCGCACGTCGATGATCGGCCGAAAATGAATTGTCTTGTCTTACTTTAAACACGTGTGCTAGCCGCTCGCAGCAACATTCAAGAAAAATAGGATTGGTCCATGGGAATTTTTTGAATAAAAAATGGTCCATTAGCCGAAAAAGGTTGAGAAGCACTGACTTAGAGTATGGGCTTCTTTAAGGGAATGTTGTTTTTTTAAATATCTATTTAATCTAATCCCATGAATTATCATTGTAAAAGATGTAGAGATTAGAATTGCTAATTTCGAGAATATCCAAAACGCATGTCTTTTCAGTGGGTCAGCAACACCCGAAGAACGTATTCTTTTTATGGGGCTGGAAATCATAATTTTGATGGAAGTGGAATTGTGGGATATTTATATTATTTTCGTATTTTATCATTTGCTTTTTTCTTTTCGTATTCTATCAGTTGCTTAAAAAAGAATAGCAACCAATGTGCCATATATGCCAGACTACATTTATACATATATAAAGGGCCGTTGTGTATATATATATATATATATATGTAAATCAAATGTATTTTATGATTTTTCTCATCTTTATTGTTACATACACAACGTTTTGGCCGATGTGCCCTCCAACTTCATCAGGTGTTTCGTGTCGAACTCGGAAACCTTCTTGTCAAATTTGGGAACCTTCATATCGTCGCCGGAAGCCTTCACGGAACATCGAAACGAACACTTTATTTAATCCATGGAGGTCCCCGATTAGAATATGAAGGCTCCCGAGTTCGACAAGCAGGTTCCAGAGTTCGAATAAAAAAGCACGGGAAGAAGGCCGGAGAGCACATTGACCGAAACGTCGTATATATTCAATAAAGATGAGGACAATAGTCCGAAAAATCTAAATGATACAAATAATGAAGACTCGTCTAAAAATTCAGACAAATAAGATGTTCATATAACTAAACAAATTCGACTTTGGAATTTTGTCGAGGCGTGACAAAAATGATCATTATATTATAATGAAGATTCGGTGTCTGTCTGTTTGTAACCGAAACTACGTCACTGCTTACATAATAAAGAATTACTTTGTATTATTGCTCTCTAATATTATTATTTTTATTCTCCAGCATATTAAAATCAATCCTATGAATGATTTTATATAGAAACCAATTAAAATATAATTAAAATAAGGGTAATCTTTTTACATGCGTTCTTTCTAATTTGATATATTTAATTACATTAAAACTTAAATACTTACGCCTGGAGGGTGCATATTTTTGCGAGTACTGATAATGATACTGCTCAGTGGAAAAGAATATTTTAAGAAATGATTTTTGAGCATTATGGTAACGAAATATCACGAGACCAGCGACAAATTCTCCTCACGTGATCAGCGAAAATAACCGACACAGAAAGTTTATAGAAAGAGAAAAAGGAATTCACCAAGCGTGATGATACTATGTCGTAGTAAATTGATGTTTATTGAACTAAAACAATTTGGCATTGGGACACATTCAGACGTTACTCATTTTCAGTGGTGTTAGTCATCTCTCTGGTTTGGTTTGGTTTAAATACACTTAGGGATATCATTGCATGTCTATCTTTGGTTTTTAGAAATATATTAAAAATGGAATTGTCGGCTGGCTTAGAATACGCTAACTGTGTCCCTTGCTAAAAAAAGGGTTTAGTTTGGTTTGTTATGTTGGATTTTACGGCATGTCAACCCTTGTTGGGTTATTTTATGCCGAAGATGTTTCGTTCTATTCATGCTTGCTGGGTATTCAATTAAAAAAAAAATCTTAATGTTTTTAAAACTCTTTTTTTAAAATTTAACCCATAGATTGGACCCTAACAGGTACTATCACTCTTGGTCAGAGTGGATCTGGGATTAATAGCGATAAAGGGGTACCCCATACTCCACAGAGCTTCAGAATTGGAACTTCACCACTAAATGCAGTTTAAGCCAGATCTCTGTGACCAAAGCTTTACCATTGAGAGCGAAGGTTTTTAAAATGATAATATTTAACATATGAACTCAAATAAATAAATAGTTGAAACAAGAGGCATAATTATTTGTCTGAGTTTTTTCAGATGAAGCTTAGTATTATTTAGATTTTTCGAAATGTTATCTTCATCTTTATTGTTATATACACAACGTTTCGGCCGATGTGTCTTCCGGTTTTCTTCAAGTGTTTCTTGTCGAACTCGGGAACCTTCACGTTGAATTCTGGAGCCTTCATGTTGTTGGCGTTTTTTGATATAAGGTGTGTGCCAGATGTCCACTTCTACTTATAGACTCGCCAATAACCATATTACCAACCTATTGGCCAATCACTGGCAGTACTCTGCTGCTGATATTGTTATTTATACTGGCTGTTCTGGTCATACCCACTCACAACTACTTTGAACCTTCGTGGATGACGGAACATAGGATTATATCACTGGACCTTTTGACACTACGTAGGATTCCATAACGCAGGACTTATTCACTTACCAAAGGATTCTATAGCTCAGGACTTACTTACTTTAAGTCCTTTTCAACTGACCAAGGATGGCGGTCAGAAACTTAATACATGTCGTGATTGGGAGCCTTCACGGAACTTCGAATCGAACCCTTTATTCAATCCATGGGGGTATATTGTTCACATTCCGTGACCGGGTACAAGTGTTAAGCTAGGCTAAGCATTCTGTTATTTTCTGTAGTTAGGATTGAACCAGCAACCAACAAATGATCGTCACTTAGAACTTTATAAACTCAGCACTTATATCCATTGCACCATGTGTCCATAATACAAAATCTATATATTAATACTCGTGTTCGTTAAGAGTACGACCGTTATTATCTTGAAACACCCTCTGGTTAAAAATTAGACCGTCCAAATTGTCCAAGTAGAAATGCAAAAATGTAAATCCTGATTATCTGGTGTCACTTATCCACTGAATTATTATTTCTTATGAGTGTAGTCATCACCACAGCTAAATAACGGACCATTTTGTTTTTATTATAAAGAAAGGGAAGGAAAAGGACATGTGATACAGAAAAATATAATAAGAAAAAAGAATGAAAGAAATAAAAAGAGTAGGGGAAATATAGAGACAGGGGGTGAGCACGCGGAAGCGATAACGCTAATCTGTTTTAATCGAACATAATGAAAAGAAGGAGCGAAGGAAAAAAAAAGGGTGAGAGAGAGAGAGAGTCAAATCAATATTATTATACTTTTTATATCTAATTATCTTTCTGTGGTATATCCACAGGTCCTGCTAGTATATTTGAAAGTCTACCGGAATTTTATTGTGATCTAAAACATTGTACATAACAATACAGATGGGTGGGAAATGAATATTGAAAAAAAAAAAAAGAAAAAAAAAGAAGCTTTTGACAACGAAGGCGACAGAATATCACGTGACCACCGTCTGATCACGTGATTAAGTAATCAACTCTGCGAGATCTGATAAATAAAACAACGAGTCATAGATTGGATGATTGTTTCATACAAAATGGTTCATGTATTCTAATTATAAATTGAAATGAGAAATGATATCATTTAATTTTAAATAGAGACGAATTCAACTCGAATCTTTGATGAGCTAGAAGGCGGTGGGTGAGGGTGTTAGTGTTTTGAGTATGGCGATAAACTGCATCTAGTGATGAGGTTCCAATTCTGGAGCTCTGGGGAGTGTGGAGTACCCCTTCATTGCCATGACTCCTGAGTCCACTCTGATCCGTAGTGATACTACCTGTTAGGGTCCAATCTATGGGCTAAATAGAGAAAAATATGTCTAAATATTTTTGAATACCCAACAAGAATGAATAAAACAAAAACCAACCAACCAACCAACTATAACATAATGGGGGGGGGCATGAGTGTAATCTGATATGTAAATTAGCGCGGAAAGGTTTTTAGCAAGGATTACGTGTTAGATGAGAATGGAAAAGTTTATTGAGGAATCATCAATGTCACATAGTATGTTTCTATTGGATGAGCCCTGTGACGTGGCGAAGTGAGAGAGAGGAGGACTGAGAGGTGAAAGTGTGAATTGAGTTTGGAATTATGAGTTG
>CM042168.1:65786515-65793265 GCA_023376005.1 Doryteuthis pealeii
AAATCGGATTGAACTCTTAATATGGCGATATTATGTTTATAATTTAATGATGAGAATTGAAAGTTGGTTGGCCAAAGATGCAAAAGCAGACGAGACTTTGCTGAATGAGCAGATGGCGAATTAAGCTTTTATTTCTAAATAACAAATTGATAGCCTAAAATAGCGATTTTGGATTGGTTGGGCTTTAACTCGTGCAGATAAGTATGGGACAGCGTCTTTCGAAAAAGAAATAAGTATTAATAGGATAGTAAAAATGGAAGATGATTAAAGAAAGAGAAAAAAAAAAGAAAAAGAAAAAAAAAAAAAAGAGACAGATATGATGTACAATAGATTTGCCTTGAAAAAATAAGTACGATTTAAACAGAAAGAACAGGTTGGCTGAAAGCGGGAAAAATTTTTATCTGGTAATTGATTTGAAATGTTTATATTCTTCATTGCAAATTTAAATTCGAGATGACGAGAGGCGTGGAAGGATATTTACTTTTGTTTAATGGAAAGTTTTCATTTTTTGGTTATTTTATGAAAGGAATCATTAATTTTTCAATTCGGCCAGTTAATACATTAATTAAACTAGAAAGAATGTGCCACTTCGGACGTATGTACTTACGTTTTAATGTAAGAAATATATTAAATTAAAAAGACTAACGAAATTAAATAAGAACGTAAAAGATTACACTTATTTAATCATTACTTTTTACATGTTGAAACTGTTTAGCAATAGCCCTTAAACATATCAAACGTTGTAATAATTAAATTATCATCAATGTGCTATATCCACAGGTCCCGCTAGTTATTTATTATTCTATTCGAAAGTATTTATGAAGCAATTCTTTGTTACTTAAAATGACCCCGTGACAACAACTAGAAAATAATTTTTAATTAAGGAAACTAACTATAAATCTATCCGTCTCACTTTTTTATCTTGTGCAATAAAAACAGGTATCAAAGTGAACTATCGTTTGTAGAACCTTGTGAGTTGATAAATGTCGTCATAGGGTAACGATTATAGCCTCCAGGGGGTCATTACATGTACTACAAATGTGTGAACACAGCAAAACGATTTTTCAAGTCTTGATTTCCCGATAACAGGAAAGATACAATTAGAAAAAACACGTAATGTTTGGTTTCAGGAGAGACAATTATCAGTGAGATACCTACTTTATACCACCGGTTTGTGCTAGATCACCGAAGTTAAGCAGCAATGAGCCTGTTCAATAGTTCATGGATGACCACTTAAGCAACAACAGAAATTGTAAGCAACCCGAATCCTTTATCTATCAAAAATGTCTTAATTTGATATATAAATTACCCGGAAAGGTTTGATATGCCGTAAAACAAATCACTAACCAACCAAACTTAAAATTGAAGTTAAGCAGTGATGAGCCTTTTCAGTACTTAATTGGGTGACCACTTAAGCAACAGCTAGTACCGTTAAACAACCCCGTGTCCTTTGTTTATAAAAATTACTTTGATTTGGATTAAATACCTGAAAAGGTTGATATGCCGTAAAAACAAATGATAACCAACCAATCAAACTACTTTATACGATTAAACAAAAGGACATAGATCTGTTTTTAGCTAACTAGATAGACACAAAGAAAATGTCCAGTTATATTTTAAACAGAAAAACATTTTTTACGGCATCCAACCCTTATTTGGTTATTTTATTTATGCTGAGACATTGGTCTATTCATTCTTGTTGGGTATTTCAATTTTTTTAAGCTCGGCATAAAATAACCCAAGGGTTGGACATGCCGTAAAACCCAACCAACCAAACCAAACCAATTTTTTAAAACTCAATTTTTTTAAACACATTTTTAATATGATTTAAAAAAATCTGTAACCCAGGGACAGACCCTAATATATATACCACTCCAGAGCTGAGTGAACCGGGTAATTTATATAATTTAGTCTTCACATTCCCACAGAGTTCCAGATTGGAACTTCACTAATAATTGCAGTTTAATGTCATACCCAGACACTAAGACCCTCAGTCACCGCTTCTAGCACATATATAATAAAGAAAGCTTGGCGGGTGCTATAAAGGCAAAAGACTGAACAATCATATAAGTGCTAGGCTTTATGTGACATTTGATGAGGCCTCTCTGATCGCCCGTCTAGCCAATGTAAGGGCCAAAAGTGAGTGTTGCATGTCAAGGATGGCTGCGATGCATCCAGGATTGTCTTCCTAAGCATATCTCTCCCACATCAATATTATCTCTATTATAGGGATCTTACCCCTCTGCAGAGGTGAAGTCGGCATATTCTGCAGCCCTAGCCGACAGGGCGCTTAAAAGTTTTGAATAAACAAAAAAACTAATACGCTTGTAAGTATTATTTGGATTATTCGACTATGTTCCTCATCGTTATTGTTAACTGTACAACGTTTCGGCCGATGTCCCCGGCCTTCTTCAGGTATTTCTTGTCAACTCGGAGCCTTCACAAACTCGACAAGAAGGTTTCCGAGTTCGAGAAGCTCCTGAGTCCGACATAGAAATACCCGAAGAAAGGCCCGGAAGGGCACATTCGAACCGAACGATCTCCTGACGCACATACCACATAATAGGATGAGCACCACATAGCGTCCGAATAATCCAAATATTACTAAATTATGCAAGCACCAGTCGATATTATCTTTTTCTTAATACCAAGAGAAAAATAGCAGATAATATAATATCTGTAATAAAATAAAGACTAGCCTTACAACTATAACTCTAATAATAAATTCATAAACTCCTATGAATTCAATTATATAACAACACGCTTTGCTAGTTCAATTAAAAGAACCATTACCGCATTTAGAATAACTTTGTAAGGCCATCGACTAGTATACTGCACTAAAAAGTCTGTACTTTTCTGCGCAATCGGACAAAGAAACATAATATAAAACAACATTCGCGCTGAATATATATGAAGGGAGATAAGCGAAAGATAGATCGGGCTACGAGAGCACCGCGTACGAGAGTTAAAACGGAGCTGATAATTCTATACGCAGAGTCACGCCATCGTAGATCAAACAATCTCTTAGAAGCTATATGCCAATGATATGAGATGAAAATACTTACCCTGATAATTTATTTCGTTCGTCTATACAAAACGTATGTGAGCACGGACTGTGCGAGATCGTCTTTCTTAGCCGCAGTGAAATAAGCACTGGGGTGCTAGGCAAGCGGGTGGGCAGTAAGAGATAAAGACATACATACCAGTGAACACTCATATTCTATGACACAATTTTATCCAGTTCTACACAAAATAATATTACGAAGGAAATTCTTATAGTACATCAAATGAGCCCCACCCCCTCTTCCGAATTCTGATCTGGGAGTGATGATTAAACGTTCTCTCGATAACCCTCGAAACTATCCAACCTACAGTCAGAACAGTGTAGAACTCCATAGTTCAGCTGGTGACTGTGCCACACAACTTTTTGCTTTGTCGTGGCCATCCGAACTCGCACCCACACCATCATCTTCGCTTGATTTCTTTTCTTACCGCCATATTTATCCAAAACGATAGCAGCCAGCACAGTGCAGAGCAGCCCCAATTGCAGCACGGCAGCGTGCTAGCTACAATCTGCCAGAAAGTCGCCAAGCGATTACGTTGTGATATCATATTCTACAAGATCAGCAACCTGCCGACAGGCTGGTAAATGATGACAACCGGTCTAGAGAAGGAGAATCTGAATTCAAACTGTTAAACTTTCATATTTAATGAGAGAGTACTGTCCCAGCCTCGACGTCTTAACTCCTGTGCCTCGCGACTGTTCCATCGTGTGTAAACACATACATAAAGCTCAACGTGAACTATATCTATTAGATAAAAATCAGACAAAACATTGATTCCTAGTTTGCCTCTATCTGAGTACGATCAATACACATAAGCCCAGATCCGACGCATTTGAAATTCTCAATTTAAAATCAATCAATTCCAATCCACCCAAACTTCAAATAAATTATACTACTACCCATTACACTAAGTAACCCTGCTTTAGTATATGTGATAATGTTCACATGTCGTCTCTAAAATCAAGCGAAAAGTCTCTCTAATCCAACAATAACCAACTTCAAAATAATGATATCTCAACTTATCTACTAAAATAAATCCTGCAATAAATTCAGAAAGATGATCTATGTTCGCGTTAAAATCATTATCTATAAAACCTACAGTCCACCTCTTAAACTTCAAATAAAATAACTCACTAATAAATAACCTAGATTGGATTGACATGTCGTTAAAAATCAATCAATCCAACTACACCCAAACTTCATAAATAAAATGATACTCACCACCATAACAATAAGTGAACTCGCCGCTAACGATGAGTACATGTCGTTTAAAATCAATCAATCCAATCCACCCACACACTCTACAAATAAATGATACTCAACTACAAAAAATAACCTAGATGATTGATATGTCGTTAAAATCAATACACCATCCCAACTGCCACGCCAAAAGCGATTTGCAAAAATACAAATGATCGCACTCCTACAAAAGATAACACAGATGAGTTGACATGTCGTTAAAATCAATCAATATCCATAGTCATAAACCCAAATTCAAATAAATGATACCACTACCATAAAATAACCCTAATGAGTTGACATGTAGTTAAAATTCATCAATCCAATCCACGCCAAACTTCAAAATACAATATGATAACTCACTACATAAAAAATAACTCCTCACGATGAGTTAAATTCAGTTAAAACTCAATCAAAATCCAATCCACCCACAACTTCCAAAATAAAAATGATAACTCACTACCAATAAAAAACCCTTAGATCAGTTTGACATGCTCAGTTAAAAATCAATACAATCCCAAATCACCCAAACTTCAAAATATAAATGATCTCACTACAATAAAATAAAACCCTAGATGAGTTTGACATGTCGTTAAAATCAATCAATCCAATCCACCCAAACCTTCAAAATAAATATACTCACCATAAAATAACCCTAATGATGAACATGTCGTTAAAATCAATCAATCAATCCACCCAAACTTCAAAATAAATGATACTCACTACATAAAATAACCCTAGATGAGCCATCTTACCATTGTCGTTACAAAATCCAACTCAATCCAATCCACCCAAACTTACCAATAAACAATGGATACTCAACGTACATAAAATAACCCTAGAGTCAGTTTGACATTGTCTTTAAATCCAAATCAAATCAATCCACCCAACACTTCAAAATAAATGATCATCACTACATAAAAATTAACCCCAGATGAGTTGACATGTCGTTAAAATCAATCAATCCAATCCACCCAAACTTCACAAATAAATGATACCACTACATAAAATGAACCCTAATGAGTTGACATTGTTCGTTAAAATCAATCCAATCCAATCCACCCAAACTTCAAGAATAAATATACTCATACATTAAAATAACCCTTAGATGAGTTGACATGTCGTAAAATCAATCAATCCAATCCACCCAAACTTCAAAAAATAAATATACTCACTACAAAATAACCCTAGATGAGTTGACAGGTCGTTAGAATCAATCAATCCAATCCACCAAACTTCAAAATAATGATACTCACTACATAAAATACCCTAGATGATTGACATGTCTTAAAACATCAATCCAATCCACCCAAACTTCAAAATAAATGATACTCATACATAAATAACCCTAGATGATTGACATGTCTCGTAAAATCAATCAATCCAAACAGTTCTCACAAATAAATGATACGTACACTACTACGCCTGACTGCCTGCTGTGCTGCTGCTGCTGTCTATTAGAAAACCCTCACTGTGAGTATTTTCACGCTCCCCCAAGCGTTAACGAACTGAATGTCTTTCACCTGCAGTCTGGAATTCTATGACAGCAAGTCTCCTCCAGTCCTCCAGGACTACTTCTGGCAGATATCTAGGCCGATCTAATTTCTCTCTGATTCCAAATTTCCTCTAGTCTCTGTTTCTAAACTTTTTGACCGTTCCAAGTCGCACAAATTACCAATGGCATCATTTTCATCCTCACATTCACATTTTTTCATTCTCTGCAAAGTCAAGTATTTGTATCTTTCATTTTTTGTTTTTTATTTTATTCTTTGGATCTGTCCGGAACGGCAAACTCCACTGACAAGTCATTTCTCTTGTTAATCAACACTACAAGTGAAGTCTGTAGACTCAGGATGTAGGAGATCAATTTGTATCTAAAATCTCTAGAGAATGTATGCTGTTTCATTTCTTGGTGATTCTGGTTGTGGATATGATTTTGTATATGGTCAAATTTAGTTCTGCATTAATTCCCATCTCTCCCATCCCAGTGTGTTCTAGTCATGTGACTCCTTTGTAAAAATAAAATTTAATCCCCTCTCAGACAAAAATAGGGACAATTTTTGTCTTTTTCAAATATATTGAGAAAAAAATATTTTATTAATCTTTTATGTAATAAAATAATAGATTTATTTTTTAATTTTTAAAACCGAGGGTGAACTTGTGTAGCGCTACTAGAGAATAAACATTTCTTCTTATTATTATTTAAAGGAAAATTGAATAAAAACTTTTGCCCCATTCTTCTCTGGCGAACATTATTAATCTCATTTGACCCTTTGCTCCTGACTGCAGTTAGCCGCACCCCTCTCCCCCTAATCCTAAAATTGATATGCATCGCGTCGTTGAAAAACAAAAAAAACACAACCAATAGTGTGTTTGGGAAAGATCATTATAGGCTGTGCCTTTAGGCTTGTCGAAAAACCATGACCAGCCCGTTTTAATTCGGGGT
>CM042168.1:65793365-65808365 GCA_023376005.1 Doryteuthis pealeii
CATTATCATCATCAGTGGGTCACACTAACAGCATAGATATCCATCTTTCTCCCCCTCTCTCTCTCTCTCTCTCTCTCCTCTCTCTCTCTCTTTCTCCTCTCTCTCTCTCTCTCCTCTCTCTCTCTTTTTCTTCCTTTCTCTCTCTCCCTCCAACCGTCCGTACCGCTCATCGCCCACGAGAGGCCTCCACGCAGCATCCAGAAACCGCACAGAGCTGATTGATTAGGTTTTGCTGTCGGCCTGCACTAATGTGTCCATGTGTTGGTACCCACAGGAGAACGTCACTTATGAGTTCGTCCTTGCTTCTCCAGAAGTATCCAGCATGTCTTGTTTGTCTACTTATACGGTTCGTGTGATATGTGGTAATTAGTCTTAGGCTGCTTTCTAATGGGGTGCTGCTCAAGATTTGTTTACATTACAATGAATATTGTATTTTGTAGAGAATTAAATATTAATATCGAAATGAAAAAATAAAAAAAAATCTCCAGTTTACAGATCCCAACAGTGTATAAAGTTTTAATTACTATATACTCTGAAAGAACAAAATATAAAAACAGAAATTTGATGCAGCGTGGGATTTGAACCACGCCTCCGAAGTGACTGGTGCCTTAAACAGCGCCTTAGACCGTTTGTGTGTAGCTCCCATCTATCATTTTCCCTGGTCGTTTCGTTATAGTCCAAGTGTTAATTACCTTCTTATTTATCTTATTTTCTACCAGGATAGCACCCTTAAATGTTTTTCCTCTATTCTCAACTTCGGTTTTTGTCTTATTTATATTGTAATTAGTTTCAATTTTTATAAACCCCACCGATATTTTGCAACAAAAAAAATAACGGGTGATCAAAGTTAAGTAACCTGAAAAAAAAAACTAATTCATTATAAAATAGATTTATTCCCTAACTCAACACTGAAAATTTCATTAAATCGGATAATTCCCTGATTTTTGTCATTTGTTTTCAATCGGGGGGATGGTAAATTTATTTTGTAAAATACGGATTTTACAGCAAATTTGGCAGTGCCCTAACACACACACACACACACACACACACACACACACACACACACACATAATATATATATATAATATATATATATATATATATATTGTTTTTTATATTGTTGGCAACCTTCCGTCTATTTAAACGATGGCGTAGTTTTTTTGTTTTGTTTATTGTTTATTTCTGGGTTTTTTTGTTTATATATATATATATATATATATAATATATTATATATGAAGTAAATGGAAGTGAATCAGACAGTATGAATTTGTCTTTCCTTCATATGTTGCTGTTGAGGAAGACCGCTTTATTAAAAGGTCGAAACAGATTCTGTCAGCAAACTATTAACATCATTTGTTTTTTCTAAAAATGTTAAATTCATACTGTCGGATTAACTTCCATTTACTTCAAATTGTCTATTGAAAAAACAAAATATCTGGATTTTTACATCTCCGGAGGCTAATATGATCTACAACACTACGGATTTGTCAACAACTACAAATTCTTGAAACTTTCCATCTTTCTTCAATTGTGCTGTGGACTTTTAATTTACTTTTTGTAGCTGGAATTACATCATGAATATTTTTGATATTTTTTTTACACTTTTTTATATATCTTTACTTCAAACTCTTTTGAGTTTTTCTTATGGATTATAATGCTTCTGATTTTTAAAAATAAAATTTATTTCATTTTTAACACAGAATACGCATTTTTTTTTAAATTCCAGCATCGAACATCAGCGTTTATTTGTACCCCTCCTTCTAACGGTTATTTATTCCGTCTTTCCTTCATATGTTGTTCTTGATGAAGACCTCTCTATTAAAAAAGTCGAAACAGATTCTGTCAGCAAACTATTAACATCATTTGTTTTTTTCTAAAAATGTTAAATTCATATATATATATATATATATATATATATATATATATATAATATATTATAATTTTGGCAATCGAAGACATAAGGTTAACGACACTTGATAATTTTCAGTTCTTTGCCTTTCTGAGATTTTCAAAAAAAACGCAGAGGCGAGAAACTGAAAGATATCAAGCGCCGTTGAATTTGATATAAGTATTTCAGTCACACTCAAGATTAACTAAAGAAAGAGAATTTAACTTTCATTATCATGAAATAGACTGGCTAAGTGGCGTAGTGGCTAACGTGCTGGATATCTACATCGTTGTAAGCGAGTTCGAACTCCAGTCGGGCTGGATAATATGCCTTTAAGCAGAGAGAACTTGAAACTATATAATTGCTATCTGGGCTGAGTCCTCTCTGGTCTTCTCGTCGTCTTGGGTTGACTTGGGGTTGATTTGGGTTTTGTTGAGGTTGCTCAAAGACTCGGTTTATCTTCTACGTCTTTTATTTGCCCCAGACCCATGATTATAACATGCTGAGAGGAGATTCTGGGTCAGACGCTACCCACATCCGCCCCAGTGAATCGCTCAAGTCTAGTCTAAGCTACCCTTGGCTTTTCCCCCAGATCTCAGTCACGTGATATTCTAAACGAATCAGAACATCACGTTCAGGTCAATAAGGGGTTAAAAGCTACCAAACAAACTATTGGTTATTTTCCATAACTATTTAATGAATTAACAGTTTACTTTCGAATTCAAATATTTCTACACTTTATTACAAAATGAATATGCGACCTATCATGGTTTTCTTCCTTACTTCAATTGAATAATGGTAAAAGTTATTCCAGGTATAAAATAAATATTTTCTTTGAGTTTCTTAAACTTTGACATCACAAACAAAGTAGTGAAATCTTAAACCAAAAGTAAATTTTGAGCCTCCAGTAAGTGACGTCACTTGCACTATGAACAGGTCTTATAATAATGTACACCATGCTACTTATCTATTAGTGGTGCAACCGTACAGTAGCACTGACACGGTTACAGGCTGGAAGAATTCTCAACACACCTCAATATATGTCCAATGAGAATTTTCACTTGCATCAGACTATAAAATAAAGCTGACAAAACGCCAAGTTATCAATTTCTTTCTCTCCAACAAAGTGTAACACAAATGGTGCAGCCATACAGTAGTACTGGCACGGCTACAGGTTGGAAGAATTTTCCGCTTCCCTCATTATATGTCTAATGAGAATATACACTTGCATAAAGTAATGTGATAAAATATCAATTTATCAATTTTTTTCTCTCTATCCAAATGTAACACAGGTGGTGCAGCTGTACAGTAGCACTGGCACGATTACAGGCTGGGAGAATTTTTCGCACTCTTCAATATATGTTCAACGAGAATTTTCACTTGCATCAGACTATACAGTAAGCTGACTAAATATCAATTTATCAATTTCTTTCTCTCCAACAAAGTGTAACACAGGTGGTGCAGCTGTACAGTAGCACTGGCACGATTACAGGCTGGGAGAATTTTTCGCACACCTCAATATATGTTCAACGAGAATGTTCACTTGCATCAGACTATAGAGTAAGCTGACTAAATATCAATTTATCAATTTCTTTCTCTCTAACAAATTCAGAAAACCAACGTACCCTTTCTTCCTGTTTCTTTTTGCCCAGGTAGAAACTAACAATAGACGAGCCAACAGGGGAATTTATCTTTGCCATTTTTACTCTGTTTTTATTGGCAAATAAGATAACTGATATTTATTCAAAATGCCGGGCAAGAGATACGTGTTATCAGCCACTGTATACTTTGTGAGATTTGGAACATGCGCTGATATCAGATAAACTTTGTTGAAGGAATCTGTGTAGATTATTTGTATTCGGTCTGTCCATACTACTTGCATGTTGATCTCAATGGTTAATGCAAAGGAGGGGAGAAATTCAATCTCCTAATAAGAAATACCTACCTAAATAATACAAAAGCCCAGCTATACATGTAGATATTAGTACTCGTGTTCCTTAAAAGTACGACCCTTATCATTTTGCAATACCCTCTGGTTAGAAATGAGATCTTCCAAATCATCCAAGATGAAATGCAAAAATGTAAATCCTGATTATCTGATGTTGCTTACCGACCGAATTCTTATTTCTTATGAGTGTCGTCACCTCAGCGAAATAATGGACTATACGTTTGTATTATAAAGGAAGAAAGGGAAGAAAAATGACATGCCACACAGAAAAATATAATAAGAAAGAAAGAAAGAAAAAGAGTAGGGGAAAGATAGAGAGGGGCGTGTACGTGCGGAAGCAATAAGGCTAATCTGTTTCAATCGAACACAATAAGAAGATGAAAAGAAGGAAAGAAAGAAAAAATTAGAAAGAGAGAGAGGGGGGTTAAATCAAGATTATTATACTTTTTACATATTTAAGTATTTAGCAATAGCTCTTAAGTAAGCATATCAAACATTGTAATAATAAATTATCATACTGTGGTATATCCACAGATCCTGTGAGTCATAGATTAATAAACAAAAATTGGATAAACCTTACAATTAACTGTGAGGCATACTTTTCTTTTAAAGGTGTACCGCCCCCTCCCCCCGATTACAGAATCGTCTTAGTAAAGATTCGCCTGATCTTACACGTGATTAAGAAAACAAACGAGTAAATATATAGAGGAGTGCTCATCACTTGCCAATAGGGAGCACTATTCTGTAATTGTATGAAACAAGTTTGATACTCTTCGGGAGACATTTGCTAAACACATTCCATATGACAGACCGGCGTGTCGGCTGGGGCTGTAGAATACACCGACTGTTCCTCTGCAGAGAGGTAACCCCTTCCCCCAATGGGACTACCTGTTAGCCGTGGGTCACGATCTGTTATGCTTAAGTACGGAATCCTGGTGGCTGAGCAGTCCATGACATGCAACACTCCACTTTGGTCCTTACTTAGGCTAGATGAGCGATCCAAGAGGACTCCTTCGACCAATCGGCTGGTCACGTCAAGCCCTAGCACCTATATGATTGTTTATTAGACTGACCTCATGCTCCATACCACGTGGGTAATTTTAAAAATAAGGTCTCCAAAGTGCTGGAGGAGCAGGAAACTATTTGTGTGGCTATTGGAAACACTCGTGTGCTTGCGCTTATATATATATATATATATATATATATATATATATATATATATATATTTAAAAAGTGTATTTTGGCAGCATTTTTCCTTTTATACAAGTTTCGTTAAACTGTACAGACAATTCCTGTCGGACAAGTTTTTCGTTGATCCGTTCCAATTTTCAGGCCATCTTTCTGGTGTCGGGGTATAACTGGTATAACAATCCCCCAAAGGTTTCCAAACGAGCGCTTTCGGCAATACAATTTGCCATCCTCAGGTGTGAAACCATGGTATGATTTCGTGTCCCGTTTTTAACGAGAACGAGTAGTAGCAAGGAATTAGAAGTGGGAGGTAATAACCATTGGTAGTAGGAGGTTGTAGGAATGGTAGCGGTTCGGGCAAGCTTTGCGGTGATTTTAAGTGGGAGGGGGGCACAAGTTGTGAGAAAGGGAGGGTTATAGAGGAAGGAGGGTAGGCGGAAATTATAAACATTTGAGAATATGTTGACTTATTTAAAGTTTATTTGTTTAAGGTAGGTTTTTTTTTGTTTGATATATAAAGCTTCGATTATTTGAAGTTTTTGTTTGTTTTTTTCTTTATGTAGTATGCGTGTATTTTCGGTTATATATATATATATATATATATATATATATATATATATATGGTAGAAATGTGAGGAGGTTAATCCGACAGTATGTGGAGAAAAGTAGACAAACACGGGATGTTATGGAAACTTGATGTTTATTGTCAACGGTGCAACGTTTCGGTCTCTTATTAGACCATCTTCAGGACTTGGATATAGTTCTTACCCCAATGATGGAAATTCTCAAAATGCTGAAAATGGTAGGTCGTCAGTAGGGGGAGGTGTAGTTGGGGGTGGTTAGTGGATTCTTTTTCTCTTTGGAATGGGGAGTGCCGAAAATATATATATATATATATTGTGGGTGATATGGGTGTTGACAGATATGTTTGCCACCACCACTATCAGTAGATTAAGTAGGAGATAACAAAACCTTCTGCTTAAATAAACAAACGTATCCGGCAAACCTGGATATACATAAAAATTAAACAAACAAAATTCCAGGTAAACTTGATTCACATAAAAATTGACCAATCAAAATCCGGTCCACTTCAGTCCACCCCCACCCCTCAGTGGAGGACAAAATCAGGGGGTATTTAAGCAAACCCATAAACAAATTTCCCCATTTGTTCCATCTATGTATTAAGTAGAAAAATATAAGTTAAACAATTGAGTACCCATCAAGAATGAATGAAAAAAAACATCTTGGGCATAAAATAAACTAAGTTGGTTGGTTGATTTATTGATTTTAACGGCATATCAACCCGTCCGGGGTTATATCATGCCTAACGGTTAGGGCGTAATACATATTGTGTATTCATATATATACTTTTAGTAATTGGTTTTAACAATGTGTTAGCATTATTGGAGATTATATTGTATGGTATTGATTTGTTTCATGTCTATATTCTAGGTATAATTTTATTTCCCTCAAAAAGGAGAAAATATCCTCCATGTGACATTTTCAAACAGATCTTTCATATTGTTTGCTTTAAAATAACGGTTTCTTGATGTGAGCAAAAAATCTGCCATACCATCCAATAAGTATTTAACTTGTCAGGGGGTGTTTGACATGTTTCACATTGTGGTTGTTGTTCTTGTTTGAGTATATTAAGAGTGTGTTAGTTTTGTATGACCAATGCATAATCGGGACATAATGACTTGTTCCTTTCTAGACTTCCTTAAAGTTGGTCTGCAGCCTCCAAAGTGGGTTTTGATTAGGAAGAGTTTATTGTGGATACAGTTATTCCAGTGCTGTTGCCATTTTGTATAAAGGAATCTATTAATTTTAGGTTTCAAGTCAGTATATGGTATATGGAACTTGTCAGGGATTAAATCTAGAGGAGTGAGGGGGAATGAAAGAGCTGACTCTGCAGCTAAATCGGCTCTAGATTTAATTCCTGACAAGTTCTCATAAACCAAGTGTTGACATGTCGTAAAATTCAACCAACCAGCAAACACACATACACATATATATATATATCAGTCATCCACAGACACGTATTTCGAAGTTTACTTCTCATCAGTGCGGCTCGACTTTTTTAACAGCTACCTCTAGCCGGGATCGAAACCCAACAAAATCTTCGTCTGCCAAGTTCCTTACCCTTGTGGCTATCAGCGGGTCTAGGGGAACAATTAATTGCTACATACTTTAGGGTGGTATGTTTTACAATCACCAGAGAACTCAAATCTGTAAACAGACGGGTCACGGCTAATGCTAAACGGTGAAGTTACAATTAATGTCCCTCCACAGTGCTCAACCATGGAGTGGGAAGCAAATAATATATATAATATATATATATATATATATATATATATATAATATATATATATATATATTATTTTGCTCTACTTAGGTATTGAGCACTTTTTACTTATTAGCTTTAGTCTCCTGGCGGTTTTATATGAATATATATATCTTATATATATATATAATATATATATTATATATATATATAATATATATATATATATATATACATATAAATTTGATTTTTCTTTTGGTCAAAATATTGTACCAATAGATTATTTTTGTTTTGTACGACTATCTTGGTCTTTTCTTTTTTACAAAAAATTTTTTTTTCTCCCCGGTGGTGTTTGGTAGTATATTTTTTACAATCAAACTATTTGCTGGGTTTTTTCTCACCGCGAGGATTTACCAATAAGTTTGGTATATATATATATATATATTATATATATATAATATATATATATTATATATATATATATATATATATAATAATAAGATAAATATATAAAGGTTACATATCTATTTATTAGGTGACAAAGGAACAATCACAACCATATTGGTTTCATGCGATGCAATCATCAGGTTGAAGATGTTTCAAATGAAACATTTGAAACATCTTCACCTATTTTATATTGAGCACTCTACCAATAATACTGCCTTTGGTACACCGTTCCAGCAAAAGCTGAAACAGTGACCATCCCACACACTATAGTATATATATATATATATATATATATATATATATATATATTATATATAAGAATATTCTGTATGTCTGTCTATCTGCATGTATATATGTTTGTTTGTTCAACGAGCGAGCATATCAATAGGATTAGGGGGGGGCTAACTCGCAGTCAGAGGGTCAAATGAATAATAATGTTCGACCAGAGAAGAATGGGGCAAAAAGTTTTTATTCAATTTTCCTTAAATAATAATAAGAAGAAGAAATTGTTTATTACTAGTAGAGCTACACAACGTTCCTCGGGATTTAAAAAGTTAAAAAATAAATCTATTATCTTTATTTACATAAAGATTAATAAAAATTATTTTTCTATATATTTGAAAAAGAAAAAAAATTGCTCCCTATTTTTGTCCGAGAGGGGATTAAATTTTTATTTTTACAAAAGGAGTACAATGACTAGACACGACTGGATGGGAAAGATGGGAATTTATGCAAGAAACTAAATTTGACCATACTACAAAATCATATACGCACAAACCAGAATCCACACAAGAGAATGAAACGCATACAATTCTCTGGATTTTAGATACAAATTGATCACCTAATCCTGGTCAGAGTACCCCACCTAGTGTTGATTACCAAGAAGAAAAGAACTTGTCAGTGGAGTTTGCCGTTCCGACAGATCACAGAATAAAAATGAAAAAAAATTAAAAGATAGACAAATACTTGGACCTTGCCAGAGAACTGAGAAAAAATGTGGAACGTGAGGATAAAAATGATGCCAATTGTAATTTGTGCACTTGGAACGGTCCACAAAAGTTTAGAAAGCAGACTAGAGGAATTGGAAATCAGAGGAAGAAATAAGATCGGCTAGAATACTCAGAAGAGTCCTGGGGACCTGAGGAGACTTGCTGTCACTCAGACTGCAGTGAAAGACCATCAGTTAACGCTGGGGTGAAAAACTCACAAATAGCAGCAGCAGCAGCAGCAGCAGCGTAGTAGTGAGTATCATTTATTTTGAAGTTTGGATTGATTGATTTTAACGACATGTCAACTCATCTAGGGTTATTTTATGTCTCGAAGTTAAGGAATCGTGTTCATTCTAAATTCATATTTAGCTTTTATGTATGTATTTACCAACCTCTCAGCACAAACAGGATGTGACACAAGGTCAATTTTTAAATTGAAGTTTAACAGGTTTGAATTCAGATTCTTCCTTCTCCTAGACCGGTTGTCATCATTACCTTGATCTGAATGAATCAACGTGACTGCTGCTGCTGCTGCTGCTGCTGCTGATATCGTTTTGATAAATGTGGCGGTAAAAAAGAAAATCAAGAAGACGAATCGTGGCTGCCATTCAGTGGAGACAAAAAAAAAAATTGCAAACAGCTGAACTATGGTCTAACTGATCCTGATGATGACAGTTTCGTGTTATCAGAAACGTTTAATCAACAATCAGCAATCAGAGAGGGGGAGGGGGCTCATTTAAGTAACTAAGAATTCCTCCGTAATATTATTTCGTGTAGAAATGATAATAAATCTCTATAAATCAGGTTCACGTATGTTGATGTCTCTTACTGCCCCCCCTTGCCCCCCCCCATCTTATTTCACTGCCTAACTACACATCTGACAGTTTTGTATTGTTTGTAGACGAAGACTAAATATCGGAAGTAATTTTCATCTCACATGCCATCAATTCTAAGATTGTTGTCTACGTGCGTGACTATGCGTGATTATACATCGTTTTACAAGCGCTTCTCGTCGCCCATCTCTTTGTACAATAATTCACCGAATGTGTTTTATTTGTTTCTTTGTCATGGCAAAACATAACAACTGCCACACATATGGCCATCAAAATTTCTAATTTAATCTGTTTTAATTGAACACAAGCGCATTTGTTACATAATTCATAGGTAGTTTATGAATTATATAAATATTGTAGCTACTATTTATTACGTATTATATTATACTATTTCTCTGAATTAAAAAAAAAAAAATAAGGCTTCATAATTAATATTATTTGGATTTTCGGACTATTGTCCTCATCTTTATTGTTATTTGTACAAACGTTTCGGTCGATGTGCCCTCCGGCCTTCTTCGGGTATTTCTTGTCGGACTCGGGAGCCTTCTAGAACTCGGGAACCTTCTTGTCGAGTTTGAGAAGGCTCCCGAGTCCGACAAGAAATACCTGAAGAAGGCCGGAGGACACATCGGCCGAAACGTTGTACAAATAACAATAAAGATGAGGACAATAGTCCGAATAATCCAAATACTACTTACAAGCGTATTAGTTTTTGATTATTCCAAAACTTTTAAGCCGCCCTGTCGGCTAGGGCTGCAGAATATGCCGACTTCACCTCTGCAGAGGGGTAAGACCCCCTACAAATAGGGTCACCTATTGGCTGTGGGTAGAGACCCGTGATGCTTCAGGACGAAATCCTGGTGACTGAGCAGTCCTTGACATGCAACACTCCACTTTGGCCCTTACTTGGGCTAGACGGGCGATCAGAGAGGCCCTCATCAAATGTCACATCAAAGCCTAGCACTTATATGATTGTTGCAGCTCTTTTGCCTTTATAGCACCCCGCCCAAGCTTCTTTATTATATATGTGCTAGAAGCGGTGACTGAGGGTCTTAGTGTCCTGGGTATGACATTAAACTGCATCTATTAGTGAAGTTCAAATTCTGGAACTCTGTGGAATGTGGAGCACCACTTTATAACAATTACTCCCAGGTTCACTCAGCTCTGGAGTGGTAGTATCTATTAGGGTCCTGTCCCTGGGTTAAACAGATTTTTTTAAATCAGTATTAAAAATGTGTTTAAAAAAATTGAGTTTTAAAAAAGTGGTTTGGTTTGGTTGGTTGGGTTTTACGGCATGTCAACCCCTTGGGTTATTTTATGACGAGTTAAAAAAATTGAATACCCAACAAGAATGAATAGAACAAAATGTCCTCAGCATAAATAAAATAACCCAATAAGGGTTGGCATGCCGTAAAAATGTTTTCTGTTTAAAACATAACCTGGACCATTTCTTTGTGTCTATCTAGTTAGCTAAACCGAATCTCTGTCCTTTTGTTTAATCGTATAAAGTAGTTTGATTGGTTGGTTATTTTTGTTTTACGGCATATCAAACCTTTTCAGGCTATTTAATCCCAAATCAAGTAATTTTTATAAACAAAGGACACGGGTTGTTTATGGTACCAGCTGTTGCTTAAGTGGTCACCCAATTAAGTATTGAACAGGCTCGTCACTGCTTAACTTCAATTTTAAGTTTGGTTGGTTAGTTGATTTGTTTTACGGCATATCAAACCTTTCCGGGTAATTTAATATCAAATTAAGACATTTTTGATAAATAAAGGATTCGGGTTGCTTACAATACCTGTTGTTGCTTAAGTGGTCACCCAATGAACTATTGAACAGGCTCATCGCTGCTTAACTTCGGTGATCTAGCACGAACCGGTGGTATAAAGTAGGTATCTCACTGATAATTGTCTCTCCTGAAACCAAACATTACGTTTTTTTTTTCTAATTGTATCTTTCCTGTTATCGGGAAATCAAGACTTGAAAAATCGTTTTGCTGTGTTCACATTTGTAGTACATGTAATGACCCCCAGGAGGCCATAATCGTTACCCTATTGACGACATTTATCAACTCACAAGTCTTCACAAAACGTAGTTCAGTCTGATGCCTGTTTTTATTGCAACGATAAAAAGTGAGACGGATAGATTTATAGTTAGTTTCCATAATTTAAAAAAATATTTTCTAGTTGTTGTGACGAGGTCATTTAAGTAACAAAGAATTGCTTCATAAATACTTTCGAATAGAAATAATAATAACTAGCCGGACCTGTGGATATAGCACAGTGTGATAATTTAATTATTACAACGTTTGATATGTTTAATGTTGCTAAAACAGTTCAACATGTAAAAAGTAATGATTAAATAAGTGTAATCTTTACGTTCTTATTTAATTTCGTTAGTCTTTCTAATTTAATATATTTCATTACATTAAAACGTAAGTACATACGTCTGAAGGGGGCATATTCTTTCTAGTTTAATTAATGTATTAATTTGCTGAGTTGACAAAACTTAATGATTCCTTTCATAAAAGAACCAAAAGAATGAAAACTCGTCCATTAAACAAAAGTAAATATCCTTTCCCACGCTCTCGTCATCTCGAATTTAAATTTGCAATGAAGAATATAAACATTTCAAATCAATTACCAGATAAATACATTTTTTCCCGCTTTCATCCAACCTGTTCTTTCTGTTTAAATCGTTACCTTATTTTCAAGGCAAATCTATTTGTACATCATATCTGTCTCTCTTCTTTTCTTTTCTCTTCTCTCTTTTCCTTTTTCTTTTTCTTTTTCTTCTCTTTCTTTAATCATCTTCCATTTTTACTATCCTATTAATACTTATTTCTTTTTCGAAAGAACGCTGTCCCATACTTATCTGCCACGAGTTAAAGCCCAACCAATCCAAAATCGCTATTTTAGGCTATCAATTTGTTATTTAGAAATAAAAGCTTAATTCGCCATCTGCTCATTCAGAAAAGTCTCGTCTGCTTTTTGCATCTTTGTGCCAACCAACTTTCAATTCTCATCATTAAATTATAAACATAATATCGCCATATTAAGAGTTCAATCCGATTTCTTCATTTCCAAAGAAATGTTTATTAGAAAGATAGAACTGACCGTGAAAACGTTGGTTCTCGTTGTAAAACAGTTCATGACCTGTTGAGATCCCAGGCTTATATGAAAATAGAGGCCCTTCTCTAAAAGAAAATTGGTGTTAATGATAAAGAAAAATAATACACACATACATATTTATACATGTGTGGTGTGCGTGTGTGTGTGTGTGTGCATGTGTGTGTGTGTGTGTGTGTGTGTGTGCCCGCGCACGTGTAGAACAACCCTATGATTGATATTAAGCCCTCCACTAATAATACTAGAAAAAAAACTTGGCCCAACACCAACACATCAATTGGGCTAGTCATAACAACACACACACACACACATATATATATATATATGTACATATACATTTTTGGGGGGGAGGGGAGAATATGTGTTTAATTGAAGTCGTACCTAATTTTGAAAATTAATTAATTAATAATTAATGAATTAGGCAGGCATACCTATTCAAATGTAAGGCTAAACAAGTCGAGAAAATCAATCTCTGTATGTACATTTCGGCCAATTAGCGGTTTCCTGTCTATAGCTCTGCTGATGTGGCCTAATAGGCCGAAATGTACAGACAGAGATTGATTTTTCTCGATTTGTTTAGCCTTAAATTTGAATAGGTATGCCCGCCTAATTCATTAGTTATTAATTAATTAATTTTCAAAATTAGGTACGACTTCAATTAAGCACATATTCTCCCAAAAATTGTCGGCTAAATAAAGCCATATCAAAACACATTGTTTGTTTACTTCTCATATATGTATATATATATATATATATATATATATATATATATATATATATGTGTGTGTGTGTGTGTGTGTGTGTGTACGTCTTTGCTGGTCGGCCCACACTGGCGTGCCCATGCACTGCCTTCCACAGGAGGACGTCATTTATGAGTTCGTCCTTGCTTCTCCAGCAGTGTCCTGCGTGTCTTGTCCGTCTTACTCGGATGGTTTGGTGATATGTGGCAGGTGGCCGTATAGCTGTTTTCTCGTGGGGTGTTGTTTCCACGTCTTGTTCAGGATCACACGCAGCATTCTTGTGCAGATCCCATATAGTTCATTCTCTAGTCGCTTCGTTAGGGTCCAGGTGGTGCAGCCGTACAGCAGTATTGACACGACAACGGCCTGGAAGCATTGTCTCTTTAACTTGTTTGTGAATTTGGATTTCCATATGACTGATCTGTGCTGATACAGGATGCTGCATAGAGGACCTCCCGAGAATGATGAGTGATAGTGACGGATGGAGAGAGATTGTCATGGATATCCGTGCTAACAGCGCGACATCATCATGATGATGATTATGATGATGATGAAATATATATATATATAAACAAGGTTTTGTTTAGAATGGCTTTTTGCCGATAATTTTTTGGAGAATAAGTGCTTAATTGGAGTCGTACCTAATTTAGAAATTAATTAATTAATAATGAATTAGGCGGGAATACCTATTAAATGTATGGCTAAACAAATCGAGAAAAATCAATCTCTGTATGTACATTTCGGCCTATTAGGCCTCATCAGCAGAGCTATAGATCGGAAGACCGCCCTGTGCGTGACTTGAAACCGGACTGCCAAGCTGACAGGCCGATCCCATAACCTCAACACTAAACGAGCTTCTTAGATTTTTATGATTTGTTTAGAGTAGGTTAACATTCCACTTCTAGTGACTTTTATGACACGACGATATGATAAGTTGTAAACAAGGTTTGTTTAGAATGGCTTTTTGCCGATAATTTTTGGGAGAATAAGTGCTTAATTGGAGTCGTACCTAATTTAGAAATTAATTAATTAATAATGAATTAGGCGGGAATACCTATTAAATGTATGGCTAAACAAATCGAGAAAAAAAAAAATATATATATATAGTAAGGTAGACTGAGGTCTTTAACTTTGGTTAGACAACCAGTCTATGAGAAGGAAATCTGTTTAACTCTGTTTAAGAAATTGACCTTTTGTCACACACACACATACACACACACACACACACACATATATATATATAGAAGTGTGTGTGTGTGTGTAGGGGGTACGTGGGTGTGTGTAAAGTTTTTAGGAGTACAATATTTTATTAGAGCTTTAAAAAGGACAAATATTTTGTTTATTATCGATTAAAAAAAGAGTAAAAAAAAACTTCATGAAAACAATCGAGGGGAGGGGATGGGGAGATAGAAAAACATTAGAAATAAATGAGCTCATTTTTTTTTCTCTCTTTTTCTTTCCCCCTCCCCTTTATTCTTTTCTTGAAATATTCTTTTAATCGATAATGAACAAAATATTTGTTCTTTGTGAAGCTTTAATATATATATATAATATA
>CM042168.1:65813365-65863365 GCA_023376005.1 Doryteuthis pealeii
AAAATAACAGAATGCTTAGGCTAGCTTAACACTTGTACCCGGTCACGGAATGTGAACAATATACCCCCATGGATTGAATAAAGTGTTCGATTCGAAGTTCCGTGAAGGCTCCCAATCACGACATGTATTAAGTTTCTGACCGCCATCCTTGGTCAGTTGAAAAGGACTTAAAGTAAGTAAGTCCTGTGGTATAGAATCCTTTGGTAAGTGAATAACTCCTGAGTTATGGAATCCTACGTAGTGTCAAAAGGTCCAGTGATATAATCCTATGTTCCGTCGTCCACGAAGGTTCAAAGTAGTTGTGAGTGGGTATGACCAGAACAGCCGATATAAATAACAATAGCAGCAGCAGAGTACTGCCAGTGGTTGGCCAATAGGTTGGTCACATGGTTATTGGCGAGTCTATAAGTAGAAGTGGACATCTGGCACACACCTTATATCAAAAAACGCCAACAACATGAAGGCTCCAGAATTCAGCATGAAGGTTCCCGAGTTTGACAAGAAACACTTGAAGAAGACCGGAAGACATATCGGCCGAAACGTTGTGTATATAACAATAAAGATGAAGACAACATTTCGAAAAATCTAAATAATACTAAGCTTCATCTGAAAAACTCAGACAAATAATTATGCCTCTTGTTTCAACTATTTATTTATTTGAGTTCATATGTTAAATATTATCATTTTAAAAACCTTCGCCCTCAATGGTAAAGCTTTGGTCACAGAGATCTGGCTTAAACTGCATTTAGTGGTGAAGTTCCAATTCTGGAGCTCTGGGGCGTATGGAGTACCCCTTTATCGCCATTAATCCCAGATTCACTCTGACCTAGAGTGATAGTACCTATTAGGGTCCAATCTATGGGTTAAATAAAATAAAAAAGAGTTTTAAAAACATTAAGATTTTTTTTTAAATTGAATACCCAGCAAGCATGAATAGAACGAAACATCTTCGGCATAAAATAACCCAACAAGGGTTGACATGCCGTAAAATCCAACATAGCAAACCAAACCAAACCCTTTTTTAGCAAGGGACACAGTTAGCGTATTCTAAGCCAGCCGACAATTCCATTTTTAATATATTTCTAAAAACCAAAGATAGACATGCAATGATATCCCTAAGTGTATTTAAACCAAACCAAACCAGAGAGATGACTAACACCACTGAAAATGAGTAACGTCTGAATGTTGTCCCAATGCAAATTGTTTTAGTTCAATAAACATCAATTTACTACGACATAGTACCATCACGCTTGGTGAATTCCTTTTTCTCTTTCTATAAACTTTCTGTGTCGGTTATTTTCGCTGATCACGTGAGGAGAATTTGTCGCTGGTCTCGTGATATTTCGTTACCATAATGCTCAAAATCTTCTTAAATATTTCTTTTCCACTGAGCAGTAATCATTATCAGTACTCGCAAAAATATGCACCCTCCAGGCGTAAGTATTTAAGTTTTAATGTAATTAAATATATCAAATTAGAAAAGAACGCATGTAAAAAGATTACCTTATTTTAATTATATTTTAATTGTTTCTATATAAAATCATTCATAGGATTGATTTTAATATGCTGGAGAATAAAAATAATAAATATTAGAAGAGCAATAATACAAAGTAATTCTTTTATTATGTAAGCAGTGACGTAGTTTCGGTTACAAACAGACAGACACCGAATCTTCATTATAATATAATGATCATTTTTTCACGCCTCGACAAAATTCCAAAGTCGAATTTGTTTAGTTATATGAACATCTTATTTGTCTGAATTTTTAGACGAGTCTTCATTATTTGTATCATTTAGATTTTTCGGACTATTGTCCCTCATCTTTATTGAATATATACGACGTTTCGGTCAATGTGCTCTCCGGCCTTCCTTCCCGTGCTTTTTTATTCGAACTCTGGAACCTGCTTGTCGAACTCGGGGAGCTTTCATATTCTAATCGGGGGACCTCATATTAATAAAGGGTTCGTTTGCGATGGTTCCGTGAAGGCTTCGCGAAAGGCAGGTTCCAGAGTTCGAATAAAAAAGCACGGAAGAAGGCGGAGAGCACTTGACCGAAACGTGTTAATATATTTCAATAAAGATCAGGACAATAGATCCGAAAATTAATGATAGCAATAATGAGACTCGTCTAATTCAGACAAATAAGATGTTCATATAACTAAACAAATTCGACTTTGGGAATTTGTCTAAAGAGGGGGGGGGGCGTGACAAAAAAGATCATTTATATTATAAGAAGATTGTGTCTGTCTGTTTGTTAACCGAAACTACGTCACTGCTTACATAATAAAGAATTACTTTGTATTATTGCTCTCTAACTTTATTATTTTTATTCTCCAGCATATTAAAATCAATTCTATGAATGATTTTATATAGAAACCAATTAAAATTAATTAAAATAAGGGTAATCTTTTTACATGCGTTCTTTCTATTTTGATATATTTAATTACATTAAAACCTTAAATACTTACCTGGAGGGTGCATATTTTTGCGAGTTACTGATAATATACTGCTCAGTGGAAAGAAATATTTTAAGAAAGATTTTCGGAGCATTATGGTAACGAATATCACGAGACCAGCGACAAATTTCTCACGTGATCAGCGAAAATAACCGACACAGAAAATTTATAGAAAGAGAAAAGGATTCACCAAGCGTGATGGTATATGTCGTAGTAATGATGTTTATTGAACTAAACAATTTTGGCATTGGGACACATTCAGACGTTACTCATTTTTCAGTGGTGTTAGTCAATCTCTCTGTTTGTTTGGTTTATCACTTAGGGACATCATTCATGTCTATCTTTGGTTTTTTTAGAAATATATCTTAAAAAATGGAATTGTCGGCTGGCTTAGAATACGCTAACTGTGTCCCTTGCTAAAAAAGGGTTTTGTTTGGTTTTCTATGTTGGATTTTACGGCATGTCACCCTTGTTGGGTTTATTTTGCCGAAGATGTTTTTCGTTCTATTCATGCTTGCTGGGTATTCAATTTTAAAAATCTTAATGTTTTTAAAACTCTTTTTTTATTTTATTTAACCCATAGATTGGACCCTAAATAGGTACTATCACTCTAAGGTCAGAGTGGAATCTGGGATTAATGGCGATAAAGGGGTATCCATACGCCCCAGAGCTCCAGAATTGGAACTTCACCACTAAATGCAGTTTAAGCCAGATTCTCTGTGACCAAAGCTTTACCATTGAGGGCGAAGGTTTTTAAAATGCATAAATATTTAACCATATGAACTCAAATAAATAAATAGTTGAAACAGAGGCATAATTATTTGTCTGAGTTTTTCAGATGAAGCTTAGTATTATTTAGATTTTTCCCGAAATGTTGTCTTCATCTTTATTGTTATATACACAACGTTTCGGCCGATATGTCTCCGGTTTCTTCAAGTGTTTCTTGTCAAACTCCGGGAACCTTCATGCTTGAATTCTGGAGCCTTCATGTTGTTGGCGTTTTTTTTGAAATATAAGGTGTGTGCCAGATGTCCACTTCTACTTATAGACTCGCCAATAACCATGTGACCAACCTATTGGCCAACACACTGGCAGTACTCTGCTGCTGCTATTGTTATTTATATCGGCTGTTCTGGTCATACCCACTCACAACTACTTTGAACCTTCGTGGACGACGAACATAGGATTATATCACTGGACCTTTTGACACTACGTGGATTCCATAAAGCTTCAGGAGTTTTATTCCTTACCAAAGGATTCTATACCACAGGACTTACTTACTTTAAGTCCTTTTCAACTGACCAAGGATGGCCGGTCAGAAACTTAATACATGTCGTGATTGGGAGCCTTCACGGAACTTCGAATCGCCAACTTTATTCAATCCATGGGGGTATATTGTTCACATTCCGTGACCGGGTACAAGTGTTAAGCTAGCCTAAGCATTCTGTTATTTTTTCTGTTTATAGATTGAACCAGCAACCAACAAATGATCGCACTTAGAACTTTATAAACTCAGCACTTATATCTATTGCACCATGGTGTCCATAATACAAAATCTATTATTAATACTCGTGTTTCGTTAGAGTACGACCGTTTTATCTTGAAACACCCTCTGGTTAAAAAATTAGACCGTCCAAATCTTCCAAGTAGAAATGCAAAATGTAAATCCTGATTATCTGGTGTCACTTATCCACTGAATTATTATTTCTTAATGAGTGTAGTCATCACCACAGCTAAATAACGGACCATTTTGTTTTTATTATAAAGAAGGGAAGGAAAAGACATGCGATACAGAAAAATATAAGAAGAAAAAAGAATGAAAGAAATAAAGAGTAGGGGAAATATAGAGACAGGGGGTGAGCACGCGGAAGCGATAACGCTAATCTGTTTTATCGAACATAATGAAAAGAAGGAGCGAAGGAAAAAAAAGGTGAGGGAGAGAGTCAAATCAATATTATTATACTTTTTATATCTAATTATCTTTCTGTGTATATCCACAGGCCTGCTAGTATATTTGAAAGTCTACCGGAATTTTATTGTGATCTAAAACATTGTACATACAATACAGATGGTGGGAAATGAATATTGAAAAAAAAAAAAAAAAAAAAAAAGAAAAAAAGAAGAAGCTTTTTGACAACGAAGGCGACAGAATATCACGTGACCACGTCTGATCACGTGATTAAGTAATCAACTCTGCGAGATCTGATAAATAGAACAACGAGTCAAAGATTGGATTGATTGTTTCATACAAAATGGTTCATGTTTCTAATTATAAATTGAAATGAGAAATGATATCATTTAATTTTAAATAGAGACGAATTCAACTCGAATCTTTGATGAGCTAGAAGGCGGTGGGTGAGGGTGTTAGTGTTTTGAGTATGGCAATAAACTGCATCTAGTGATGAGGTTCCAATTCTGGAGCTCTGGGGTTGGAGTACCCTTTCATTGCCATGACTCTTGAGTCCACTCTGATCCGTAGTGATACTACCTGTTAGGGTCCATGGGTTAAATAGAGAAAAATATGTCTTAAATATTTTTGAATACCCAACAAGAATGAATAAACAAAACCAACCCAACCAACCAACCAACTATACATTAATGGGGGGGGGCATGAGTGTAATCTGATATGTAAAATTAGTATGAAAAGTTTTTTTTTAGCAAGGATTACGCGTTAGATGAGAATGGAAAAGTTTATTGCGATGAAATCATCAATGTCACCTATAGCATTTTCTATTTTGGATGAGCCCTGTGACGTGCGAAGTGAGAGAAGAGAGGAGGAGTGAGAGGTGTAAGTGTGAATTGAGTTTGGAATTATGAGTTGAAAGGCAGACGTGCTCTTGGCTGGTGTTGATTTGGGGGAAATAAAAAATCTCATGAGTAAAACTCTAAATGACACAAGGCAGTGTTCCCAGCATCCCAAGCTGGTTTCCCAGACTCCAAACATCCAGGAACGGCCAGCCAACTCCAGCATCGATCAGCAACCAGAATTCGAGCCTCTCCCGAATCGGTACCGATCCAGAGATAAGTATAAAGTATTTCTACTATCTACACATCATCAGTCTATTCGGAGAAAGAGCCTAATTAACAACGTCTGGCACGTCATATCTCCAGTCCGAACGGAGAGCGTAACGCAACACAACCAATCAGAGCAAAGTGAAAGAAAACGTTCGTAAATTGGCTTTTAGGTAATGAAAAGACATCTATATAATATACATTTATAACAGAACGAGTGTCAGATATGAATTCTGTGCACATTACGTATTTTTGCATCTTTATCTCAGTGGCTTATTTTTACCTTCTCCCTTATAATAGTATGGTGTGGGCGTCCGAAGAGATATACAAACAGTTTTAGAGGTTCGCAAAATGACATACCTAACGTCGTTAGAATTATTTGAAAATGTTTTCAGACAAGAGGCCAAGCAGCCATACTTAGGATGGCGTTGGTAATTAAATGAACACCGCTTTTGCTGATTGGTAAGTATGTGTTAGTGAAAATGTGCAAAAGTCTGTGCAATTTTCAACTCTTCTTCTTCTTCTTCCCTTCTGGCAATTTGAGAGTCGTTTATAAGAATGATGGCCATTATAAACTCTTCTGTATATTAACCATTCAGTACAATTAATATACAACGTAAATACATTTGATATTGACTGGAATAGTTTTTTTTGTAAAATCGGTACAAGACTATTTTAACATGATTGCAGAAAGCTTGCGAAAAAGGGTCTCTCATGCTGATTTTGATTATATTATACCAAGGCATATATATATATATATATATATATATATATATATATTATATATATATATATTATATATGAAGATAGGAGGGTTGGAGTAAAATACGACAGTATGAGGTAAGGAAAAAGGAAAAGTGAACAAAAAAATAATGACTCAAACAAGTAGAAGTATTTCGTCCTTCTGACGCGAAGAACATCATCAGACTGATGAGTCATTATTTTTTGTTCCCTTTTCCTTTTTCCTTACCTCATATATATATATATATATATATATATATATATAATATATATATTTGTGTGTGTGTGTGTGTGCGTGTGTATGGATGATATCAAGTGTTTCTTTGATAGGATTCAACCAAAATTGAGAACTCAAACTAACATAGAAAGATTTGCGTGTATATTTTTACACATACAGAGTATCATAAATAAATAAACAAATAGATTCCTTAGTTAAGATTATAATGTATTTCGGCATTTTTTGTCTCTTTCAGTCCTGATTTTTACTGAATTGAAACTTCAAATCGGTCTCATTTGCTATGAAAAACAAAAATCTGTGAGACGGGAAAATCATAGCAATGGGACCGGATTTGAAGTTTATAATTTAGTAAAAATCAGACTGAAATAGATTTATATCTTAAGGTATCCATTTATTAATCTATGTGTGGTGTGTGTGTCGTGTATATGTGTGGTGTGTGTGTGTGTGTGTGTTGTGTGTGCTGTGCGTGTATATATGTGTGTGTGATGTTTTTTGATCATTTGAGTGAAAGTTCTAAGTAGATCTTTCTTTTCCCCTTCACTCTATGCTTTTATTTTATTTTGATTATTTGAAATAAATCAAATCCTGTTGGTTAAAGCATTTTTTCACACACGCACGCACACACATCACAACGCACACGCACCACACACACACACGCAAAAAGGACAGACAGACAGACAGACAGACAGACACACGCACGCACGCGCCACAAAGCACACCACACACAACACACACGCAAAAAAGACACAGACAGACAGTCACACACACACACACACACTCACACACACACACACACACACACACACACACACAACACACATATATATATATATATATATATATATATATATATCTACTTTTATATTTATAACGTCGGATTTATTTCCTATATATTATATTATATATATATATATATATAAATATATATTAATATAATAATAGATATAATAATAAAAATAATAATGATAAAGTATATATATATATATATATATATATATATATATATATATATATATATATATATGTAAGAAAGTTTTATAGAAAAACAACAGATGTTATTTTTGCTGACAGATATCTGTTTCGACATTATGAATTGTCTTTTTCAAAAAGCAACATTGTAAGCGGAAAAAAAAATTACAATGTTGCTTTGAAAAGACATATTCATAATGTCGAAACAGATATCTGTCAGCAAAATGTTTAACATCTTGTTGTTTTTCTATAAAACTTTCTTACATATTGTCGGATTCAATAATCATTTTACCTCATATATATATATATATATATATATATATATATATATATATATGTACTATATATATATATCATCCCTCTAAAGGAGTTGGGGGATCAAGAATTTGATTAATGGAGTTTACCTAATTATCTTCTTCATGTTGGTGGATCAAGATGGTAGTTGGAATAAAATTGTTTTTGTATACGGTACGGAATCTGTTGATGAGGAAGACTTCGAGTATAGCCAGGTGCAACTCGTGTTGAGGATACCAAAATACTCTTTATGGCTGTACTCGAGGCACTCCTCATCAACAGATTCCTTCCCTTTTTTGCATACAAAAACAATTTTATTCTTTACTCCTTTTCGGGCATACCGTTCTTGATCCATCATGAATATATATATAATATATATATATATATATATATATATATATATATATATATATATATATAAGAGATTTATCCAAAACTTGGTAGTAGGGATGATTCTATATGTGATTTCAAGATCCACTGTATTAATATTGATGATCAGTATGTAAATACAGCGAATCATTAAATCACTAAAGAGAGCTCAATGTAAAATAACCTTTTAGATTATATATACAGAGCAATATTTATCAATAAAGGAAGGAACTCAATACAGTAATCCCATAATAAATTTATTTCGACGAAAATTGGGGCCCATATAAATCTAAGTTGATTTAAACCGGCTCCCCAAATTTTTGCCTCATCAGATGGGTCTCAATTCACTTATCTAGCCGGTTTAAATCAACTTAGATTTATATGGGCCCCAATTTTTGTCGAAATAAATTTATTATGGGATCACTGTATTGAGTTCTTCCTTTATATATATATATATATATATATATATATATATATATATATATAATATATATAAAGCTTCACAAATAACAAATATTTTGTTCATTATAGATTAAAAGAATATTTCAAGAAAAGAATAAAAGGGGAGGGGAAAGAAAAAGAGAGAAAAAAATGAGCTCATTTATTTCTAATTTTTTCTATCTCCCCATCCCTCCCCTCGATTGTTTTCATGAATTTTTTTTTTTACTCTTTTTTTAATCGATAATAAACACAATATTTGTCCTTTTTAAAGCTCTAATAAAATATTGTACTCCTAAAAACTTTACACACACCCACGTACCCCCTACACACACGCACACACACACCTCTCTCTATATATATATATGTGTGTGTGTGTGTGTGTGTGTTGTGTGTGTGTGTGACAAAAGGTCATTTTCTTAAACAGAGTTAAACAGATTTCCTTCTCATAGACTGGTTGTCTAACCAAAGTTAAAGACCTCAGTCTACCTTACTATATATATATATTATATTGTTTATATACATATATATATTCATATTATAATATAAATTATACGACTCCAATCATTATCATCATCACTATCATCATGTCTCGGGGTGACAATCTCTCTCCATCCCCGCTAGCTCGATGGGGGGTATCCTGTGCAGCATCCTGTATCAGCACAGATCAGTCATATGGAAATCCAAATTCACAAACAAGTTAAAGAGACAATGCTTCCAGGCCGTTGTCGTGTCAATACTGCTGTACGGCTGCACCACCTGGACCCTAACGAAGCGACTAGAGAATGAACTATATGGATCTGCACAAGAATGCTGCGTGTGATCCTGAACAAGACGTGGAAACAACACCCCACGAGAAAACAGCTATACGGCCACCTGCCACATATCACCCAAACCATCCGAGTAAGACGGACAAGACACGCAGGACACTGCTGGAGAAGCAAGGACGAACTCATAAATGACGTCCTCCTGTGGAAGGCAGCGCATGGGCACGCCAGTGTGGGCCGACCAGCAAAGACGTACACACACACACACACACACACACACATATATATATATATATATATATATATATATATATATATATATCATATATGAGAAGTAAACAAACAAACAATGTGTTTTGATATGGCTTTATTTAGCCGACAATTTTTGGGAGAATATGTGCTTAATTGAAGTTGTACCTAATTTTGAAAATTAATTAATTAATAACTAATGAATTAGGCGGGCATACCTATTCAAATGTAAGGCTAAACAAATCGAGAAAAATCAATCTCTGTATGTACATTTCGGCCTATGAGGCCACATCAGCAGAGCTATAGACAGGAAACCGCTAATTGGCCGAAATGTACATACAGAGATTGATTTTCTCGACTTGTTTAGCCTTACATTTGAATAGGTATGCCCGCCTAATTCATTAATTATTAATTAATTAATTTCAAAATTAGGTACGACTTCATTAAACACATATTCTCCCCCCCCAAAAATGTATATGTACATATATATATATATATGTGTGTGTGTGTGTGTTGTTATGACTAGCCCAATTGATGTGTTGGTGTTGGGCCAAGTTTTTTTCTAGTATTATTATGGAGGGCTTAATATCAATCATAGGGTTGTTCTACACGTGCGCGTGGCACACACACACACACACACACACACACATGCACACACACACACACACGCACACACACACATGTATAAATATGTATGTGTGTATTATTTTTTCTTTATCATTAACACCAATTTTTCTTTTAGAGAAGGGCCTCTATTTTCATATAGCCTGGGATCTCAACAGGTCATGAACTGTTTTTACAACGAGAACCCAACGTTTTCACGGTCAGTCTATCTTTCTAATAAACATTTCTTTGGAAATGAAGAAATCGGATTGAACTCTTAATATGGCGATATTATGTTTATAATTTAATGATGAGAATTGAAAGTTGGTTGGCGCAAAGATGCAAAAAGCAGACGAGACTTTGCTGAATGAGCAGATGGCGAATTAAGCTTTTATTTCTAAATAACAAATTGATAGCCTAAAATAGCGATTTTGGATTGGTTGGGCTTTAACTCGTGGCAGATAAGTATGGGACAGCGTTCTTTCGAAAAAGAAATAAGTATTAATAGGATAGTAAAAATGGAAGATGATTAAAGAAAGAGAAGAAAAAGAAAAAGAGAAAAGAAAAAAAAAGAGACAGATATGATGTACAAATAGATTTGCCTTGAAAATAAGGTAACGATTTAAACAGAAAGAACAGGTTGGCTGAAAGCGGGAAAAAATGTTTTTATCTGGTAATTGATTTGAAATGTTTATATTCTTCATTGCAAATTTAAATTCGAGATGACGAGAGCGTGGGAAAGGATATTTACTTTTGTTTAATGGAAAGGTTTTCATTCTTTTGGTTATTTTATGAAAGGAATCATTAAGTTTTGTCAATTCGGCCAGTTAATACATTAATTAAACTAGAAAGAATGTGCCCACTTCGGACGTATGTACTTACGTTTTAATGTAATTAAATATATTAAATTAAAAAGACTAACGAAATTAAATAAGAACGTAAAGATTACACTTATTTAATCATTACTTTTTACATGTTGAACTGTTTTAGCAATAGCCCTTAAACATATCAAACGTTGTAATAATTAAATTATCACAATGTGCTATATCCACAGGTCCCGCTAGTTATTATTATTTCTATTCGAAAGTATTTATGAAGCAATTCTTTGTTACTTAAATGACCCCGTGACAACAACTAGAAAATAATTTTTTAATTAAGGAAACTAACTATAAATCTATCCGTCTCACTTTTTTATCGTTGCAATAAAAACAGGTATCAAAGTGAACTACGTTTTGTGAAGACTTGTGAGTTGATAAATGTCGTCAATAGGGTAACGATTATAGCCTCCAGGGGGTCATTACATGTACTACAAATGTGAACACAGCAAAACGATTTTTCAAGTCTTGATTTCCCGATAACAGGAAAGATACAATTAGAAAAAACACGTAATGTTTGGTTTCAGGAGAGACAATTATCAGTGAGATACCTACTTTATACCACCGGTTTGTGCTAGATCACCGAAGTTAAGCAGCAATGAGCCTGTTCAATAGTTCATTGGATGACCACTTAAGCAACAACAGAAATTGTAAGCAACCCGAATCCTTTATCTATCAAAAATGTCTTAATTTGATATTAAATTACCCGGAAAGGTTTGATATGCCGTAAAACAAATCAACTAACCAACCAAACTTAAAATTGAAGTTAAGCAGTGATGAGCCTTTTCAGTACTTAATTGGGTGACCACTTAAGCAACAGCTAGTACCGTAAACAACCCGTGTCCTTTGTTTATAAAAATTACTTGATTTGGGATTAAATAGCCTGAAAAGGTTTGATATGCCGTAAAACAAAAATAACCAACCAATCAAACTACTTTATACGATTAAACAAAAGGACAGAGATTCGGTTTAGCTAACTAGATAGACACAAAGAAATGGTCCAGGTTATATTTTAAACAGAAAACATTTTTACGGCATGCCAACCCTTATTGGGTTATTTTATTTATGCTGAGGACATTTTGTTCTATTCATTCTTGTTGGGTATTCAATTTTTTTAACTCGGCATAAAATAACCCAAGGGGTTGACATGCCGTAAAACCCAACCAACCAAACCAAACCAATTTTTTAAAACTCAATTTTTTTAAACACATTTTTAATACTGATTTAAAAAAATCTGTTTAACCCAGGGACAGGACCCTAATAGATACTACCACTCCAGAGCTGAGTGAACCTGGGAGTAATTGTTATAAAGTAGTGCTCCACATTCCACAGAGTTCCAGAATTTGAACTTCACTAATAGATGCAGTTTAATGTCATACCCAGGACACTAAGACCCTCAGTCACCGCTTCTAGCACATATATAATAAAGAAGCTTGGGCGGGGTGCTATAAAGGCAAAAGAGCTGGAACAATCATATAAGTGCTAGGCTTTGATGTGACATTTGATGAGGGCCTCTCTGATCGCCCGTCTAGCCTAAGTAAGGGCCAAAGTGGAGTGTTGCATGTCAAGGACTGCTCAGTCACCAGGATTTCGTCCTGAAGCATCACGGGTCTCTACCCACAGCCAATAGGTGACCTTATTTGCAGGGAGTCTTACCCCTCTGCAGAGGTGAAGTCGGCATATTCTGCAGCCCTAGCCGACAGGGCGGCTTAAAAGTTTTGGAATAATCAAAAACTAATACGCTTGTAAGTATTATTTGGATTATTCGGACTATTGTCCTCATCTTTATTGTTAACTGTACAACGTTTCGGCCGATGTGTCCTCCGGCCTTCTTCAGGTATTTCTTGTCGAACTCGGGAGCCTTCACAAACTCGACAAGAAGGTTCCCGAGTTCGAGAAGGCTCCTGAGTCCGACTAGAAATACCCGAAGAAGGCCGGAGGGCACATCGACCGAAACGTTGTACAAATAACAATAAAGATGAGGACAATAGTCCGAATAATCCAAATAATACTAATTATGAAGCCTTATTTTTTTTTAATTCAGAGAAATAGTATAATATAATACGTAATAAATAGTAGCTACAATATTTATATAATTCATAAACTCCCTATGAATTATGTAACAAATGCGCTTGTGTTCAATTAAAACAGATTAAATTAGAAATTTTGATGGCCATATGTATGGCAGTTGTTATGTTCTGCCATGACAAAGAAACAAATAAAACACATTCGGTGAATTATAGTAGAAAGAGATGGGCGACGAGAAGCGCTTGTAAAACGATGTATAATCACGCATAGTCACGCACGTAGACAACAATCTTAGAATTGATGGCATGTGAGATGAAAATTACTTCCGATATTTAGTCTTCGTCTACAAACAATACAAGACTGTCAGATGTGTAGTTAGGCAGTGAAATAAGATGGGGGGCAAGGGGTGGGGCAGTAAGAGAGGTAAGAGACATCAACATACGTGAACCTGATTTATAGAGATTTATTATCATTTCTACACGAAATAATATTACGAAGGAATTCTTAGTTACTCAAATGAGCCCCCTCCCCCTCTCTGATTGCTGATTGTTGATTAAACGTTTCTGATAACACGAAACTGTCATCATCAGGATCAGTTAGACCATAGTTCAGCTGTTTGCAATTTTTTTTTTGTCTCCACTGAATGGCAGCCACGATTCGTCTTCTTGATTTTCTTTTTTACCGCCATATTTATCAAAACGATAGCAGCAGCAGCAGCAGCAGCAGCAGCAGCAGCAGCAGCAGCAACGTTGATTCATTCAGATCAAGGTAATGATGACAACCGGTCTAGGAGAAGGAAGAATCTGAATTCAAACCTGTTAAACTTCAATTTAAAAATTGACCTTGTGTCACACCCTGTTTGTGCTGAGAGGTTGGTAAATACATACATAAAAGCTAAATATGAATTTAGAATGAACATGATTCCTTAACTGCGAGACATAAAATAACCCTAGATGAGTTGACATGTCGTTAAAATCAATCAATCCAATCCACCCAAACTTCAAAATAAATGATACTCACTACATAAAATAACCCTAGATGAGTTGACATGTCGTTAAAATCAATCAATCCAATCCACCCAAACTTCAAAATAAATGATACTCACTACATAAAATAACCCTAGATGAGTTGACATGTCGTTAAAATCAATCAATCCAATCCACCCAAACTTCAAAATAAATGATACTCACTACATAAAATAACCCTAGATGAGTTGACATGTCGTTAAAATCAATCAATCCAATCCACCCAAACTTCAAAATAAATGATACTCACTACATAAAATAACCCTAGATGAGTTGACATGTCGTTAAAATCAATCAATCCAATCCACCCAAACTTCAAAATAAATGATACTCACTACATAAAATAACCCTAGATGAGTTGACATGTCGTTAAAATCAATCAATCCAATCCCCCAAACTTCAAAATAAATGATACTCACTACATAAAATAACCCTAGATGAGTTGACATGTCGTTAAAATCAATCAATCCAATCCACCCAAACTTCAAAATAAATGATACTCACTACATAAAATAACCCTAGATGAGTTGACATGTCGTTAAAATCAATCAATCCAATCCACCCAAACTTCAAAATAAATGATACTCACTACATAAAATAACCCTAGATGAGTTGACATGTCGTTAAAATCAATCAATCCAATCCACCCAAACTTCAAAATAAATGATACTCACTACATAAAATAACCTAGATGAGTTGACATGTCGTTAAAATCAATCAATCCAATCCACCCAAACTTCAAAATAAATGATACTCACTACATAAAATAACCCTAGATGAGTTGACATGTCGTTAAAATCAATCAATCCAATCCACCCAAACTTCAAAATAAATGATACTCACTACATAAAATAACCCTAGATGAGTTGACATGTCGTTAAAATCAATCAATCCAATCCACCAAACTTCAAAATAAATGATACTCACTACATAAAATAACCCTAGATGAGTTGACATGTCGTTAAAATCAATCAATCCAATCACCCAAACTTCAAAATAAATGATACTCACTAATAGATGAGTTGACATGTCGTTAAAATCAATCAATCCAATCCACCCAAACTTCAAAATAAATGATACTCACTACATAAAATAACCCTAGATGAGTTGACATGTCGTTAAAATCAATCAATCCAATCCACCCAAACTTCAAAAAAAAATGATACTCACTACATAAAATAACCCTAGATGAGTTGACATGTCGTTAAAATCAATCAATCCAATCCACCCAAACTTCAAAATAAATGATACTCACTACATAAAATACCCTAGATGAGTTGACATGTCGTTAAATCAATCAAAATAAAATGATACTCACTACTACGCTGCTGCTGCTGCTGCTGCTGCTGCTGCTATTTGTGAGTTTTTCACCCCAGCGTTAACTGATGGTCTTTCACTGCAGTCTGAGTGACAGCAAGTCTCCTCAGGTCTCCAGGACTCTTCTGAGTATTCTAGCCGATCTTATTTCTTCCTCTGATTTCCAATTCCTCTAGTCTGCTTTCTAAACTTTTGTGGACCGTTCCAAGTGCACAAATTACAATTGGCATCATTTTCATCCTCACATTCCACATTTTTTCTCAGTTCTCTGGCAAGGTCCAAGTATTTGTTTATCTTTTCATTTTTTGTTTTTTTCATTTTTATTCTGTGATCTGTCGGAACGGCAAACTCCACTGACAAGTTCTTTTCTTCTTGGTAATCAACACTAGGTGGGGTCTTCTGACCAGGATTAGGTGATCAATTTGTATCTAAAATCCAGAGAATTGTATGCGTTTCATTCTCTTGGGTGGATTCTGGTTTGTGTGTATATGATTTTGTAGTATGGTCAAATTTAGTTTCTTGCATAATTCCCATCTCTCCCATCCAGTCGTGTCTAGTCATTGTACTCCTTTTGTAAAAATAAAAATTTAATCCCCTCTCAGACAAAAATAGGGAGCAATTTTTTTTCTTTTTCAAATATATAGAAAAATAATTTTTATTAATCTTTATGTAAATAAAGATAATAGATTTATTTTTTAACTTTTTAAATCCCGAGGAACGTTGTGTAGCTCTACTAGTAATAAACAATTTCTTCTTATTATTATTTAAGGAAAATTGAATAAAAACTTTTTGCCCCATTCTTCTCTGGTCGAACATTATAATTCATTTGACCCTCTGACTGCGAGTTAGCCGCCCCCCCCCTAATCCTATTGATATGCTCGCTCGTTGAACAAACAAACATATATACATGCAGATAGACAGACATACAGAATATTTCTTATATATATATATATATATATATATTATATATATATATATATATATATATATGAGAAGTAAATCCACAAACGATGTGTTTTGATATGGCTTTTTTAGCCGACAATTTTTGGGAGAATATGTGCTTAATTGAAGTCATACCTAATTTTGAAAGTTAATTAATAAATAATTAATTAATTAGGCGGGCATACCTATTAAATGTAAGGCTAAACAAATCGAGAAAAATCAATCTCTGTAGGTACATTTCGGCCTATTAGGCCTCATCAGCAGAGCTATAGATAGGAAGACCGCGTTGTGCGTAATATATATATATATTTTTTTTTTTTTTTTTTTCACTCTTTTCCTTCGTATCCACCTATGTGATCATCATGATTACCCTTAGAGTATTATTTAAATTTGCTTGTACCAGAAATTTATTTATACATTTTAGGGGAAGGAACAGCCCCACTATTATTGATGTTCTCAATAAAATTATATTATTGAAGAACAAAATCATCAAGCGCCGCTTTAAATTGAGTTTTCTCCATTCCTGCCTGGATAACAATGTGGTACCCGGCTACATATTTAGACGGCTTACTAAGATTAAATGTCGTAACTCACGTAATGTTGAACGTGCTTTTCTCAAGGATGAGATCTCTTTCTTTAGTGACTCCATTCCCCCAATTACTGCCCAAATACATTCTCTATGGAGGCAAGTTTGGACAACGCTCACTTTCTTTGACAAATTGCGCTTTGCTAAATACTTGATTATTAAATCCAAATAATTAATAGTAGAATCCTTGTCAAGAATACAAATTTTTGAACCTCCTTATTCGTAAAAGATTTGGTTGTACAGTCACCTCGGACAAACACATCTTTAATTACTCTTCCTATATATTGTCTGAGAGTGAGAAACTGGTGCTATCCAGAGGTTTGAATTTTTGTATTCCCCCCTCACGTAACCCCGATAAGGTTACGGTGTTTACGGAACTTGAGATGTTATTCTCTCAAATATGTAAATTGTCCCCTGTTTCTCTACCGCATGTCAGTTATCTGAAGGCTCGTCTTGCAGATCTGGCATATAAATTTTTAGAACACCCTACTGATTGTAAGGGGTTCATTTGGCAGAGAAACCATTTCATTACGGCTAATAGTCTAAAGCGAAATACCGATATCTGCCTTAGTAGACCTGATAAAGGGGCTGGGGTGGTTATCCTTAATCGCTCTGACTATATAGCCAAGATGCTTGTTATTCTTGACGACAATGATAAATTCGAGAAATTGGGTGATCTATCTTTTGACGATACCCATAAACTCGAAATTAGGGTTCAGAAGCGGTTCCTTGAACTGTCAAAGTGCAAATTTCTGTCAAAGGAAGTTTATGAGTTAATCCGTCCTGTGGGATCTCAACGACCTAGGATGTACGGGCTGCCCAAAATTCATAAGCCCGGCGTCCCACTTAGACCCATTTTGTCTATGTGCCATTCAGTCCAACATAATTTGGCTAAATGGTTGGTAATCTTACTGAATCCTGTACTTCAGTTTTATTCAGGATTCTGTATTCTTGATTCCTTTTCCTTTGCCTCTACTATCCGTCAGTTGCCTGTGAGTGGTGACACGCAATATCTTGTTTCCTTTGATATTGCGTCTTTGTTCACCAATGTCCCACTAGATGAGACCATTTCCATTTGCGCGGATTTTTTGTACCGTCGCCCTGGGGTTAAGTCTCCCCCGTTTCCGGAGAATATCTTTGCGGAACTGATGGAATTGGCTACGAAATCTGTGTCCTTTAGTTTTGACGACTTAATGTATCGTCAGATAGACGGTGTTAGTATGGTAGTCCTTTAGGTCCTCTTATGGCCAATGTATTTGTGGGTTTCTTGAGAGGCAGTTGTTCAACAAAGTCCCCAAACCGCATATATATTTTACGGTATGTTGACGACACATTTGCGTGCTTTAGTAACCGGGATGAAGCTCTAAAATTATTCCAGAGCTTAAATAATCTGCACCCCTCCTTAACGTTTACTATGGAGGAGGAAAATAATGGTGCCCTGGCTTTTCTTGATGTTCTTGTAGAAAGGTGTTCTTCTTCTTTTGAGACCAGCGTGTTTCGAAAGTCGACGTTCACTGGACTGTACTTGAGCTGGGATTCATTTGCCCAAAAGCCAGAAAGATTAATTTGATTAAGTGCCTAACCTTTCGTGCACTTAAAATTTGTTCAGGTAACAAAATCAATGGAGAACTCAAGAACATCACGAAAATTTTTTTTAAAAATAATGGGTATCCCGAGGATGTCATCACAGACACAATTAGAATTACTGTGGCAAAATTCTATCGTGATGGACCTTTTGGTCCATCCAGGTGCCCAGTGTATATTCGTCTACCTTGGGTTGGACCGGCTAGTCAGACTTTAGCTGATAAAATTACTTTCTCGGTGGCCGTTGCTATCCCGCAGCCAAAGTTAGAACAATCTTTTCTACCAGGGCCGCTTTTCGCTCTGCTAATAAGGACGTACTGCCAATACTCAATCAAAGCTTACTTGTTTATAAATATACGTGTGCCTGTGAAGCCACTTATATTGGCCGTACGATCCAAAGATTGGCTGTCAGGGTTAACCAGCACATACCCCGAGTAATACGCGAACACAGACCAATAACATCCGGGTTGTCGCAGAGCAACGAGTCTTCGATTTGCGAACATCTAATCAGCATGAGCACTTGCCGGTCTAGTTATAATGATCACCAATTCTCTGTTTTGCACAGGGCTAGGACGAAACACCATTTACAGGTCCTTGAGGCCGTAACCATTAATTTTTTTCGTCCTACCTTGTGCAGACAGATCAGACCTAGGCACTCGCTTATTTTATTGGGCGAGTGTCTGGGGCCTGGTATCACTTGATGGGGACTTGAAAGAAGAAAGTAAAATTTTTTTTTTTTTTTTTTTTTTTTTTTTTTTTTCTCTTTTTCTCTTCTCCCTAAAAAACCCCCCTCATATATATATATATATATATCCCATATGTATTTACAATTTGACTTTTAGTCGTCTCCGGCTGTAAAAACCTTGATGAGCAACCGGACGAAAGGGCCCTTGTTTTATTAAATAAAACATTTTTTTTTTTTTTTTTCACTCTTTTCCTTCGTATCCACCTATGTGATCATCATGATTACCCTTAGAGTATTATTTAAATTTGCTTGTACCAGAAATTTATTTATATATATATATATATATATAATATACCAAACTTATTGGTAAATCCTCGCGGTGAGAAAAAAACCAGCAAATAGTTTCATTGTAAAAATATACTACCAAACATCACCCGGGAAGAAAAAAAATTTTGGAAAAAAGAAAAGACTACGATAATTGTATATATATATATTCATATAAAACCGCCAGGAGACTAAAGCTAATAAGTAAAAAGTGCCCAATACCTAAGTAGAGCAAATAATATATATATATATATATATATATATATATATATATATATATATATATGCTTCCCACTCCCATGGTTGAGCACTGTGGAGGGACATTAATTGTAACTTCACCATCTGGCATTAGCCGTGACCCGTCTGTTTGCATATTTGAGTTCTCTGGTGATTGTAAAAACATACCGCCCTAAAGTATGTAGCAATTAATTGTTCACTCTAGACCCGCTGATAGCTGCAAAGGTAAGGAACTTGGCAGACGAAGATTTTGTTGGGCTTCGATCCCGGCTAGAGGTAGCTTTTGAAAAGTCAAGCCGCACTGATGAGAAGTAAACTTCGAAACACGTGTCTGTGGATGACTGATATATATATGTGTGTGTGTGTGTGTTTGCTGGTTGGTTGAATTTTACGACATGCCAACACTTAGTTTATTAGAACTTGTCAAGGATTAAATCTAGAGCCGATTTAGCTGCAGAGTCAGCTCTTTCATTCCCCCTCACTCATCTAGATCTAATCCCTGACAAGTTCCAGATACCATATACTGACTTAAAACCTAAAATTAATAGATTCCTTCATACAAAATGGCAACAACACTGGAATAACTGTAACCGCAATAAACTCTTCCTAATCAAACCCACTTTGGGAGGCTGCAGACCAATTTTAAGGAAGTCTAGAAAGGAACAAGTCACTATGTCCCGATTATGCATTGGTCATACAAAACTAACACACTCTAATATACTCAAACAAGAACAACAACCACAATGTGGAACATGTCAAGCACCTTTGACAGTTAAACACTTATTCATGGAATGTAGGTTTTTTGCTCACATCAGAAACCGTTATTTTAAAGCAAACAATATGAAAGATCTGTTTGAAAATGTCAACATGGAGGATATTCTCTCTTTTTTGAGGGAAATAAAATTATACCATAGAATATAGACATGAAACAAATCAATACCATACAACATAATCCCCAATAATGCTAACACATTGTTAAAACCAATTACTAAAAGTATATATATGAATACACAATATGTATTACACCCTAACCGTTAGGCATGATATAACCCCAGACGGGTTGATATGCCGTTAAAATCAATAAACCAACCAACCAACTTAGTTTATTTTTTTTCATTCATTCTTGATGGGTACTCAATTGTTTAACTTATATTTTTCTACTTAATACATAGATGGAACAAATGGGGAAATTTGTTTATGGGTTTGCTAAAATACCCCCGGGTTTTGTCCTCCACTGAGGGGGGGGGGGCGGAAGTGGACCGGATTTTGATTGGTCAATTTTTATGTGAATCAAGTTTACCTGGAATTTTGTTTGTTTAATTTTTATGTATATCCAGGTTTGCCGGATACGTTTGTTTATTTAAGCAGAAGGTTTTGTTATCTCCTACTTAATCTACTGGTAGTGGTGGTGGCAAACATATCTGTCAACACCCATATCATCCACAATATATATATATATATATTTTCGGCACTCCCCATTCCAAAGAGAAAAAGAATCCACTAACCACCCCCAACTACACCTCCCCCTACTGACGACCTTCCGTTTTCAGCATTTTGAGAATTTCCATCATTGGAGTAAGAACTATATCCAAGTCCTGAAGATGGTCTAATAAAGACCGAAACGTTGCACCGTCGACAATAAACATCAAGTTTCCATAACATCCGTGTTTGTCTACTTTTCTCCACATACTGTCGGATTAACCTCCTCACATTTCTACCATATATATATATATATATATATATATATATATATATATATATATATATATATAACCGAAAATACACGCACACTACATAAAGAAAAAAACAAACAAAAACTTCAAATAATCGAAGCTTTATATATCAAACAAAAAAAAAAACCTACCTTAAACAAAATAAACTTTGAAATAAGTCAACATGTTCTCAAATGTTTATAATTTTCCGCCTACCCTCCTTCCTCTATAACCCTCCCCTTCTCACAACTTGTGCCCCCCTCCCACATAAAATCACCGCAAAGCTTGCTCGAACCACTACCATTCCTACAACCTCCTACTACCAATGGTTATTACCTCCCACTTCTAATTCCTTGCTACTACTCGTTCTCGTTAAAAACGGGACACGAAATCATACCATCGTTTCACACCTGAGGATGGTAAATTGTATTGCCGAAAGCGCTCGTTTGGAAACCTTTGGTGGACTGTTATACCAGTTACACCCCGACACCAGAAAGATGGCCTGAAAATTGGAACGGATCAATGAAAAACTTGTCTGACAGGAATTGTCTGTACAGTTTAACGAAACTTGTATAAAAGAAAAAATGCTGCCAAAATATACTTATTTTATATATATATATATATAATATATATATATATATATATATATATATATAAGCGCAGTCACACGAGTGTTTCCAATAGCCACACAAATAGTTTCCTGCTCCACCAGCGCTTTGGAGACCTTGTTTTTTTATTACTCACGTAGTATGGAGCATGGGGTCAGTCTAATAAAGAATCATATAGGTGCTAGGGCTTGACGTGACCAGCCGATTGGTCGAAGGAGTCCTTTTGTATCGCTCATCTAGCCTAAGTAAGGACCAAAGTGGAGTGTTGCATGTCATGGACTGCTCAGCCACCAGGATTCCGTACTTAAGCATAACAGGTCATGACCTACGGCTAACAGGTTGTCCCATTGGGGGAGGGGGTTACCTCTCTGCAGAGGAACAGTCGGTGTATTCTACAGCCCCAGCCGACACGCCGGTCTGTCATATGGAATGTGTTTAGCAAATGTCTCCCGAAGAGTATCAAATTGTTTCATACAATTACAGAATAGTGCTCTCTATTGGCAAGTGATGAGCACTATATTTACTCGTTTGTTTTCTTAATCACGTGTAAGATCAGGCGAATCTTTACTAAGACGATTCTGTAATCGGGGTGGGGGGGCGGTACACCTTTAAAAGAAAAGTATGCCTCACAGTTAATTGTAAGGTTTATCCAATTTTTGTTTATTAATCTATGACTCATGTGAATATACCACAGTATAATAATTTAATTATTACAACGTTTGATATGATTACTTAAGAGCTATTGCTAAATACTTCAATATGTAAAAAGTATAATAATCTTGATTTAACGCTTTTTACTAGTATGACCTGTGGATATACCACAGTATGATAATTTAATTATTACAACGTTTGATATGCTTACTTAAGAGCTATTGTAAATAGTTCAATATGTAAAAAGTATAATAATCTTGATTTACCCTCCCTCTCTCTCTCTCTCTTACTATTTTTTTCTTTCTTTCCTTCTTTTCCTCTTCTTATTGTGTTCGATTGAAATAGATTAGCGTTATTGCTTCCGCGCGTACACGCCCCTCTCTATCTTTCCACTACTCCTTTTCTTTCTTTCTTTCTTATTATATTTTTCTGTGTAACATGTCCTTTTTCTTCCCTTTCTTTCTTAATGATAAAAACGGAACAGTCCATTATTTCGCTGAGGTGACGACACTCATAAGAAATAAGAATTCGGTGAGTAAGCAACATCAGATAATCAAGATTTACATTTTTGCATTTCATCTTGGATGATTGGACGATCTCATTTCTAACCAGAGGGTATTGCAAAATGATAAGGGTCGTACTTTTAAGGAACACGAGTACTAATATCTACATGTATAGTTGGGATTTTGTATTATTTAGGTAGGTATTTCTTATTAGGAGATTGAATTTATCCCCTCCTTTGCATTAACGATTGAGACCAACCTGCAAGTAGTATGAACAGACCGAATACAAATAATCTACACAGATTCCTTCAACAAAGTTTATCTGATATCAGCGCATGTTCCAAATCTCACAAAGTATACAGTGGCTGATAACACGTATCTCTTGCCCGGCATTTTGAATAAATATCAGTTATCTTATTTGCCAATAAAAACAGAGTAAAAATGGCAAAGATAAATTCCCCTGTTGGCTCGTCTATTGTTAGTTTCTACCTGGGCAAAAAGAAACAGGAAGAAAGGGTACGTTGGTTTTCTGATTTTGTTAGAGAGAAAGAAATTGATAAATTGATATTTAGACAGATTACTCTATAGTCTGATGTAAGTGAAAATTCTCGTTGAACATATATTGAGGTGTGCGGAAAATTCTTCCAGCCTGTAACCGTGCCAGTGCTACTGTACAGCTGCACCACTTTGTTTGAGAAAGAAATTGATAAATTGATATTTAGTCAGCTTACTCTATAGTCTGATGCAAGTGAAAATTCTCGTTGAACATATATTGAGGTGTGCGGAAAATTCTTCCAGCCTGTAACCGTGCCAGTGCTACTGTACAGCTGCACCACTTTGTTTGAGAAAGAAATTGATAAATTGATATTTAGTCAGCTTACTCTATAGTCTGATGCAAGTGAAAATTCTCGTTGAACATATATTGAGGTGTGCGGAAAATTCTCCCAGCCTGTAACCGTGCCAGTGCTACTGTACAGCTGCACCACTTGTGTTACACTTTGTTGGAGAGAAGGAAATTGATAAATTGATATTTTGTCAGCTTTATTTTATAGTCTGATGCAAGTGCAAATTCTCATTGAACATATATTGAAGTGTGCGGAAGATTCTTCCAACCTGTAACCGTGCCAGTGCTACTGTACAGCTGCACCACCTGTGTTATACTTGGATAGAGAGAAAGAAGTTGATAAATTGATATTTTATCACATTACTTTATGCAAGTGTATATTCTCAATAGACATATAATGAGGGAAGCGGAAAATTCTTCCAACCTGTAGCCGTGCCAGTGCTACTGTATGGCTGCACCATTTGTTTTACACTTTGTGGGAGATAAAGAAATTGATAACTTGGCGTTTTGACAGCTTTATTTTATATTCTGATGCAAGTGAAAATTCTCATTGGACATATATTGAGGTGTGTTGAAAATTCTTCCAGAGTGTAACCGTGTCAGTGCTACTGTACGGTTGCACCACTAATAGATAAGTAGCATGGTGTACATTATTATAAGACCTGTTCATCATGCAAGTGACGTCACTTACTGGAGGCCCAAAATTTACTTTTGGTTTAAGATTTCACTACTTTGTTTGTGATGTCAAAGTTTAAGAAACTCAAAGAAAATATTTATTTTATACCTGGAATAACTTTTACCATTATTCAATTGAAGTAAGAAAGAAAACCATGATAGGTCGCATATTCATTTTGTAATAAAGTGTAGAAATATTTGAATTCGAAAGTAAACTGTTAATTCGCTAAATAGTTATGGAAAATAACCAATAGTTTGTTTGGCAGCTTTTAACCCCTTATTGACCTGAACGTGATATTCTGATTCGTTTAGAATATCACGTGACTGAGATCTGGGGGAAAGCCCAGGGTAGCTTAGACTAGACCTGAGCGATTCACTGGGGCGGATGTGGGTAGCGTCTGACACAAAATCTCCTCTCAGCACGTTAAAATCATGGGTCTGGGGCAAATAAAAGACGTAGAAGATAAACCGAGTCTTTGAGCAACCTCAACAAAACCCAAACCAACCCCAAGTCAACCCAAGATGACGAGAAGACCAGAGAGGACAGCCCAGATAGCAATTATATAGTTTCAAGTTCTCTCTGCTTAAAGGCATATTATCCAGCCCGACTGGAGTTCGAACTCGCTTACAACGATGTAGATATCCAACACGTTAGCCACTACTCCAGGTCGACTTCCTCACTCTATTTCATGGTAATGAAAGTGACGCTTGATATCTTTCAGTTTCTCGCCTCTGCGTTTTTTGAAAATCTCAGAAAGGCAAAGAACTGAAAATTATTAAGTTTCGTTAACCTTATGTCTTCGATTGCCCAAATTATATATATATATAAATGAATTAACATTTTTAGAAAAAACAAATGATGTTAATAGTTTGCTGACAGAATCTGTTTCGACCTTTTTGATAGAGCGGTCTTCATCAAGAGCAGCATGTGAAGGAAAGACGGAATAAATAACCGTTAGATAGAAGGTGTACAAACGAACGCTGATGTTCGATGCTGGAATTTTAAAAAAATGCGTATTCTGTGCTAAGAATAAAATAAATTTTATTTAAAAAAATCAGAAGCATTATAATCCATAATAAAACTCAAAAGAGTTTGAAGTACAAATATATAAAAAGTGTATAAAAATATCAAAAATATTCATGACGTATTCCAGCTACAAAAAGTAAGTTAAAAGTCCACAGCACAATTGAGGAAAGATGTAAAGTTTCAAGAATTTGTATTGTTGAAAAATCCGTAGTGTTGTAGATCATATTAGCCTTCGGAGATGTAAAAATCCAGATATTTTGTTTTTTCAATAGACAATATGAAGTAAATGGAAGTGAATCCGACAGTATGAATTTAACATTTTTAGAAAAAACAAATGATGTTAATAGTTTGCTGACAGAATCTGTTTCGACCTTTTAATAAAGCGGTCTTCATCAACAGCAACATATGAAGGAAAGACAAATTCATACTGTCGGATTCACTTCCATTTACTTCATATATATATATATATATATATATATATATATATATATATATATACAAAAAAAACCCAGAAATAAACAATAAACAAAAAAAAACTACACCATCGTTTAAAATAGACGGAAGGTTGCCAACAATATAAAAAAACAAATATATATATATATATATATATAATATATATATATATGTGTGTGTGTGTGTGTGTGTGTGTGTGTGTGTGTGTGTGTGTGTTAGGCACTACCAAATTTGCTGTAAAATCCGTATTTTAAAAATAAATTTACCATCCCCCCGATTGAAAACAAATGACCAAAAATCAGGGAATTATCCGATTTTAATGAAATTTTCAGTGTTGAGTTAGGAATAAATCAATTTTATAATGAATTAGTTTTTTTTCAGGTTACTTAACTTTGATCACCCGTTTATTTTTTTGGTGCAAAATATCGGTGGGGTTATATAAAATTGAAACTAATTACAATATAAATAAGACAAAAAACCGAAGTTGGAATAGAGGAAAAAATTTAAGGGTGCTATCCTGGTAGAAAATAAGATATGAATAAGAGGTAATTAACACTTGGACTATAACGAAACGACCAGGGAAAACGATAGATGGGAGCTACATACGAGCGGTCTAAGGCGCTGGTTTTAAGGCACCAGTCACTTCGGAGGCGTGGGTTCAAATCCCACCGCTGCCATCAAATTTCTGTTTTTATATTTTGTTCTTTCAGAGTATATAGTAATTAAAACTTTCACACTGTTGGGATCTGTAAACTGGAGATTTTTTCATTATTTTTCATTTCGATATTTAATATTAATTCTCTACAAAATACAATATTCATTGTAATGTAAACAAATCTTTGAGCAGCACCCCATTAGAAAGCAGCCCTACGACTAATTACCACATATCACACGAACCGTATAAGTAAGACAAACAAGACATGCTGGATACTGCTGGAGAAGCAAGGACGAACTCATAAGTGACGTTCTCCTGTGGGTACCAACACATGGACACACTAGTGCAGGCCGACCAGCAAAAACCTACATCAATCAGCTCTGTGCGGTTTCTGAATGCTGCGTGGAGGACCTCTCCTGGGCGATGAGCGGTACGGACTGTTGGAGAGAGAGAGAGAGAGAGAGAGAGAGAGAGAGAGAGAGAGAGAGAGAGAGAGAGAGAGAGAGAGAGAGAGAGAGAGAGAGAGAGAAAGATGGATATCTATGCTGTCAGTGTGACCCACTGATGATGATATGAGGTGTGTTAAAGATATCGTGACTGTAGTTGCATTTCTTTAAAAATGGTACCCATGGCATTCAACACATTTATTCCAGTGAGGTTTTTAGTGGGTGAAGCACCACAGGAATTCTATTTTGTGAAACTGGACCGTCGTATTTTTTTTAATGTCTTCCACGCTCACGAATCTTGCTTGAATTTTTATTTTACAAAAAAGAAAAAAAAAGTTGTACGAACAGTAGGTATGGAGGGTGTTGCACTTGTATAACCCTGTGTTTCACCCAAAAACGTTTTGTTCACTTCAGAGCTCACATTCTAGAGCAGTGATTCTCAAACAGTGCGCCCCAGAGCTTTTTCAGGTGCGCTCCGTAGTATTCCTGAAAAATCTATCCAGATATGAAAAGCAAATGTATACTAAGTTACAATATTATACCATTTCTTTACGAACACTCTGCTGTTTCGTTGCGACATTATTATGATAGTTAGAAGTTATTTTTCTTGCAACTAAATAAAAACACAGGTTTTAAAACAATTTTATTGAGAAAAATTATTTTATTGCAATTTTCCACCTCATATTCATATGAACTGGGATTTTCAACCCTCGCAACAATTAAGTGTAAAAGGAGAGGAACTCTTCAATGCATTGATGAGGAAATGAGAGTTTGTCTCTCAAACATAAGACCAAACATTGAAGAAATCGCAACGTCTCATCAAGCTCATGTTTCTCATTAATACAGGAATGAATAAACTTCATAGAGGTATGTTATGTTTGCTTTTGTTAAATGTGTTATTTTTTTAAATATATTTAACAGTTAAATTAATAACATATTAGTCCTATTTTGTATACAGTGCGTTATCAAGTATCTGTAGTAATGTAAGTGCGCCAGACTGTATAAAGTTTGAGAACCACTGTTCTAGAGTCATTCATTTGTATCTTTTTTTTTTTCATTGAAGAGAGAAAACTTCCAACCAAAATTCGCCTAAGATCTTGATACAAACATAAATTTGCTGAATAACAGTTAAAATGTATTACTTCCCGGCAGAGCTGACATCCTAATAATGTTTGATGCGCCTTTGATGGGAATCTAAAACGCATCTCTCTATCTTTGATGTGGTTTGAAGGAGGCCATGTTTGAGAAGATAAAAAATGAGTCCCCCCCCCCCCAAGAAAACGAGGACAGAAATACCGACGAATTCACCCTAGGAAAATCCTTTCGTGTTTCCTTTAACGAGTCTCAAAGGATCATTTTTTGAAGAAAAAAAAGATCCTTTGAGATTCCAATAAACTAACACGAAAGATTGGTACACGTTTTGCTGGATTGTTAGAATTGAATAATGACGGCACAACTGCGTCCAGCAGACAGCTGTTTTCAAAAAGAGCATATTTCACTATGTCAGGGTGAATCAAAGTAGGATTCTCACCTTCACCCCCACCCCCCAAGGTAGAGAACATTCTGTTTCCTGTTGTTACACCGGTTTCAGACTGTTTACATTTTCGGGTTTATGTTGTTTTTTGTTTTTTTGTTTTTTGTTGTTTTTTTAGAGGAAAGTATGTGTTTGTCTTCCAAGCACGTTCGACTAAATGCTAGTTGAAAATTAGAAATTTCTGTTTTGCTTAAAACTGTAAGTAAAAATATCTGTATGTCTGTCTCTCACTATATATATATATATATATATATATATATATATATATATATATATATGGGAGAAATATGAGGAGGTTATTTATATATATATATATGCATATATATATGTATATATATATGTATATATATATATATATGTATATATATGTATATATATATGTATATATATATGTATATATATATATATGTATATATAATATATATATATGTATATATGTATATATATACATATATATATATATGTCTGTGTGTACGTGTACGTGTGTGTGTGTGTGTGTGTGTGTGTGTGTGTATGTGTGTATGTGTGTGTGTGTGTTTGTGTAAAGTAAACCCTTATTAGTACATCAGGTAATAATTCCATTTCGACTTTGCAGACATATCAAATCTGAAACGAATGAACGAAATGAATGAAATCAAAGCCAGACAACAGACAAGTCATTTTCTTTTAAATTCAAATAAACCGTTGGGGGGGGGGGGGGCACACGAAATGTCACGGATGTCACCGTATCTCAACCATAAATACCACCAACACACCGACACACATTCTTCTTCTTCTTCTTCTTCTTCTTCTTCTTCTTCTTCTTCTTCTTCTTCTTACGCCTGTTATTATTTCTCCTTTTACCCTTTTACATTTCGACCTCCTTCTCTCCAACCATCATCCATTTCTGCACACCTTCGTCACTTCCTATTTTTAATTCTATTTCTTCTCTCTTCCAACATTCCCATCTACATATCTATTTTTTCTTTCCTTTTTCTTTTTTTTTCTTTTTTCATTGTTCTTTTCTTCAGCCTTAACCTTTTCCCCACAAATTTCCAAACTCGTCTCCACCCACACCCAGTTTTTTTCTTTCTTTTATGACTTTGCCATCATTCCGTTCCTTCATCTTGTCTGCATTGATTCCATTATATCTACCTAACCGATGCCTCCTCTTTCGCCATTTTCTTTCTTTTTGTGAATTCCTTTTTTGTTTAATCACCCTCCATTCTTTTCCTTCTTCGCCTTTTTCTACATTAAAGCAATGGACACAAATCTCTACAGATTCATTTTCACTTTTTGTTAATTGAAAATGTCCATCTGGTTTTCTTTTAGAATTGCAATCATAAGCGGATTCATCCACAATAATTTGTTTTTGTTTTCACTTGAGTCTCATCAGAGGATTACCACAGGAAAACGAACTACTTAGAAGAACGCAAGAATGTCATAATGTTATTGTCACAATAGCATTATGACATTCTTGCGTTCTCTATTGTAGTTCGTGGATCATGTAGCTCATGCCAAAACCTCCACTGAGCTGTAAATGGTACACGCATTCTTTCCACTTTCAGAGCTCTGGTTTGAACGATGTTATATATATATATTGCCTCAAGGACGCAGAATTGGAATTCTGAACACGCACGAGCGAGGATGGTGAACTGGCTGTTTTTAAACGATCTGTAACAATCCGGGTTATCCAACAGATGTTGAGCAATGGTAGAGTCAGCGTTTTGGTTCGAGCTACAATATCTTTTTGAATATTGTGGGCGAATGTTTAAAACATGTTGGCTGATTCTATCTTTAAGAATTGATCTTGCTATGAAAAAAATCAGAAATCATAAATAACTTAAAATTGGTAAACTTTCAGACTTTTTTGGTAGCATTTTTTTTATTTCTTCGGCAAAAATACATATATAAACCAATTTCTAGGAGTAGAGAAGCTCTAGAACTCATTTTACAGACAAAATAGATTACAAAAAGTCACCATTTTTCGCGACCCCCTCAAATTTGGAGAGCAAAAAAATCGACATAACTCCGCCAATGGAATTGGAAGCTCAAATTTTGGGGATTGTCCAACCTTAACACAGTCCATACCTGTACAAAATTTCAGAAAAAAATGAAGGGGCGGGTAACACGCCCTGGATGATTTGACATGGAATTACTCCTGGAATTGGAATTGACCGTGTCACATCCTGCTCGTGTAGAGGGGTTGGTAAATATAGATATATGGAAATCTAATCTCACGGATAAGATAAAGAAAAAATTTTTCCAAGTTGTAGCCGTGTAAGTGCTACTGTACGGCTACACTACTTGGACTCTTAGAGAAAAAGATGGCAACTACACAAGAATGATACGTGTTGTCTTGAACAAATCTTGGAAGCAATTGTACGACCCCTTCATCCCTATCACACAAATCATCCGAGGAAAACGGACATACTGGGCAATGGTGGAGAAGCAAGGACGAACTCATAAGTGACGTCCTCCTGTGGACGCCTATAGATGGACACACCAGTGTAGGCCGATCAGCAAAAAACGATCAGCTCTGTGCGGTTTCTGGATGCCATGCAGAGGACATCTTAGTGGTGATGACCGATGGGGACGGCTGAAGAGAGAGAGAGAGAGAGAGAGAGAGAGAGAGAGAGAGAGAGAGAGAGAGAGAGAGAGAGAGAGAGAGATCCATTCTGCCAACCAGCGGGGTCTGATGATGACGATGTTTGATCGGCAAATTTTCGACATCCGCCTTCTCTTCAAATAATTGTTTATTATTATTACTTACTAGAAGCGGCTACCCAGCGGCGACCGTCTAGAGGGGAAAACCCTGGTGTATTGATTTGTTTACTTTTGGACCTTTTTAAATAGAATTTCAGTGCTATTTCTATTTTAATTTTTGAATATCTTCGAATATAAATCAAATCTTTATAATTTTTGCACAAAAAGCAGAAACCGGTGATATTTAATGTGTATATATATTTACTTTGTCGTTAATTGTTTTATTTTCGGAGTTTCATCCGAACATACATACATACATACATGATGGCAGAAAACTCGTGTTCAAGTATTGCCATTGCTTGATGATCAAAAAATAAAATAAATAAATAAAAGTTCAACAGTTCAAAGAATATAATGGTGAGCTTCAAAAAGTTCAACAATGAGCTGCACGAAAGTGGCTCTTTAGTCCAGCCAAAGTCTTGCACATCTTCCCACATTTACAGGTAATTCCAGGGAGCACAGAGTATTTTATTAGTCCATCCCGCCGATGCACAGATTGGTGACTGATCAGGCCAACCTTGCTCATACATAGCCTTCCACACTGGTCACATAGTAGACCGATTTGAAGCCCTTGGTTGTCTACTTTTTTTATTCTTGCGAATATCTTGTTCCAACTGCTCATGCTGTATACGGTTGGTCTCAAACTTTTTTTGTGTCTCCTGTAAAGCTCTTCTCCACTGCCCACGGTCCAAAGCCTTACTCTCCCAGGTCATACACACTAATTGCCCTTTATCTACGTATAGATTAATATTGTCACCGCTTTTATCTTTTGAACCTTTAGCTCACATGCAGGAACCCACGAAATTCACTGAAAATATCGAACTCACAAACATACTCAGACAAGTTCCGGGGTGCATACATTTTTGTTTGAACCTATTCCATCATTCCATTAAATCGGGGGTTCACAAAGTGGGCGGTACCGTCCCTCGGGACGATGGAAAGATCTAGAGGCGATGAGGTAAAAAGGGGCGGTGGGGGAGGGTTTGACAGGGTAGCATTAGGAGCAGTTAATAAATAGTTTTTTTTACAATATCTAAATGACAAAATATATGTCATAAATACTAGAATAAAGGAACACGTATGGATTTTATACAGAATAAAAATGTCGGGTATATTCGCGGAGTTCCGTCCCGGCCTCCTGTCTCAAAAACCGCTAGCCGGTGGCTGCTGGAAAAAACAACACCCGCTACGATTGAAGTCCGTAGCCGAAGCGGTATCACTTGAAAAAAAATAGGGTTAGGGTTTAGGATTAGGGTTAGGGTTAGGGTTGGGGTTTAGGGTTAGTTTAATGGGAAAATAAATAATTTGGGCTCTGTTTTTTCCAGAAAATATGATGGGGAAAGTGATACCAATTGTAGTTGGTGCACTTGGAAGGGTCCCCAAAAGCTTAGGAAAGAGACTAGAGGAACTGGAAATCAGAGGAAGAATTGAAACCATCAAGACAACAGAACTGTTAAAAATCGGATCAGAAGAATCCTGGAAACCCGAAGAGACTTACCCAACAGGGGTTGTCATGCCGTAAAATCCAACCAACCCCGTATGGATTCTTCCTCGAATATCATTGAAGGGGATTTTTAGGAAAAAACAAACGTTTCCGTTGAAACATTCCAAGTGCTCTGCTGATTATAGTTTCACCAACCACCTATCCTCATATTCCAAAATGTCGGCAATTCTCCAAAATTCTCTTGATATTCATCGGCCATTATCTACCGAAAATTTTCAACTTGGAAACAGGAATTTTAACGTGGACTTTTATCAGATGCCAAATGTTCAGGTTCCAGAACAATAACATGAAAAGAGTGTAGGAACAGAAATCAGAAAAAAGAACATATATTCGATGAACAAATGGAAGACTTGCCCAACGGCAACCGATAAATGTGACCTTCAGAAAATCTCTCGCCAAATCATTGGTTAGAATTTTTGCTTGGCAGATTCAATATTGAATAACCGAAATGTGCGTTTGCATCCAAATTATATTTGCGAAAGAATGCTAGAAAGATTCGAAATCCAGAAAGAAAAAATATCTTATTGAACCCACGCCAAAAAAACAAAACAAAAAAAAAAAAACAACAACAAAAAACATTTCGGCCGATATGCCCTCCGGCCTTCTACAGGTATTTCTTGTCGGACTCGGGAACCTTCTCAGACAAGAAATATCTAAAGAAGGCCGGAGGGCATATCGGCCGAAACCTTGTACAAATAACAATGAAAATGGGGACAATAGTCCGAATAACTCAGATAATACTAATCTTCAAGCCTCATCTCAAACATTCAGAGAAATAACAAAAAAAACAATTTAAAGAAATTGAATTATCGACCAATCAATCAATTAACCAATCAATTTGTGCGTATGTGGAGATATACACATGTAAACAGAAGGACAGAGAAAGAGATGGGGAGAGGGAGAGTGAAACGAACAATGGATACTACTTGTTCACCATAGCCGAGACCGAAGGAGGAGCTTGAACGGTGGGATACAAGAACAGCTCAATACATATGTAATGGAATTGATAGTCGTTGTCTACTCTTTCACGGGTGCGTTGTCTTGATGATAAGTGGTTAAGATATTAGCCCTGAAGAGCATTAAGCGAAACTAATAGTAGGTTCGTCTGACTCATTAGATTTATCTTTATTATTTGCTCTACTTAGGTATTGAGCACTTTTTACTTATTAGCTATTCTCCTAGCGGTTATATGAATAATTATATATCTTATATACATATATATACATATAAATTGTTTTTTTCTTTTGGCCAAATACTGTACCAATAGATTATTTTTTGTTGGTACGACTATCTTGGTCTTTTCTTTTTTTCAAAAATTTTGTTCTCTCCCCGGTTGATGTGTGGTAGTATATTTTTACAATCAAACTATTTGCTGGGTTTTTTCTCACCGCAAGGATTTACCAACACGCTTGGTATATTAAATTATATATATATATATATATATATATATATATATATATATATATATATATATATATATACGGACCTAATTATCATTATGCTCTGATGATGATTTGTTATAAATCGAAATATTGTCAATATCACCAATGAAAAAGATATAAGAATATATTCATTTTAACAGCAAAGTGTGTTTTTCATACCACTTTGTATATATATATATATATATATATGTAGATAAAAGGATATGAAAACAACACACGATGCTGTTAAAATGAAAACATTTTATATCATATTCATAGCTAATATTGAACAATATTTCGATTTATAAAAATCATCATCAGAGCTTGTTTTTAATCCGGACTCATCGAGAGAGAAGCAGAAAATAATTTAAATTCAAAACGGATATATATATATATATATATATATATATATATATAAAGATAATCTACTGAGTCAGACGAACCTACTATTAGTTTCGCATAAAGCTCTTCAGGGCTAAAATCTGACTGAAGAAGAAAAGGAGCAAGACCAATAAATACTACTAACCACATTAATCATTTAAATTATCAAATCACACTGACCAATAAAAACACAGAACGCTATAATTTTATTGTTTAATTAAAAAATATTTAATTTCTATAATAACTGATTTTTTTTTTTTTAATTTTTTTTTAATTATATATTATTTAGAATTAAGCAGATTTGAAACAATAAATAAGTGTAAGCACCCCGTCGTCATTCTCATCCCCTCAACCAAATGGAACCAGCACGCCAACGATTGTCCATCTCTTTGCCCGTAGTTAAACGATCCATCGATACGACTAAATCTTGGGAGACGGGGTTTATTCTTTAAACCTCGACATCCCGAAACCCATCATGGGAGAAGCAGCAAATGAATTAGGGGATTGGGCATGACTCCGTTGCTGGTACATATGCCAATATACCTTTCCCCTGTTGCTACCAAACCCTGAGGACAAGGAGGTTAATTTCCACTGCTGCCACTACCCCCATTATATGGCGAGCAATCAGAAAGGCACACGTTTAAAACGGTCGGGATGCATCCCTTTATTCGAACGGGGTTTTTTTATACCCAAGGAAGCAACACAACGTATGCTTAAACAAGCAAATTACGAACAATGTTGGCAAAGTTAGGGAAATGAAAACAACTAAAGAGCGCTCACCCACACTAAATCCATAAAAGTTAACAACTACGGAGAAGCCATGTTTTTTTATGCATACAACTGTTTAGAACTTCTAATCTTTGGTTTAAAATTTCTCTATTATTAGGGAAAGTTACTATCGCTAGTTTTTCTTCCATACAAAGCTGGCAATATCTATCGCCAGCTTTATATTTCCTGCACTTTTTAACAATTTCCCATTTTAGTATAGGGTCAATACCCCTAGCTTTAATCTTCCATATATAGCTAGATAGTGCAGTATTAAATTTATATCTTTCATTAGTGAAACTACACTTATGATTATAAAATCTAGATTTAAAGTCATTCTGAGTAGAGCCTATATAAACTTTCTTATCCCTATATTTTTTAGGGTCACCCTCTTAAACCTCAACTTTATACACTATGCATTCGGTTTTACATTTACCCCTAAGTGGACACCTAGTCCTATCGATACAATTACATTTAGGTGTTTCGTTAGTTCGTTTATCACTAAGTTTTTTTATGTTCAACTTATTAATAATATTGGCTACATTAGGTGTGCAACTGTAGCTTAATTTAATTGTATTTTTATTAAAAATTTTATAGAGTATATTAGAGGGGGGAAAATTCTTTTTCAATAATTTAAAGAATTCCTTGCCTATATTATTTGTCACGGCCATATTATAAGGAGGCGTAAACCATAAAATTTTTCTGGCTCTATTTTTTCTTTTATTATTAACTCTAGATGTTTCATTTATATCTCTATAAGGGATTTTCTCAGTATATCCACTATTTTTTAAGGCTTGTTCGTACTCAGTTTTACTTTTTTCAAATATTTTAATATTGGAAGAATTAGTAGAGAGCCTATAACCGATGCCATTTTGGTATATGTTTAAAAACTTGTTTTGGGTGGTTAGACCCAATATTTGTATAACATGGCCGTTTATTGATTTTTCTATATGGAGATATCGTGTTATTATATAAGTTAAGACTTATATCTAAATAATCGGTTATTTTAAGGTTAGTTTCGACCTCTATACCAAAACCAAATTCTTTAAAGAAGGAGTGTAGCTTTTTTCTTAAAATATCACTTTTTTTTTTGGGGGGGGGTACTATCATCTAAATGATCAATCCGTCATCACGATAAAGTCCGTGGTTAGCGGGATCGATCATTTTATTTAGGTTATATAGGAGCAGACACCCCACAATTTCAGAAGTCTCTGAGGCGTCGAATCCACCCATGGGCGTGTCAAAGCTCCCTTTTTCCCCCTTTTTTTATCCATAAGTTGTTATCATGACTCAATAAAGTTTTCCGACAATGTTTTATTATATTGATTTTTTCATCGGATATAGCCATATAATCCTTAGCCAATTCTATAGCTTTATCGAGTATAGTCTCTGTTATGGAAGGGTAGAATTCTTTAATATCGTATTTTATGAAGGTACAACCCTTTTTATCACCGTACTCATTAAACCACTTAATACAGTCATATGTACTACGCCATTGGTTAATGTTTAACGCTATTCTGAGCGTAGCACATATGTCTTCTAGTATAACTTTACTAATTTTTCCTATTTGAGTTTTGGCCGGATTTATTAACCTACACTCAGGGTTTACCTTAAAGCTGCTTTTATGGTCTTTTAGAGTAATGAAGCAGTCCTTAATGTTATACTTTTCTACCCTATCCTCAATTTTTAAATTAGTAGCTAAGGTACTGGCCTCTTTGTTAATTTCTTTTTCTAAATTAGGCGGGGCTCTTACATAATATTTAACTACTTCTCTATGTAGCAACTGCCTATATTTATTTTTATTTATTTTATACAGATTATCGGTTTTATCCGATTTAATATATACCTCTTTGTTCTTTTTAATTTCTTTTATATCATTATTTATTTCTGTTTGTATTTTATTATGGATTTAAAAAAAAAATTTAATAGTTTTTACAATGTCTATTAATTCTAGCTCAAACCTACTCAATTCTTTAATTTGGGGAGGGTGTTTATTGGTTCTAAAACCATAGACCTCATAATTTTTTTGTTTATTTTGTTTAACATTTAGGAAAAAATATGCTTTCCATCTCATATTTGAGATGAAAGTTTCAATTTTTCTAAGTAGGGCTAACCTATATTTATGATTTTCTGGGATCGGGATATTTTTGTACGAATAGTTTATATTTTTTTGCTCCATTACAGACAAAGCTAAGGGAGTGCTCAATAGTTAAAACTAGAGCTAAATTTAATATACCAAGCGTGTTAGTAGATCCTTGTTGGTAGATATTCATATAACCGCTAGGAGAAGCTAGCGGTTATATGAATATATATATATCTTATATACATATATATACATATAAATTGTTTTTTCTTTTGGCCAAATACTGTACCAATAGATTATTTTTTGTTGGTACGAATATCTTGGTCTTTTCTTTTTTTCAAAAATTTTTTTCTTCCTGGTTGATGTTTGGTAGTATATTTTTACAATCAAACTCTCTGCCGGGTTTTTTCTCTCCGCAAGGATCTACCAACACGCTTGGTATATTAAATATATATAATATATATATATATAATATATATATATATATATATATTGCTCTCTGATATATGTTTTCTGATATATCAAACGGAGATATCTGTGAAATGTGCTTGTAGAAGATTTAAAATTAATTACTAATGTGATTCATTTTTGTAATCCCCAAAATCACCGTTTTCATCACAAGTTTATTGATCTCAATTTATTTAGTGGACTCTGATGAAATCCCTTTGAAAATAATAATAATATAGGCAAGCAGAAAAACAGCAAAAACAATAAAACAGAAATGGGAAGAAAAATGATTATATGGGCACTTCAAGCGACAAATTGGGGAGATTGCACATAAAAAGACATACCCAAGAAAAGGAAACCTTGAGAGAGAAAACGAATCGCTCATAAAACAATGACATAAGAATAAATTATATGAATGCAAAAATAGACACATCAGAACAGCAAATGTAGGGTGTGTGGAGACAGAGATGACACGATCAACCATATATCAAGCGAATGTAACAAACGATCACAACGCGAATACAAGGCTAGGCATGACTAGATTAGAAAGATGATCCACTGTGCAAGAAACTCAATTTTGACCCCACAACAAAATGGTATATACATAAACCAGAATCTGTATAAAAGACTCTGGGACTTTGAAATAAAGACAGATCGCCTTATCCCAGCCAGAAGACCTGACCTAGTATTGATTAACAAGAAAAAGAAAACTTGTCAACTGGTAGATTTTGCAGTCCAAGGGTGAAGATGAAAGAAAACGAAAAGATAGACAAACTATGGAATGTGATGGGGAAAGTGATACCAATTGCAGTTGGTGCACTTGGAACGCCCCCCAAAAGCTTAGGAAACAGACTAGAGGAACTGGAAATCAGAGGAAGAATTGAAAACAACAAGGCAACAGAACTGTTAAAATCGGCTCAGAAGAATCCTGGAAACCCGAAGAGACTTTTTTCCTTCAGACTACAGTAGAAGACCATCAGCTTATGCTGGAGTGAAAAACTCACAAGAAGAGAATAATAATAATAATAATAATAATAGACCTCAACTCGAAGGGGAAAACTGCAGAGAGAAACTGAATCTCTCATAATTGCAGTACAAGTCAATTCCATAAGAACAAATAATATCAAAGCAAAAATAGAGAAAAAAATAGAATAGTAAGTCTATGATGCGCGGAAACAAAGATGAAATGGTTAATCATATAATTTTTAAACACATTTGAGCCATATATGGGATTCTCATAGGCATTACCACTCCGGGTCAAAGTGGACCTGGGAGTAATAGTAATGACATCCCTCAGATATCCAGAACTCAAACCTCGCCATCACATGTGGTTCAGTGCCATACCCAGGATAGCGCAGTCCTGTCGGCTGGGTCAGCAGAATATATCGACTGCACCTCTGCAGAGGAGTAAGAGCCCCTCGTTTGCCGTGGGTGGGGACTCGTGATACTTAAGGACGGAATCGTGGTTGCTGGGCAGTTCCTGACATGCAACATTCCACTTTGGTTCTTAATTAGGTAGACGAGCGGTCCTCCAATCATTCGCTTGGTCATATCAATCCCTAGCACTTATACGATTGTTCCAACCGTATTACTCTTATGGCAAACTCCCAACCGTTTTATCACAACGCAGAACTGAGGGTCTTAGTGTTCTTGGTATGACATTAAACTGCATCAAGTGGTGAGTTTCCATTCCTGGAGATCGGGGGGAGCGTGGGATACCCATCCATTACTCCCAGGTCCACTCTGACTCGGAGTAGTAGTACATGTTAGGATCCCATCTGTGGGGAAAATAGATCAAAAAGTGAGTTTTAAAAATGTGTTTAAAAAAATGAGTTTAAAAGAATCTGAAGAAATAAAACAAAAAACGTCTTCGGCATAAAATAACCCAACAAGGGTTGACATGTCTTAAAATCCAACCAACCAACCAGGTCATGGCGGACAAGACGATAAAAACAAGGAAGAAAAATCTCACCGTAGCATGAATAGATTCCAGGTAGACAGATACCATGTTCCCACAAATCTATTAATAATGGAGATTCGCTTCCGGTTTTTGTCTGTAACAAAAATTACGTCACTGCTTACGTCCCATTACCCAAAATCATCATAACATAGAATAAATACACTCAAAATTTGAACATGCAACATTAGACAGTCCTCATTGTTTTTAAAACAAGTTTTAATAAATACATGACTGGTATTATATATCTATATATAGTTTGTTTTATTTTAATACATATTTTAAGTTTACATTTCAAATTGTTTTATTTTTCAATCCTTTAATGAATTTGATGATTTTACTTACTTAAGGTACAAACTCGCTGACATTGATTTTTTACTCCCACCCCTCAGGCAATGTTTCAAAAATCTATTTCTACATCGCCCGGAGGTGTTTTTTTTTTAAATTTTGTACTAGTATCTATAATAGAATGTTTTAAAATGTTCAAAATATCTCCGAGCGAATAGTCAACTTCTCGTGAGAGTTATGGAAAACTGGAGAGTGGGATTAACTGATGGAGGATAAAGCTAAGCTTAGGCAAAGTTAAAATATAATGAAGCGTTTTACAGAGAGACTCATTATCGCCAATACTATTTAATATCACAATCATACAACTAAATTATATCCCAAGAAAGGGCAAAGGAGGCTACAAATTTACAAAGTCGCATGATAAGCCACCTCCTATTTCTGGATGATGTTTAGATTTTTGCCAAGAATAAAAAGGAATTGGAAACTCTAAAACAAACTGTTAGAATCTTCAACCAAGACACAAGAATGGAATTTGGAATTGAGAAACGCGCAGTGCTTATAATGAATAAAGGAAAGGAAGAAAAAAAAGACAGAACCTAGAAAAGGAATAGAATTAGCCAATCAGATCATTTGGAAACAAAGAACGCTATAAATAAATGGGGTATATTAGAAGCAGACATTTGCATACAAACTCACGAGGAGAAAAATAATAATCTACTTAGAGTAACACCTGTAAATTATACACCTATACGGCATCATCCATTTATGAGTGTCAATAGATTGGTTGGTTGGTTGGTTGGTTTTTTATGGCATCTCATCCCTTGTTGGATTATTTTATGCCGAAGAAGTTTTATTTTATTCATTCTTGATGCGTATTCAACATTTATTTCAAACTCAATTTTTTGAAACCCAATTTTTTGCCACAATTTTAAAACTCATTTTTTTCTATTTAACCCATAGATGGTACCCTAACAGGTACTACCACTCCAGGTCAGAGTGGACCTGGGAGTAATGGTGATCAAGGGGTACTCCACATTCCGCAGAGCTCCAGAGCTCTTGCTTGACACGGATATCAACTGAAATTTGATCTGGAGTTTCACTGTATAATGCTCAATCTAAATGGGCACGGACACGCGCATGCACAACAATTACAACAGTGTTGCCAATAGATGCACAAACAGTTTCTATTTGTCCCTGGCTCTTTGAAGATTACGCTTACTTTTGGAGTTGTCCTCGTATTTATAAAAGTTCTTTTTTTTCCTAACTGTGAAGAGTTCTAGAAATCTATTGATTTTTTATTTAATTATTGAATTATGTCACTTAATCAGTAAAAATCAAAAATTAATTTTGTCATTTTCTTAATCATAAACATATTAAGGAGTATGCGATATCTCAATGCTGAATGACATCTCTTTTCAGAGTTATAAGACGACATACATGTACCATGACATTCCTTTATACATATATTTGGATGCATACCTTTCCCAAGGGTATTAGCGCTATGTGTATTGTAAATAGTCTTGTCCAGGATTTGAAACACTTCATTTATATATATATATATATAATATATATATATATATCCCCTCTCTCTCCCTCTCTCTCTCTCTCTATATATATATATATATATATATATTATATATATTATCTCCCCCTCTCTCTCTCTTATATATATATATATTTATCTCCCCCTCTCTCTCTCTCTCTATATATATATATATATATATTTATCTCCCCCTCTCTCTCTCTCTCTCTCTCTCTCTCTATATATATATATATATATATATATATATATATATATATATATATATATATATATAAGTAAAGTTGGCGGAGTGGCCTATCGTCAATATTAGTCCGACAGTGAGGGAGTCGATCCCCTTTTTTAGCTCTAGACCAGGGAGATTGAGTTATGCCAAGGGGGAGCACCACACTTACCATCAGTTCCCCACTTTACTGCATAGATCAGATTACCCTATCTGAGCTACTCATGCGCTGAGTTGGCGGGGACTGGTATCGAATCAGGAATCTTGCGATTCCTAGTCGGATGCTCTATGGACTGAGTTAAAACGGCTCCTAAAACTTTATGGTTTAATGATATATATTCCTTTATATGATAATAGCAGCGGCTACCCGGCGTCGCCTAGGTTAAGTTAGTCCCGCAGATCCATTATTACTGAATCGTGAGTTGAATCCTTGTGGGATGCCCACATTTAAATCTCTATGTAAAAAATAGATCTTGTATTGATCCAGCTATTCTGAAAAGAAATGTTAATGTCTACTATCTAAAATATTAAATGAAAAAAAAATCCATGCTGTTATCATTTAGATTTTATTTTTTAATTATCTTCCCGAATATAAATCAAATCTCTATTATTTTTGTTCAAAAACCAAGCCCTGATTTAATGTGAATATATATTTATTTTGTCGTTAATTGTTTTATTTTCGAAGTTTCTTCCGGACAAAATAATTGCAAATTCCTTTATATATAGATAAATTTAGGTGTTTTCGTTTTGGATATTTCTACATAATCAGGGATGGACCTACTGATAGTCTAGAAAAAGAAAAACCTTGAGAAGTATTTGAAGACAAGTTCATGCTTTATATCTGACAGAAAATCTCAAGAGAAAGTGTTATTTGTTGTAAAAGAGAACCTTAAAACTCTCTTAACTGATATTCAAAAGCAGCGTATGTTTCCCCTTTGGATAATTGCCCAGTAAATCCCAAACTTTAGATATGTCAGATCAAAAGAAGACACGAACTCTAAAAGGAATAAATAAATATATGAAGAAATAAATAATCATTTAAATGTGAATTCCTTATAGTTTAAAAAAAAAGATGTAGCCATCAGCCGGCAAAGTTTTCTGCTGTGTCTTTTTAGATAGGAAAGACACGATTCTCTTAAAGTGATGTATATTTCCTAAAAATATTATATCTCAAGGCCAGAATTCTGGTAGATACTTTCAGGTAGATTTCTGGTAGATAATTTAATGAAACTTTTAAATTGCAAGGTCAGATTTCTGGTAGATAATTTCTGATAGCTTTCTGGTAAATAATTTCCTGGAACTATTATATCACAAGGCCAGATTTCTAGTAGATAATTTCTGGTAGATTTCTGGTAGATAATTTCTGGTAGATTTCTGGTAGATAATTTATGAAACTATTATATCACAAGGCCAGATTTCTGGTAGAAAATTTTGGTAGAAAATTTCTGGTAGAAAAATTTCTGGTAGATTTTCTGGTAGATAATTTCTGGTAGATTTCTGGTAAATAATTTCCTGAAACTATTACATCGCAAGGCCAGATTTCTAGAGTCAGGTCAGAGTTTTATACTTTGTTAGAGACAAAGAAATTGATAAATTGACATTTAGTGACCTTTTAGTCTGATGCAAGTGCATATTCTCATTGGACTTATATTGACGTTTGTGGAAAATTCTTCCAACATGTAGTCATGCCATTGCTATTGTATAGCTGCACCACTAGTATTATATAATGGATAGATAGCCTATTCATTTTGTAACGAAATGTAGAAATATTTCAATTCGAAAGTCAACTGTTAATTCTCAAAACAGTAAAGGAAAATAACCAGTAGTTTGATTGACAGCTTTGACTCCTTATTGACCTAGACGTTTAGAATATCACGTGACTGAGATCTGTGGATAAAAGCTGAGAGTAGTTTTAGAGTGAATTAGACGATTGATTGAGTCTCTTGTCATAATTCCTATCAGCGCGTTGGAATCATGGGTCTTGAGCAGATAAAAGACGTCGAAAATACACCGAGTCTTCGTGTTCGTTATTAAAAACAAGAAATGGACACATAAAGATTCACCAACTCTAGTGAATCCAATGAGACTCAGATGAAGAACTAAAGTTAACTCAATCTGACCAGCATAGAAGATAGAAGATATATAAAAGTTATTTTATGTCTAGAGGTTAGGGAATCGCATTTATTGTAAATTCATATTCATATTTTTGTGGGAAGAAATATTAGAGCAAATAGACTGTCTTCGTGTCCGTTAATAAGAAAAAGGGACCATATGACCTTTAGGCACCCCTTTTGCTATGCTGATTCATAAGTACATTTTTTCATTTACACCGTCAACACCCGGTTGTTTGTTAGGGGTTAGGGTTAGTTTTATAATTTAAAAAACCTCTAAAAACCGTCTGTTAACAAACACCGGATGTTGATGGTGTAAATAAAAAAATGTACTTATGAATCAGCAAAGCAAAAGGGGTGCCTAAAGATCATATGGTTCAGAAAAAGAAATGGACATACAGTGATTGAACAATCCAAATCAACCCAAGACAACGAGTACATCAAAGAGAGCTCAGCACGGATAGCAGAGATAGACCCAAGTTCGATAATAGTCAATAAGAGCTATTTAACAAGAGAAGACAACAACATTTCGTTTGCAAGACGATTACGCCAGACCCAACATCAGTTTAAAGACTGTATATCATGTAAACCCGCCCGCATGGTGTGGGCCCAGTGGCTTCGGCCCTGGATCTTTACAAGTTAATAGCATTGATCCCAAGGGGCCATCGCCCCAGGCAACACCTGCCCCCTCGATTTAAAGGGGCAGGGCTGGGTTTATTGCCCAGTGCCTGAGGCGCTCCCTTGAGGCAGAATGCCGAAGGGATCAAGGCAATTTTCACTCGCCACTTATAAGCTTCGGTTTGTGGTAGTCCCACGTTAACAGGGCCTTGTGCCTAACCCGTACAAGAGGGGTACGAGGAAAATACCCTGTATATCATGTTCCAAAGTGGAGACGCTTGGTTTAATTAGATCAGGTAATTTATCATCATCAGATCCAAACTGTGCTACTCATGCGCTGAATTGGCGATGGCTGGTATCGAACCCAGAACTTTGTGGTTCTACAAGGCGGATGCTCTACCGATAGAGCTATACTGGCCTTTGCATAGAAAATGCGTTATTTTATAATTTTTATTATTTAGAACAGTACTTCTCAAACATTTGGAAATTGCAGACCGGTTGACATTTTTTTCATCGATGCATGTGTTACATAATTGTTAATACCCTAACATTTATTTACAGTAGTGTAGAAACCAAAATGGCTGTTATAAATTGCAGCCGGCGGCCTTGAAGGATTGAGTGACACGGCTTGACCTCATTCTGATCCTTCCGGTAGATACCGTGAGAATCGGGGGAGAAGACCCTCTTCCGGTTTAGATTAGAAAGATAATTTTAGTTCAGTATCGGCCAAACCACGAAGGTGGTAAGTTGTGTTAATCGCACGGCCGACTCAATCTGCACAGATAATCTGGTGGGGATTTCGGAATAAAATATGATCTAAAGCAAATCGAAGTCTTGTGTTATTATCTAAAAACTACCAATGACACAGGGCTTTCTGATAAAGAGAAATCCCCAATGGAAGACCAGACACGAATACCCCAAGACGAAGTCCAGACGTTAGAAGAAAAACGTAAAATTCCAAAGATGAGCAGAAGAATAATAGAAGTAAAGAGAGTATACAACACATGGACCGGAATATAAAATTAAAGAATTTGTTAAACTTCGAATAAAAAGTATTTATGCAGGTGTTGGGTCAGTAAAATGGTAATTCCTGTATATACATAGTGAGTGGGGGAGAGGCTCTCTGTGATTGGATATACCAATCACGTGATGAGCTCAGAAGATTAGGCGCAAAATCCAAAATCCAGAAACAGCAGTACCAGGAGGCCACGACATTAAAACCTCTCCGAGAGAGACAACCCTAAGATACCAGATATCTTCTCCAACGTGCCGGTAAGCCCCTTACTCAACTTTACATACAGGAAGGACTTTGTATTGTTATTCATTGTTTCAGGTGCTGGTTAATAAATTGTTAGAATTAAACGAAGTATTAATTCATTCATTTGTTGCTGTTAGTCTTAGAATTAAATGCTATACTAACACAATACAGGCATGTTAGAATAAGCTTTAAATAAAGAAATCTATCATCAATATAAACTAACCCCCCATAGTGTTCGGTCAATGGGAGCAGTGAGACTGCTTCTTAGTTGTCAATTTGTCAAGTCTTGGCTTGCTAGAAGAGAGTGCGGTAATTTTCACCTTTAGTTGGTTAAATACCTAGCATAAAATTGTGCGTGCGCATTATCTGAAATGAACTTAATTGTTATTAAGAACACATTTTATGATATTTTTGTGTTAAAGCATGCACTTGTATTGTTTTCGAAAAGTTTCTAAGATTTGTGTATTTCGCACAGAGACTTTCAAAATGGCTACCGGCTTGTTTCAAAGTGAAAGCCAAGGGAGGTTACTCTAATTGCCTTATTTGGAAGTAATTTAGCCAACTAAAGGTGAAAATTACCGAGAGTGTTTGTTTCAGTAAGTGATGGAGACCATTATTTCCATAAAACAACGTCGACAAAAAGATGGTAAAATAGCCATCGTGGTAAAGAGCAGAAAATGAACAAAGTTGATATTGTTAGAAATATATTTCCAATTTTTGTTTATATATTTGGTTGCCATACTTCAAAACTATACACATTTTTTTAAAAATCATGTGTGTCACTTGCGGACTGGTTATTAGTACTCCACGGAGCAGCACTGGTTCAGCAGACCGGCTATGAGAAACACCGATCTAAGATTTTAAAAAACAAACATGATTTGAAAGGGAAAATTGCTGTTTTTTCTGCTCTTGTAACATAAGCAATTAAAAAATAAACCATATTATCCGGGAATAAATTTGTGTTACACAGTGTAATCTGACTGGCAAGAAAATTAACATTGAAAATCCTTGTCTTTTATCTGGTGTGAATTATCATTGGTGTAAAAAAAAAAAAAAAACTGCCCGATCTCCCAAGTAGAATGAATCTCAACTTTTTATGAAACCCAAGAGGTTTTGTTTGCTTCATCAACTAGATTTCTAGGAGTTCAATCCTCAAGAGTAGAATCACAGATTGAAAAAAAAATGTGTTTCTCATAATATATATATATATATATATATAATATATATATATATATATATATATATACATTTAAAGAAAGAAAAACTTAACAAACCGTCATCCTGTAATAATTTATTTCAACCAGAAACTCAAACAAATCTTAAAATGTTAAAAAAGAAATTCTTAAGAGCTCCATTCTCATCAGACAGATTTAACAAAAATAATGGGATTTACTGAAAGAAGAAGTTATACAACCAGAAAAAAAATCTTAATATTCACAAAATTTATGTCAGATAGCAATGATAAAATTAAAATTCTAAGCCTAACAAAAAGATACAATGTATATCTTAGCTTCCTGTTCAACTGACTTCCTCATAAAACAAATAAACAAAAATTCATAATATATATACATATTAATAAGTCATCCACAGACACTTGTTTCGGCGTTTCACGCCTCTTCAGTGTGGCTAGACACAACAACTAGCTTTGGCTAGGGTTGAACTAAGAATGGCTGTTTGCCTACCTGATATCTTATCACCTCGTCCACTGACAGCCGTAGCGGAACTGCTGTTTTTTTAACTATTAAATACATAGGTTTGTTTATGTATTTTTACGGTCACTGAGAGATCAAGTTTCCGGGGAAACGATCATTGCTTAAATGCTAGTAGTGAGAGTTATTTTAAATTACCAATTAGAGAGCTCATACCAAATTTATGTTATATATATATATATATATATATATTATATATATATATATATATATATATATATAAAATTATGTCTAGACGCTTTTTATTTTAAAAAAATTTGAAATCATTAAAAAGGCTTTATCCTTACTTTAGAATTTAATATATAAAAACTAATATTTAATATCTAATATGAAATAAAAAAAAATATAAAAATATAAAAAGTACAATAAAAACTTAATTTAATTACTATTATAATCACGATTAAAAATCATAAAAATGAAGCATGGAGGTTTTGAAAGATGTAGTTTCAGTGGCCAACTGCGGATGCAGGCAGTTTATTCCATGCCCCAGCAACTCTGAGCGTGAAAAATGTTTCATGCAAGCTATGCTGTTTAAAGCATTTTAGAATATTGCCGCTAGTTTCAAAGGTTATATATCTATATATATATATATATAATCTTCGATACATTTCCCATGATATACCAAGCTGGTGCTACTAAATCATCATCTTTTCCTTTTGTTGGTGTTCCGATCCCCGATTAGATGATCATTTGTTTCTTTTATCTTTTTCTAATTAACCACAGCTTCCGGATCTTGTCTTCTCCTTAAAGTTGATAACCACCCTCAGGGATCAGTGAATGCCACGGATGTAACACACACACACACACGCGCACACATACACACACTAACACATACACACACACGTGTACGCGCTGATGCTGATATAAAGAAACCCGTTTCATTTTTTTGGTAAAAAAAAGAACTCCTCTCTTGGGATCCCCTACAAACCCTTGTAAGAGATATTCCAGAAGGCAGGTTATCTGTAAATCTAGAATAAGAGAAAAAAATACTTGGACTCTAAGACACCCCTTTTTCTTGTGGATCCTTTGGTAATGAATTAGGGGTGGTCCAGATCCTTGGGGTTAGATTTCATCGGTGTACGAATCTGCTAAATCTTATCTCTATCGTTTTGCTAATCTTTAACTGACATCACGCACCTCTCATTCATGGTGTGGGTGGGGGTGGGAAGACAATGTCACTTTTGAAATCATGAGGAATATCTATATATTAATACTCGTGTTCCTTAATTGTACGACCGTTATCATCTCACAGCACCCTCTGGCTAAAAAAATGAGACTGTCCAATTCGTACAAGATGAAATGCAAAAATGTAAATGCTAAATATCTGGTATTGCTTATCCGCCGAATTCTTATTTCTTATTAATGTTGTCACCTCAGCTAAATAGAAGGGATTTTTATCCCGAAATATTAAGAATAAATCACAGGTTAACAAACAACACCATAGTTACCTCCTTTTTTCTTTACACTTGCATTGTGATAGCCTTCAAAACCAACCAATAAACCATATATATATATATATATATATATATATATATATATATATATATATGTATATATATATATATTATTTGTATAACTCTAACGGTATTGAAAAATAGATAATTCAGTTTGCAAATAAAGAAATGTACAAGGTGATATCTGGGAAATATCTTTTTAAAGAAAAGACAAAAACATCCGTACTATCTGAAAATAATCATCGGTATCGAAATGTAGTGACTAAAAGAAAAAAATCACCGAAGGAGTGGTCTAAGTTATATATGTAGAAAGTTCTAAGTACCCTAAGTAGAAACTATCTACCTAAGTTTCCCCTAAACGGCTCATCGGGATAATTCTGACTGAAGGAGGTTAGTACAAACGACTTTTATTGTGGTTGTGAGTATCAGAGTGAATAAAAATTAACATAAAAGTTAAGAATTAAAAATTAGTATAAAAAGATTAGTATAAATAAGTGTGTAATAATTACGTTTTATTGCCTAAGGAACCATGCTATTTAGGTGAAACTTAGGTAGGTAATTTGTGACTCCTTTAGGTCTCTCTCTCTCTCTCTCTCTCTCTCTCTCTCTCTATATATATATATATATATATATATATATATATATATAT
>CM042168.1:65868365-65872409 GCA_023376005.1 Doryteuthis pealeii
TCGTGAAGGCTACCGATTACGACATGAAGGCTCCCGAGTTCTCCAAGAAAGTTCCAGAGTTCGATTAAGTTCCTGAGTCCGACAAGAAATGTCTGAAGAAGGCCGGAAGGCTCATCGACCGAAACGTTGTTTAGATAACAATAAAAGGGAAGACAATAGTCCCAATAATACAAATTATCAAGCCTCATCTCAAAAAATCATAGAAACAGTGGTTTTTTTTTTGGGGGGGGGCATTGGATTGTATTAATAGCATTTCCTTTTATTTCAATGGGGAACATTTTTGCTGTCTGAAAAATTTGCAGTCTTGATGACCTCCTGGATAAACCTCAGATGACATAGGAGGTCAAACTCAAAAAATCTATGTCGGAGCTAAAAGGTCAATCATTGATTTGGTTGATTGATGATGATTCAGTTGAGGCTGTATGAGGTTAGGGAATCGCGTTCAATATTTACATTTTTAGGTTTCGTTGTCTTTAAAAAAAAAAAGATTGTGCACATTTTCCTATCGAATACGAAATAATTTTAACAGGACCATTCCGGGTCAGAGTGGACACATGGGAGTAATGATAATGAAAGTAGTAACTCAACACTCCTCAGATCTCCAGTACTGGAGCCTCACCATCAGATTCAGTTTAGTGCCTTACCCAGGTCAAGTCAATTTCCCTGTAAATATTTTTTTCGATTAGCCGTGATCTTTGGACACACACATAAAAAAAGAACGTATAAACTTCGCATAACAGCATAGAACATATGTGCATCTCTTTAGCTGGATGCATAAATATGCCAAGAAACACATGTGTCGCATTTAAATTGTTAGGCATGCGCAAAAGAAGATAATAAGTATTTCCACAGAAAACAACATGATAAAAATTTGAGCATTAATAATGATTAGCCAAAAGAATTTGAGAATGTTCAACCGACAGACACTATTTTCCGTAAAGAAAAAAAATTCATTTTTGCTGGGGTGGCTTAAAAAATCCAAAGAAAGATAAATGAAAGAAATACACAGTGGGGAGATAGACAGAACAGAGACAAAGGCAGAGATACAGTGTGTGTGTGTGTGTGTGTGTCGTGTGCAGAGAGAACGGGAAGCGAAGAGAGAGAGAGAGAGAGAGAGAGAGAGGAGGGAGAGGAGAGAGAGAGAAAATAAAACAATCTCAAGGCTAAATGTTTTTTTAAACTTTTTAATAATCTCGTAATTAGCGTGTTGAGAAGAAGCAATATATATATGCCCTGTCGGCTGGGCGTTAAAATATACCGACTACACCTCTGCAGAGGGGTAAGACTCCGCAATGGGGCCGCCTGTTGGGTGTTGGTTGGCAACCCGTGATTGCTTAAGGATGGAACCCAGTGTGTCTGAGCAGTTCATAACATGCCAATACCATTACTCCCTGGTCCACTCTGGCCGGAGTGGTATTACCTGTTAGGGTCCTATCTATGGTTAAATAGAAAAACATGAGTTTATAAAAAATTGAGTATCCATTAAGAATGAATTTATTTCAAAAAACTTTGTCGGTATTAAATGACCCACTTGAGGTTGATATTGCCGTAAACCAAAAAACCAAACCAAAACCAATATAATATATATATATTATATTAAATATATATATATAATATTATAATATATAAAATATACATTAAACAAACACCTAAAAAACCGAACGAGCTTTATGGATGTACACAAAGTCATATTCTATAAAGGCGGAGTTTATATAAAACTAACGGAATCAGAAAAAAATTTTTCCTTTCTCTTAGACCAGCTGCCTTAACCAAGGTAAATGAATTCCCAGTTACATAAGACAAACCTAAACATATTATACCCAATAGTTTAGAAAAGCGAGGAGTAAGTTGGAATTCAATAAACACTATATCACAAAAAAAAAGAGCATGAAAGCCCCTTATGATAATGCAAACAGTCTCGTTCCACGTATTTTGAAACTCAGTCGACATAGCCCATTTGCTACGACGATAACCGTTACACAGAGGCTGCTTAACAGCAATATAAAGGCGTGGGCACGGACCTCTACTACTTCCTGGGCTAGCGTTTCGCTCAATTATGCACATTTTTGGCATACGGCCAGATCATTTTTGAAAATAAGTTCACTAAGATCATCTTAAAAATAAACCGAGTGTTAATTTCTCCTTGATGCAAAGAATGCGTCAGATGATTGGTAGGTTGTGGGTGAAGTTCTTCTGTGTGGCGGTGGATGGATTTGGATGTCTCACCCGGGGATGCGGTAGGGGGGTCGATCTTTATTGGCCCGTTGATGAGTTAAAACAAAAGTCAGTTTTTTGATTTTATTCTATTTAGAGGGACAGGTGCTTTTTGTGACGTGTCCACGAACGCCGTTTCGTTTGATTCTCCCTTTTATTTATAGGGAGGCGCATGCGTCTAATGAGTTAGAGCGTAGGAAATGACCTCGTCGGACCCGAGTTCAATTTCCTAGACAAAGACTGTTTGCTACTTCTCATTTATTGGCTGCTAATACCCTTGGGGAAAGGTATCAATCAACTCTCCCTCCAGCATAATTTTGCTTGTTAATAGAAGCGCAAAGGTGGGCTCTTTAACCATGGCTAGTAGACGCGAGTTCTAGGAGAAGGAAAAAACCCCTGAGATTTCATACCTGTTAAAACGTTCCGCTTCTTAAGAAATTGACAGTTGTATGTTGCATCCTGCTCGGGCGAGGGTTTGGATATATATTTAATATATTTATATCCTGGTAAAGGTCGCGTGTAGCATCAGTCAAACCGATCAAATGCCTCCCCTAGAGCATCCGAACACCTCACGAATACAATACATAGCGTTCCAGAAAAGAACACGGTTCGATCACTTGGAGCGCATCACTCACCCACTCAAGTCTATACCCGAAAATGAGTCAGCGCCTAGCTGTTGATTTGTGGGACCGGTTTATAATTAGTCGGAGCGGCAAGCCTGCTCGATGGAAGGTGTCGTGGATCTCCGCCTAACCGCCACCTAAGTCAAACCACAACCACTCACCTCCGGGTCTAGCCGCATTAAGTGAAAAGAGGTATAGCTATCCGCTCGCTCGTTCTTTACTTTTCTAATTATAACTTTTAAAGAAATAAACACTTAGGGATATTCATTGACAATGTATCTTATCTGTTGCCCTGGTTTCCTTTGATGAAATATATTACAGAAAATGATGATATTCCGTTCGGGCTGCCCTCTATTGCTGTGAGAATGCACTGAAAACTAACTGCCATGAATCCCATATGCCTAAAGAATCAAAGAGCCTTTAGGTAATTTGCGATCTGTTCGGCTTGAGAGGGTTTAACGGCACTGTCAAACCCTGGTGGTTACTTGTTTTATATAGTCGGAACCAGAAATCCGTTTCGTTCTATTTCTATGGCACTGTTGAATGGTATATCAGAAAAAAATAAATTTATTATTTAAACCACATTTAACTCTAATATTATACAAACATAAGAAATGAAAATTATCCCTGACTGCACTACACTAACCTAGCGTCCAAGCAGGTTCATGAGAAGGGACCCTTGCGGTCATCCAATGCCACTCATGTTAGTATCGCCGGTCATAGCTCCACAAACTACCCAGAAAGCTCTCAGAAATTCTGTGGACTTCACAAAATTCAGATAGAGTTTAATTGACATTACCTTAAGATTAAAAGATTAAATAAAAAGACGTATCTGATCTATCAAAATACTCTGTACTGTGTGTTTGCCATTTGTAAGGACAATAGTGGCAATGGAATGGACAATCATATAGGTTGCTATGGAGCCCTCTCTTCGACTCGCTCGTTAGCCCTGAAGTCGCCCCTATTAGATGAAGGTGTAGCCTTCTACAATGCCACCGCCCATCTAGCCCCTATGTAAGGGTCAAGTCAACTAGAGTGGTGGATTGGATTGCAACAGAGTCCATGGACCATGCTGTCACGACCACCCGTCATTCCACCGATACCTTTAAAGCATTCACATGCGCGGGCTCGCCCAGCCCCACAGTCGAGCCGAATCCAAGTTACGGTACCATCACTGTGAGGAGATCTCTAATTAGCTACGATGCCT
>CM042168.1:65872509-65890009 GCA_023376005.1 Doryteuthis pealeii
CCGATCTCTCATGACCGTAAAATACCATAAACAAACCTAATGTATTTAACTAGTTAAAACAACCAAGATCCCGCTACGGCTGTCAGTCGGACGAGGTGATAAGATCATCAGGTATGTGCAAACAGCCATTCTTAGTTTCAACCCATAGCCAAGCTAGTGTTGTGGTCTAGCACACTGAAGAGGGACTGAAACGCCGAAACAAGTGTCTGTGGACGACTTAGTAATATGTATATATTATATTATGAATATGTGTTTTTATGAGGCAAGTCAGGTTGAACAGGAAAGCAAGATATACATTGTATCTTTTGTTAGGCCTTAGAATTTTAATATTTATCATTGCTATCTGACACTAAATTTTTCGTTGAACTATAAGACTTTTTTTTTTTTCTGGGTTTGTATAACTCTCTTCTTTCAGTAAATCCATATTTTTGTTAAATCTGTCTGATGTAAGACTGGGGCTCTTAAGAAATTTCTTTCTTAACATTAGATTTGTTTGACTTTCTGGTTGAAATAACATTATTACAGAATGACGGTTGTTAAGTTTTTTCTTCTTTTGAATATCTATACCTATATATTATATATATATATTATACTAATATATATATGATAATATATATATATACTATATCATGTTACTTATATATATATACTATATATTATATATATATATATATAACTACGTATTTATATAATATAATATATATTATATTATTGAGAAAAACACATTTTTTTTTCAATTCTGTGATCTACTCTTGAGAAATTGAACTCCAAATCTCTTCATGAGCAAACAAAACCTCTTGGGTTCATAAAAAGTTGAAATTCATTCTTTACTTGGAGGATCGGACAGTTTTTTTGTTTTTACACCAATGATAATCCACACCAGATAAAAGACAAGGATTTTCAATGTTAATTCTTGCCAGCCAGATTACAACTGTGTAACACAAATTTATTACCGGATAATATGATATTTTTTAATACTTATGTTACAAGAGGCAGGAAAAAAACCAGCAATTTTCCCTTTCAAAATTTCATGTTTTTGTTTAAAATCTTAGATTCGGTGTTTCTCATAGCCGGTCTGCTGAACCAGTGTGCTCCGTGGCAGTACTACATAACCCAGTACGCAAGTGACACACATGATTTTTTTAAAAATGTGTATAGTTTATGAAGTATGGCAACCAAAATATTATAAACAAAAAATGGAAAAATTATTTCTAAAAATATTCACTTTGTTCATTTTCTGCCCTCTTTACCACGGTGGCTATTTTACCATCTTTTTGTACTACGTTGTTCTTTATGGCAAATAATAGCTCTCCATCACTTAACTGAAACAAACCTAACATACGTGGCACTCTCGGTAATTTTCACCTTTAGTTGGGCTAAATCCTAGGCAAATTAAGGCAATTAGAGTACCTCCCATGACTTTCACTTGCAAACAAGCCAAGTAGCTATTTTGAAATTGTGCGTGCGCATTATCTTTGAAATGAACTTAATTGTTATTAAAACAACATTTCATGATATATTTTGTGGTTAAAGCATGCAGCTGTATTGTTTTCGAAAAAGTTTCTAAGATTTGTTTATTTCGCACGGAGACTTTTCAAATAGCTTACTGGCTTGTTTTCAAAGTGAAACATCGGGAGGTTACTCTAATTGCCTTATTTGCTAGGAATTTAGCCAACTAAAGGTGAAATTACCGAGAGTGCCACGTATGTTAGTTTTGTTCAGTAAGTGATGGAGACTATTATTTCCATAAAACAACGTAGACCAAAAAGATTGGTAAAAATAGCCACCGTGGTAAAGAGGCAGAAAATGAACAAAGTTGATATTTTAGAAATAATATTTCCAATTTTGTTATAATATTGGTTGCCATACTCAAAAACTATACACATTTTTTTAAAAAAATCATGTGTGTCACTTTGCCGTACTGGTTATAGTACTCCACGGAAGCAGCACTGGTTCAGCAGACCGGCTATGAGAAACACCGATCTAAGATTTTAAAAAACAAAACATGATTTGAAAGGGAAAATTGCTGTTTTCTGCTCTTGTTAACATAAGTAATTAAAAAATAAATCATATTATCCGGGAATAAATTTGTGTTACACAGTGTAATCTGGCTGGCAAGAAAATTAACATTGAAAATCCTTGTCTTTTATCTGGTGTGAATTATCATTGGTGTAAAAAAAAAAAACTGTCCGATCCTCCAAGTAGAATGAATTTCAACTTTTTATGAAACCCAAGAGGTTTTGTTTGCTTCATGAACGAGATTTGGAGTTCAATTCTTCAAGAGTAGAATCACAGATTGAAAAAAAAAGTGTTTCTCATAATATATATTATATATATATATATATATATATATATATATATATATAATATATATATATATATATACTATATATATATATAATATTATATATATATATTATATATATATATATATATATATATATATAATATTCAAAGAAAGAAAAACTTAACAAACCGTCATTCTGTAATAATTTATTTCAACCAGAAAGTCAAAACAAATCTTTAAAATGTTAAAAAAGAAATTCTTTAAGAGCCCCAGTTTCATCAGACAGATTTAACAAAAATAATGGGATTTACTGAAAGAAGAAGTTTATACAACCAGAAAAAAAATCTTAATATTCACAAAATTTATGTCAGATAGCAATGATAAAATTAAAATTCTAAGCCTAACAAAAGATACAATGTATATCTTAGCTTGCCCTGTTCAACTGACTTCCTCATAAAAACAAATATTCATAATATATATACATATTAATAAGTCGTCCACAGACACTTGTTTCGGCGTTTTCACGCCTCTTCAGTGTGGCTAGACACAACAACTAGCTTTTGGCTAGGGTTGAACTAAGAATGGCTGTTTGCCTACCTGATATTCTTATCACCTCGTCCACTGACAGCCGTAGCGGAACTGCTGGTTTTTTTTAACTATTAAATACATAGGTTTGTTTATGTATTTTTACGGTCACTGAGAGATCAAGTTTCCGGGGGAAACGATCATTGCTTAAATGCTAGTAGTGAGAGTTAATTTAAATTACCAATTAGAGAGCTCATGCCAAATTTATGGGATCACTTGTCAAGATTATTTTCTATAATTATCGAATTTTATGCGATACATGCATTATAATTGCCTTCAAGCAAAATATAAATAATAATTTATTCAACAATGCTTCTAATAAACAAACATCCAAAAATCTTATTCACTTCGCCGAAGAGCTTACGGCCTGTTTGTTTACTACTCAATCAACGCCCCCTTACCTACTATGGTAGAGGCGTGTAAGTAAGTATCATTGACAAGGTTAAATTCACAAGGAGTGTTCGCTATGTACCGGCGGCCGAAGCGATATGGTCTCTGACTATGCCTGCTGAGGTCCCGGTTTCGATTCCTGTCGGAGGGGAGTCGTCAGTATACATCGCTGATGAGACTTAATAAAGTCGAAACAGTCTGTACGGTGTTCTGCATAGCGAGCCATCCTTTGTCGGTATTCACTTGTCAAGATTATTTTCTATAATTTATCGAATTTTATGCGATACATGCATTATAATTGCCTTCAAGCAAAATATAAATTATATATATATATATATATATATATATATATATAAAATTATGTCTAGACGTTTTTTATTTTTTAAAAATTTGAAATCATTAAAAAGGCTTTATCCTCAAATTAATTTACGTTAGAATTTAATATATAAAAACTAATATTTAATATCTAATATGAAATAAAAAAATATAAAAATATAAAAAGTACAATAAAAACTCAATTTAATTACTATTATAATCACGATTAAAAATCATAAAAATGAAGCATGGAGGTTTTGAAAGATGTAGTTTTAGGGGCCAACTGCGGATGCAGGCAGTTTATTCCATGCCCCAGCAACTCTGAGCGTGAAAAAATGTTTCCGAAAGTCATGCAAGCTATGCTGTTTAAAGCATTTTAGAATATTGCCGCTAGTTTCAAAGGTTATATATATATATATATATATATATATATATATATATATATATATATATATATATATAATCTTCGATACATTTCCCATGATATACCAGGCTGGTGCTACTAAATCATCATCTTTTCCTTTTGTTGGTGTTCCGATCCCCGATTAGATGATCATTTGTTTCTTTTATCTTTTTCTAATTAACCACAGCTTCCGGATCTTGTCTTCTCCTTAAAGTAGATAACCACCCTCAGGGATCAGTGAATGCCACGGATGTAACACACACACACACACACGCACACATACACACACTAACACATACACACACACGTGTACGCGCTGATGCTGATATAAAGAAACCCGTTTCATTTTTTTGGTAAAAAAAAGAACTCCTCTCGTGGGATCCCCTACAAACCCTTGTAAGAGATATTCCAGAAGGCAGGTTATCTGTATATCTAGAATAAGAGAAAAAAAAAACTTGGACTCTAAGACATCCCTTTTTCTTGTGGATCCTTTGGTAATGAATTAGGGGTGGTCCAGATCCTTGGGGTTAGATTTCATCGGTGTACGAATCTGCTAAATCTTATCTCTATCGTTTTGCTAATCTTTAACTGACATCACGCACCCCTCATTCATGGTGTGGGTGGGGGTGGGGAGACAATGTCACTTTTGAAATCATGAGGAATATCTATATATTAATACTCGTGTTCCTTAATTGTACGACCGTTATCATCTCACAGCACCCTCTGGCTAAAAATGAGACCGTCCAATTCGTTCAAGATGAAATGCAAAAATGTAAATGCTGATTTTCTGGTGTTGCTTATCCGCAGAATTCTTATTTCTTATTAATGTCGTCACCTCAGCTAAATAATGGACCCTTTTCATTTTTATTATAAAGAAAGAAATCGAAGAAAAAGAACATAATACACAGAAAAAATGTAATAAGAAATATATATATATATATATATATATATATATATATATATATATATATATATATAACGTGTATTCAAATATATATATATATATATATATATATATATATATATATTTGAACACGCGTTATATATATATCAAATGTTGTAATAATTAAATTATCATACTGTAGTATATCCGCAGGTCCTGCTAGTTAATATAATAATATCTCAATAGAATTTTTGTATTCCGAGGATTTTGGCTGAAGGCCCCGTTTTTGAAAAAGCCAGTGAATAATGAAACAAAAAAAAATGTTATCTAATTCATTTTTTCCTCTCCTTCAGACTAGATAGAACGAAACAAGTTAGTTAATTTCCCCTCTTATGTTCAACCAACAATATCGTCCATAAAGATAGAGATAAAAATCATTCTCTAAGAATGAAGCACAAACACTTCAAACTCATTTTCATTCTGAACCGAATCTGAAGTTCTAAGATGAGTTATCTCATCCAGTTTCTTTATATGGCCATATCTACCGTTATATTTAGCCGAATCACCTTACATCCCACAGATCATTAGCACACTTCAACCCAACACCAAAACGCCCTGAAAGATCATTTACCATATATGGGCCGGTTTAGCTCAGTCAGTAGAGCATCCGACTAGGAACCACAAGGTGACGGGTGTTGCGTAAGAATACAAGTGAACTGACAGAGAAACGCTCATACAGGAACTCATCGAGCGTTGCACCGGTTTTAGACGCACCGGCTAATACATATCTCGCTAAACACAGTAACGTTAAATAAAAGTATATAATATATATATATATATATATATATATATATATATATATATATATATACATATTATATACTTTTATTCGACGCTATATATAGTCAAATATATATATATATATATAATATATTATATATATATATATATATATGAAAGGTAAAATGGATATGAATCCGACAATATGTGTAGAAAGTTTGTAGAAAAAACAACAAGATGTTAAAAGTTTTGCTGACAGAAATCTGTTTCGACCATATGAAGAGCAACATTGTAAACGGAAAGACGATATAAATATATCATTAATCACGAGGCATAGAACGCTCTCGATCAGTACCGGAATTTTCAAATAATTTCGAATATAATAAGGATCCCGACACTACGAATTTGTCATCATTACAGATTCCTGAAATTTTCCATCTTCATCTATTATACTGTTGGTCTTATTATGTTTTTTAAACTTACTTTTGTAGCCGGAACATTTTCCTGAACTTTTTGATATTTATATACACTTTTACTTCAAACTCTTTTGAGCTTTTTTAATGATAAAAATGCTTATAATTTTTAAAAATAAAATTTATTTTATTTTTAACATAAAATACGCATTTTAAAAGTTTTTTTTGAAAATTCCGGTACTGATCGAGAGCGTTCTGTGCCTCGTGATTAATGATATATTTATTTCGTCTTTCCGCCTACAATGTTGCTTTGATAATGACCTCTTCATATGGTCGAAACTTTTAACATCTTTTTGTTTTTTCTACAAACTTTCTACACACACACACACACACACACACACACACACACACACACACACATATATATATATATATATATATATATATATATATATAATAACGCCTTTGTTATATCCAACATTATAACAATACAACACTTCACAACGGGTTCGAAACCAGCACTTGCTAATTCAGCGCATAAGTATCATAGCTGGGGTCTGTGTGGTAAAGCGAGGAGCTGATGGTAGGTATGGAGCTCCACCTCAGACGCAAAACAATCTCCCTGGTCTTGAACTAGTGTAAAGGTGATAGAATCCCTTACTTTCCAGTTAATACCAACAATATATATATATATGTCCTCATTTATGTATTTAGCCATCCTCTGTGACAACAGCATGATGGGATACAAGTTCATTCACTATAGTGTACAATACATTTAAGCTACGATAATTCTTGTACGAAAATTCAGCTCACACAAGTACACACATATATAAATGAATTGACATTCTCTGAATTTCTTAACGGGTGCGTTGTCTTGACGAAAAGTGGTTAACATACTGCTTTGAAACCAATGGTAACAATCGCACCTTAAATGTATTGTACACTATAATGAACATATATATTATATATATATATATATATATATATATATATATATATATATAGAGAGAGAGAGAGAGAGAGAGAGAGATACCTTGACTTATGAGTGCTCCAACTTACGAGTTTCTAAGTAATGACCTGTCCCTTGGTCGATTTTTGCTTTGGGTTGAGAGCTAAAATTTTAGGTACGAGCGAGCTTCATACGCCTATCCTAATAAGTTCACTAAAAACATTTAAATTTCCAAATTTTTACAACAAAGAAAAATGTTATTTATAAAAAAAAAAGAATTAAAAAAATAATACAGCACATAATTCATTATATTCTTTATTATTATGTTTTTACACGATACACTGATATTTTTCTTATTTATAAAAGTGTAACAAAAATAATTTTTTTTTGCGGGTGTGCTGGAACGGATTAAAGGCCTTTCAGTTTTATCCTATGGAGAAAATTGATTTGATATACGAGAAATTGAGTTACAAGCGGGACGAATTAAACTCGTAAGTCAAAGTACCATTGTATTTCCTTACACATATGACACACACACACACACACACACACACACACACACACACACAACCCCTTTACTATTAACTCATCACCATCGAATATGTGAAAAACGTGGATATGACCTCGTTTGTCATACCAGGTTCAATCCTGGTCAAGGGCAGCAGTAACATAGAATAATAATTAACACAGCTTAACGCCCCTCCAACAGCTATGGTTATTGGAATGAGAACAGGATACCCCCGTGGACTGAATAAAGGGTTAGGTTCAAAGTTCCGTGATGGCTCCCGATTACGACAAAAAGGTTCCCGTGTCCGAAAAGAAAGTTCCCGAGTCCGAGAAGGTTCCCGAGTCCGACAAGAAATACCTGAAGAAGGCCGGAGGGCACATCGGCCGAAACGTTGTACAGATAACAATGAAGATGAGGGCAATAGTCCGAATAACGCAGATAATACTAACCATTTATTAGGTCAAGCCTATTTTCTACTTCATATTTTAAAATCTCTACACACAATCATACAAACACACGCTCATCTTACAAACACACCACACACACAGAGAGAGAGAGAGAGAGAGAGAGAGAGAGAGAGAGAGAGAGAGAGAGAGAGAGAGAGTCATGAAAACGCACACGTAATGGTGGTCAACATGTTTCATCCATTCTCATCATTATTGTTAACTACACACGGAACATCGGATATAGACATTGAGTTAATACATTTCTAAGTGACATTTATCTCTGGGTTGTAGGTTCAATCCTGGCCAAGGGCGACAGTAACATAAAATACTTAACATAGCTTAATACTTGTACCCGGTCATGGTTAACGGAATGAGAACACTCTACCCCCGTTGGTTGAATAAAGGGTTAGGTTCGAAGTTCCGTGAAGGCTCCCGATTACGACATGAAGTCTCCCGAGTTCCCCAAGAAGGTTCCAGAGTTTGATTAGGTTCCTGAGTCCGACAAGAAATACCTGAAGAAGTCCGAAAGGCTCATCGACCGAAACGTTGTGTAGATAACAATAAAGATGAAGACAATAGTCCCAATAATACAAATTATCAAGCCTCATCTCAAAAAATCATAGAAAAAGTGGTTTTTTTTTTCGGGGGGGGGGTATTATATTAATAGCATTTTATTTTATTTCAATGGGGAACATTTTTGCTGTCTGAAAATTTGCAGTCTGATGACCTCCTGTAACCTCAGATGACATAGGAGGTCAAACTCAAATAATCTATGTCGGAGCCTTAGGTCAATCATTGATGCGGTTGATTGATTGATTCAGTTGAGGGTTATTTTATGCTTAGACGTTAAGGAATCGCGTTCATATTTACATTTTTAGTTTCGTTGTCTTTTTAAAAAAAATTGTGCACATTTACCTATCGATACGAATAATTTTTAAACAGACCACTCCGGGTCAGAGTGGACATGGGAGTAATGATAATGAAAGGATACTCAACACTCCTCAGATCTCCAGTACTGGAGCCTCACCATCAGATTGCAGTTTAGTGCCTTACCCAGGTCAAGTCAATTTCCCTGTAAATATTTTTCGATTAGCCGTGATCTTTGGACACACACATAAAAAGAACGTATAAACTTCGGCATAACAGTATAGAACATATGTGCATCTCTTTAGCTGGATACATAAATATGACAAGAAACACATGTGTGCGCATCTAAATTGTTAGGCATGCGCAAAAGAAGATAATAAGTATTTCCACAGAAAACAACATGGTAAATATTTGAGCATTAATAATGATTAGCCAAGAATTGAGAATGTTCAACCGACAGACACTATTTTCCGTAAAGAAAAAAATCGTTTTTGGTGGGGTGCTTCAAAAATCCAAAGAAAGATTGAAAGAAAATACACAGTGGGGAGACAGACAGACAGAGACAAAGGCAGAGATACAGTGTGTGTGTGTGTGTGTGTGTGTGTGTGTGTGTGCAGAGAGAAACGGGAAGCGAGAGAGATAGAGAGAGAGAGAGAGAGAGGATAAAACAATCTCAAGGTAAATGTTGTTCCTTTTTTAAAACTTTTTAATAATCTCGTAATAGCGTGGAGAAGAAGCAATATATATATGCCCTGTCGGCTGGGGCGTTAAAATATACCGACTACACCTCTGCAGAGGGGTAAGACTCCCCCAATGGTGCCGCCTGTTGGGCGTGGTTGGCAACCCGCGATGCTTAAGGATGGAACCCAGGTGGCTGAGCAGTCCATAACATGCAATACTCCACTTTGGCCCTTACTTGAGCTAGACGGGCGGTCGAAGAGACCCCCACCGACCAATCAGCTGCTCACATCAAGCCCTAGCACCTATATGATTGCCCCAACCCTATTGCCCTTATGGCAACCCCAATCCTTCTTATCATATGGGTGCTAGAGGGCGTGACAGAGAGTATTCATGTCCTGGGAATGACGTTAAACTCTATCTAATGGTGAGGTTCCAGTTTTGAAGGTTTGGGGAATGTGAAGCATTACTCCCTGGTCCACTCTGGCCCGGAGTGGTTGTACCTGTTAGGGTCCCATCTATGGATTAAATAGAAAAACATGAGTTTATAAACAAAATTGATTATCCATTAAGAATGAATTTATTTCAAAACTTTGTCGGCATTAAATGACACATTGAGGTTGATATGCCATAAACCAAACCAAACCAAACCAATATATATATATATATATATATATATATATATATATATATATATGCCAACACCTCCGCACAAGTCAATTTCTAAAGCGGAGTTTTAATAGACTTGGAATCAGAGTTTTCCTTCTCTTAGACCAGCTGCCTAACAAAGGTTAAAGAGCCCAGTCTGCCCTACTATTTACCCATAGTTAGAAGGAGAGTAGTTGGATTCATACCTTTCTCAAAGAGCATGAAAGCCATGTGATAATGCAAACAGTCTCGTCCAGGATTTGAACTCAGGTCGACAATCCCATTTGCTACGACGATAACCGTTACACAGGGCCGCTAACACGCAATATAAAGGCGGGGCACGGACCTCTACTACTTCCTGGCTAGCGTTTCGCCAAATGCCACATTTTTGGCATCGGCCAGATATTTTTGAAAATAAGTTCACAAGATCATCTAAAAATAAACCGAGTTTATTTCTCTGTGTATGCAAAGAATGCGGAGATGATTGGAGTTGTGGGTCGTTGTGGGTGGATGGATTGGATGTCTCACCCGGGGGGGGGATATTTATTGGCCCGTTGAGTAAAACAAAAGTCAGTTTTAATTATTCTATTTATACGAACAGGTGCTTTTTTGTGACGTGTCACGAACGCCGTTTCGTTGATCTCCCTTTTATTTATAGGGAGGCGCATGGTCTAATGGTTAGAGTCGTAGGAAATGGACTCGTCGACCCGAGTTCAATTCCTAGACAAAGCTGTTTGCATTTCACATGGCGCTAATACCCTTGTAAAGGTATGAATCCAATTCTCCCTCCAGCTATGGGTTAATTGCAGGACAGACCGGGCTCTTTAACCATAGCTAGGTAACCAGTCTAGGAGAAGGAAAACCTGCATTCAAACCTGTTACAACTCCGCTTAAGAAATTGACATTGTGTTGCATCCTGCTCGGGCGGAGGGTATATATATATCCGGTTTAGCTCAGTCGGTAGAGCATCCGCCTAGGAATCACTTGGTTCCGCGTTCGATACTTGCGCCTCACCAACTCAGCGAATGAGTAGCGCAGCGTTGATTTGTGTGGTAAAGTGGGGAGCTGATGGAAGGTGTGGGACTCCGCATAAGATGTAAAAACAATCTCACTGGTCTAGCGCTAGTGAAAGGGGATAGATTCCCTCGCTGTCTACTTTTTTCTTATAACTGTTTAAATACACTTAGGGATATCATTGCATGTCTATCTTTGGTTTTTAGAAATATATTAAAAATGGAATTGTCGGCTGGCTTAGAATACGTTGTGTCCCTTGCTAAAAAGAGGCTTTGGTTTGGTTTGTTCGGTTGGATTTAACGGCATGTCAACCCTTGTTGGGTTATTTTATGTCGAAGACGTTTTGTTCTATTCATGCTTGATGGGTATTAGAAATAATTTTTTAAACACATTTCCTCTATTTAATCCATAGATGAAACCTTGACTGCTACTACCACTCCGGGTCAGAGTGGACCTGGGAGTAATGGCATTGAAGGGTTACTCCACACTACCCAGAGCTCCAGAACTGGGACTTCACCATCAGATAGAGTTTAACGACATACCCAGAACATTAAGACCGTCAGCCATCACCTTCTAGCACATATATGATAAAATGTACTGGGGTTTGCCATAAGGGCAATAGGGCTGGGACAATCACATAGGTGCTAGGGCTTGATGTGAGTAGTCGATTGATTTGAGGGAGCCTCTCCGACCGCCCATCTAGCCTTAGTAAGGGCTAGAGTGGGGTGTTGCAAGTCATGGACTGCTCAGCTACCAGTATTCCGTCCTTAAGCATCACGGGTTGCCACCCACAGTCAGCAGGTGGTCCCATTGGATTGATTTTTACCGGTGCAGTCGGTGTATTCTACAGCTCCAGTTAGAGATCTTTCTGATTGGTTTGGTTTGGTTTGTTTTGTTTTACGGCATATCAACCTCAGTGGGTCATTTAATGCCGATAAAGTTTTGAAATAAATCAATTCTTAATGGATAATACAATTTTTTTATAAATACATTTTTCTATTTAACACATACATGGGACCCTAACAGGTACTACCACTCCGGCTCAGAGTGGACCAGGGAGCAATGGTGATGAAGGGGTGATCCACATTCCCCAAACCTCCAAAACTGGAACCTCACCATCAGATAGAGTTTAACGTCATTCCCAGGACATGTAGACCCGCAGCCACCGCCTTCTAGCACCCATACGATAAAAAGTGGTTGGGGCTTGCCATAAGGGCAATAGGGTTGGGAAAATTATATAGGTGCTAGAGCTTGACGTGACCAGCCGATTGATCGGAGGGGGCCTCTCCGACCGCCCGTCTAGCCCAAGTGAAGTATTGCATGTCATGAACTGCTCATCCACCTGGGCTCTATTCTTAAGCATCACGGGTCGCCACCCAACAGGTGGCCCCATTGGGGGAGTCTTACCCCTCTGCAGAGTGCAGTCGGTGCATTCTAACGCCCCAGCCGACAGGGCGGAGATCTTTCTGAGAAAGATGCTTAAAATCCTGCCAGTTGAGCGGGTTCGAACTGAATGCTTTTTAAAAAAATATATATATCGGGTCTATAAATGGTGAGAGGAGAGAGAAGTTCTTACGTGGATCTATTTTGTTGACTGGTCATCTTCTTATGGGGTGATTTCTTCCTCTGGTTGATACGGCTTCTGTTATTCTGGATTGCGGTTGTCCGTGCGAGAAATAGAAATAAGAAATAAGAAATTTATTCATCAATAGTAGGTACAAGTTATAAAGAATAAGTAAAAGAAAAACTTTATTTGTGTTAAACTACTATTGAAGGGAGGCCATGCCTAATAGCGTGAAGCTAATCCCATGGACATGACCACCTTTGGACACTCACAGGAAACGATACAAGACACACCAGACAACACAAACATATAGATATATATCATGAGACAAATTAGCCGTGTGAGAATCTAAATGCAAATCTGTTGTTTATAAGAGGCAATAAAATGCCTTTTCAAAAGTTTTTAAGGACAGAATAATTTACCGAAACAAGCTTCACCTTTTCCTCCTTTTCTTCATCAAACAATACCGACTGAACAATGTTCCAAGAATTAAGTGCATTAAAACGAATCGAATTATGCCCAAAACTAACCGTGTTGATTATAGGGAAATTAAACAAACCAGTTTGGTCAGCACGAGTGACCTGAGCATGGGGAAGTCAACTGCAAAAGCATTCTGAACAGAAACAGGCATTTTATCGTGCTCATTTTTTTGTTTTTAATAATGAAGCGAAACCTTGTTTAGTTTTCAAAGACGTCTTTATTAAAACCCAAGCCCCAAAGAGTTTTAACCGCGCAGTGAGAAGATAGCATACTTGGGAACAGATGACCCTCGCGTCTAGTCCCTCCAGCTAACCGCCAAGATCTAACTAACTGAAATCAGTTACCTTCTCACACCTTGCCTTCAGCCAATGAGAAATCAGCGGCTAGGTCAGCGAAAGGTGAATTGGTTGTCAATCATTTATACAACGGTTAATGGTAACTTTCCATTTACCATACCGTTATTTAGATTGTACTTACACCACAGTCATAATTCGTAGGAGACCCACGAACTATGTAACAGATCTTCATTCATATTGTATTTCGTCCTTAGTCTAATTACGTTTTCTAACCTTTTAATTACGAATCAGCCCTTTTGCAAAAGAAGAGAAACTTATCTCATTCAGGATTGTTATCTTTGAGAGGTTTTAATCACTGACACATCTTTTGGGATCTTTCTTCAAAAAGACATTACCTAAGTTTATCCGTGCATAGTTTGTCATGCCCGTGGGGGGTTTACAGATACTCATCCGTTTCCGAAACAAACCAAAAAAAACAAACACACGTCTCATCTTATGTCAGGTGCAAATCCTTTTTTTCCCTCTCTCTTTGCAAACACAGCATTTCTCTTATCTTTTGTTTTCGATCTGAAAGCGGATGTTCAACAAACGCTGAGAAAACAAGCCACCTCGAATTCTCATGTCACGTGATATCGTTTCTCATGTAACCCTGGTGATAACCGAAAATATATCAGGTGGAGACTGTGATGAAAATTGTTACGGTTCTTGTCGCCATTACACGAATAGGAAAGGCATGGTTGGCCACAAACAAATTATCAGTTATATGGAAGTCCGATCTCACTGACAAGCTAAAGCGACAATTCTTCCAGGCTGTGGTTATATCAGTACTGCTGTATGGCTGCACCACTTGGACCCTAACGAAGCACCTTGAGAATAAGCTAGATGTGAGCTGCATAAGAATGCTGCGTGCAGTCTTGAACAAGTCGTGGAAACAGCACCCCACAAGGAAGCAGCTGTATGGACACCTGCCCCCCCCCCCATCTCACAAACCATCCGAGTAAGACGGACTAGACATGCAGGACACTGTCGGAGAAGCAAAGACGAGCTCATAAGCGACGTTCTCCTGTGGAAGCCAAAACATGGGCATGCTAGTGTGGGGCGCCCAGCAAGGACCTACATTGACCAATTATGTAAGGACGCTGGCTGCTGCGCAGAAGAACTCCCAGGGGCAATGAATGATAGGGACGGTTGACGAGAGATTGTCATGGATATCCGTGCTACCTGCGCGACATGATGATGATGAGGTCTCCTATTGGTAAATCCAATGATTGAAAAGGGTGTAATACCAGAAGTAGAAAGTCTGTTGTATTCCTTAAAATCTTTGGTAGAACAAGAGTTTACTCCCTTTAGCAGAAAATCCAGTCGTAGTCCTTTTGGTATTAGATCCAGTCTGCAACTGATTTCAGGACAATTACCAACGACTTTAAATGCATTCTGTTGCTGATTTTGGGTAAGTCTATAAATATAAGTGACAATTTTGTGTTCATCTTATAACTTAGATAGTACAATAAAAAATAATGACAGTGGTGAAGAAAATGGAATTACGAGGTCGGGAAAATAATGTAATGTTTTTAATTTTTCAGGTTGGTAACCGTGATTGCCTCTTAGAATCCTAGTTCAGCCGAAAAATATGTGTCACGAAAATGGGAGACATAATTCATCACGATTAGAAGAGAAAGTTTGGATCTATTTTTCTACAAGTCCCTCAAAAACGTACAAAACTGTTTCTTACGAATATTATGTTGATTGGTTGGTTGGTTGTTTTTTTACGGCATGACAACTTTTGGGTTATTTTATGCCGAAGATATTTTGTTTTATTCATTCTTGTTGGTTATCCAATTTTTTAAAACGCATTTATTTAAACACATTACTTAAAACTCATTTTTTATCTATTTCACCTATAGATGGGATCCTAACAGATACTACCATTCCGGCTCTGAGTGGACCTGGGTGTAATGACAATGAAGGGGTACTCCATACTCTCAAGAGTTTCAACAATGGAACATCACCACTAGATGCAGTTTGACGTCATACTCAAGACACTAAGACTCTCAAACACTGTCTTCTAACAAATTTTGAGGGTTTGCCACAAGAGAAATAGGATTGGGACAATCATATAGGTGCTAGGACTTGATTGATGGGGGGGGGGGCATCTCCGACCTTCAAGTTTTATGTTCGCTCAAAACGTATTCTTATTATCCAAAATCTCGATATAACAGAGCTAACTATGAAGTGTAATTAAAATCCTATCTAAATTACTGGAAAGATTTGGCTGTTATAATGAAAATCCCACTCGTTCGCATGTCGTCTAGTATATAAAAAAAAGTAGAGCAATATACATATAGGATATATATATAAGAGTCAGATCTTAGCCCTGAAGAGCATTAAGCGAAATTTTTGTAGGTTCGTCTGACTCATTAGATTTATCTTTATTATTTGCTCTACTTAGGTATTGAGCACTTTTTACTTATTAGCTTTAGTCTCCTGGCGGGTTTGTATGAATATATATATATATATATATATATATATATGCATATAAATTGTTTTTTCTTTTGGTCAACATATTGTACTAATAGATTATTTTTTGTTGGTATGATTATCTTGGTCTTTTCTTTTTTACAAACATTTTTTTCTTCCCGATTGATGTTTGGTAGTATATTTTTACAATCAAACTATTTGCTGTTTTTTTTTCTCACCGCGAGGATTTACCAACAAGTTTGGTATATTGTATATAATATACACGATATACATATAAATATATAAAGTAAGTAAGTAGTAAAGTCGTCGGGGTGGCCTAAAGTCGATATCAGCCAGACAGTGAGGGAGTCTATGCCCTTTTCACTTGCGCTGGACCAAGGATATTGATTTGGCGTCTGAGGTGGAGCGCCACACCTACCATCAGCTCCTTACTTTACTGCACAGATCCCTGTGCTACTCATACGCTGAGTCGGCGAGGGCCGGTATCGAACCAGGAACCTTGTGGTTCCTAGTCCGATGTCCTACCACTGATACCTGAAATATTGAAAAAAAAAAAAAAAAAAAGACTAAACAAATTTACCAACCCCTCCGCATAAGTAGGATGTGACACAAGGTCAATTTCTTAATAGGCGTTTAACAGGGTTTAATTCAGAGTTTTCTTTCTCCTAGACTGGTTGCCTATCCAGGGTTAAAGATCCCAGTCTGCTCTACTATTTACCCATAGCTGGAGGGAGAATAGTTGGATTCGTACCTTTCCCAAGTGTTATGTGAAATTCAAACAACCTCGTCCAGGATTTGAACTCGTCACGCCGTGCCCGTTTCTTACGACTATAACCATTGCACTACGCGTATCCACTGAAATGTTATCGTTCACTTTTTTAATCTATGAAACTTTCCAAATATTTAGAAAAAGAAAAAAAGAAGGCAAAACAAACCAAAAAGCCTAAAGATTCACAACATTTGGGTTCATTAAGGCGCAAAGCGGAAAACTCTATGACTTATTATTTTTATAAATATATGTTTTTGATTTTTTGTTTGTTTTTTAAATAAAAGAAAAAAAAAGAAAAAAAAGAAAGAAAAAAGAAAGAAAGAAAGAAACTCGGTTAAAATCAAATCCTGCTTTCATTTAGCGTCGATTTGAAGCAAAAGAGGTGAGTGCATTTCGCTGCTTAAATTAATACATTCCAATGATTTTATGTCCTTCATATATATATATATATATATATATATATATATATATATATATATATATATATATATATTGTTGTTGTTGCTATCTTCCGACTCTTTGCCTTTCTCTCTCTTTCTTTAATTTTTTCTTCTGGAAAATATGATCTAAAGTTACGACATTTGTTTTTATTGCCTCAAACAAGTGATTCCAATGAACTCGAAATCCATTATTTACTTTTATTTTAATATCCCCACTTTAAGGCTGCCTTTGGCGGCCATTAAGCTCGACGACGATTCACATTCTATTTGTAGAATTTATCTGCTACATAAATGGTAATTTCTGTCT
>CM042168.1:65895009-65902509 GCA_023376005.1 Doryteuthis pealeii
GCACGCACGCACGCACGGTCGCACGCATGAACACACACATATACACACACATACACACACGCGCACGCACACGCATACAACACAAACACACGCCTACACACATGCCTACACACGCACACAGATGCATACACACACGCATACACGCATACACACACACACACACACACACACACACACAGAGGTTCACACGCATCTACAGGCGTGGTCTTAGGAGGTGTTTGTATGGCGTTGGAAGAGATCTTGCTAGTTTTGGAATGGTTCCAAGTAATTCATAAAGCTTTCCGGCATTCCACTCTTTGAATGTAGCGGCAAATGGTAAACACTTCTCTTCAATAAATAAATAAAAAAGGGGGATGGACCAAAAAATGAGGGGGGGCATACAGATAAGAAGGAGGTGGGGGTGGGGGTTACTCTGAATTGTTGTGTTGCAGTTTTTACTCTAGGCCATAAATACTTTCTAACAAATTCCCATCTGTCTAACTCTCTCTCTTTCCCTTCGAGTGCAGAATGCGACTCAGCGGCCAGTTTAACGAGGAACACAACCCGATGAGTGTACGCACAAACAAAATGCCAGTATTCTCAGGTCCCCGTGACCAATTTCAAACATCGGACTAACCCGACCTTCCTCTTTGGGGGAGGTGCTGTCATAGCGTTAGAATCTCCGGGTCAACGTTTTTTCCGGTTTGTTCTTGAAATAGAAAGATGTAGTATCATTTTTAATCCTTGTCTGTTGATCTGTCATTGAAGTAGAAAGATGTAGTATCATTTTTAATCCTTGTCTGTTGATCTGTCATTGAAGTAGAAAGATGTATTATCAGTTTTAATTCTTGTCTATTGATCTGTTCTTGAAGTAGAAAGATTTAGTATCAGTCTTAATCCTTGTCTGTTGATCTGTCCTTGAAGTAGAAAGATGTAGTATCAGTTTTAATCCTTGTCTGTTGATCTGTCATTAAAGTAGAAAGATGTAGTTTCAGTTTTAATTCTTGTCTGTTGATCTGTCATTGAAGTAGAAAGATGTAGTATCAGTTTAAATCCTTTTCTGTTGATCTGTTCTTGAAGTAGAAATATGTAGTATCAGTTTAAATCCTTGTCTGTTGATCTGTCCTAGAAGTAGAAAGATGTAGTATCAGTTTAAATCCTTGTCTGTTGATCTGTCATTAAAGTAGAAATATGTAGTATCAGTTTTAATCCTTGTCTATTGATTTGTCCTTGAAGTAGAAAGGTAGTATCAGTTTTAATTATTGTCTATTGATCTGTTGGTCCTTCAGTGAGGCAGTCCATCAGGCAAGTAATTTTAGGACAATTTATCAACGACGTTTTTTTCATTGGTCAATCCAGATCCTGTTACTTGGAATAGTCTATAAATATAAGTGGTGGTTGTTCGTACAGCTTATACCCAAGAGTTAGGGGCACTTCATGTTGTGTAATGGTTAGCAGGTTAGATTTGCAGACTATTGTTAGTGTGACGGAGAGGCCCTCTCCCATCAATCAAGCCGTAGCCCCTACATGATTATCCCCACCGTATTCCTCAATTGATCTTATGGCAAACCCCCAACCCCCAACCCTTATAGAATGCTGTGGCTGGGTGTCTTGGGTATGACGATGAATTGCATCTAGTGTCAAGGTTCTAATTCTGTTTGCTGGGAAATGTGGTATATACCCCTTCATTGTCATTACCTGTTAGCGCACCATCTATTGGTTTAATAGATTGAAAAGTGAGTTTAAAAAAAATGTTTAAAATGAGTTTTTAAAACATCTGAATACCCAACAAGAATGAAAATAACAAAAACGTCTTCGACATAAAATAACCCAACAAGGGTTGACATGCCGTAAAACCAACCAACTAACCAACCAACCAACCAACCAACCAACAAGAGTGAAACATTTTTTTTTAAAGTTCTTTTGAATTAAACATGTCAGATAAAACTAAAATTAAAGCATCTTCCTCTATTTCAGTGAGAAGGGCGACTCCTGTTCTCAATTTCAAAATGACAACGATGACTCTATGAATTCTTATTGTCTCGTTATGGATCCAGTTTTTTGTGACGCTCATTTCTTAGTTGTGTCATTTTTTAGTTCCAGAAAAATAAACGGAATACAGAGGCGAAAAGTGCTTTACTTTTTAAAATCCGTCGGATGTAAAAGATAGTTCAATAATTTTTACATAATAATGAAGATAAAATCACAAAAAGAGTATACTTACTTTTCGCATATAGGTTTCTTGGTTTCATAATTAATTAATTAAGTTTTAAATGAGTAAAATACGTAAAAAAAAATACTTAGCTCCGAAATAAAAAAAATTATCCAATGGGATTAGTGATTTTATCTGCCATTTTATAATCAGCCAATCAGAACTGCGGTTACGAAACAAGCAGACGAAACTAAAATCCTTTTATATAAGATAAACAAAAAAATGTTTTTTTCCCTTCGAAAAATTGCCAACCTTCCAATTTCTTCTATTTATCGACATATTCTACAAATTGTGAGATTTTGTAATTTTTCGAAGGGAAAAAGACTTTTTGTTTATCTTATATAAAAGGATTTTAGTTTCCTGCTTGTTTCGTAACCGCAGTTCTGATTGGCTGATTATAAAATGGCAGATAAAATCATTAATCTCATTGGCTAATTTTTATTTTGGAGCTAAGTATTTTTTTATGTTATTTTACTCATTTAAACTTAATTAATTAATTATGAAACCAATAAACTTATGTGCGAGAAGTAACTATACTCTTTTTTTGTGGTTTTATCTTAATCATTACGCAAAAATTATTGAGTCATCTTTTACATCCGACAGAACTGAACGCAAATCGCTTTCGGATTGTGTCCTATAAGCGCGTAGTACATTTTTCCTCAAATGCATTTCCGTTTGTTTTATTTCACAACAAAAAAAGTATGAATCGACCTTCAGCATTTACGGCAACAGAACATTCTAGAATTCTAGATAGGGTGGTTATAGCAACTGATGGGGTGTTGTTTCTCACTAATTAAGAGAGAAAAGAAAGTGAGTCAGAGAAATGAAAAGAGTTGAAAAAGTTGGAGGGGGAAGTTGAAAATTGTGTGGTGGGGGGACATGTTGGATGAAACTAAACCCGATCAACGATAAAAGGCAAAGGAATATCGAGCCGAACTCAAATGATCTTCGTATTTCTAGCGAAATGGGACAAAAAGAGTCTTTTAACCCCCGGTTGGGGTAAGGTAGTTGTTTTATATTGGTTTAAGTTTGTTGGTCGTTTTTGGTGTTTACTCTTAGGTTGTTTCTTTTAAACCTCATTATCTTGGCGGTTGTCTGGCTGAAAAGGAATTAAAAGAAGGAAAAAGAAGAGACAAAGACAAAAGGCATTTTTAGGTTTCAGACTTTTATTCAAGGTTCATAGCTATTTTGTGGGGAGGAAATTTCTTTCTGCGCCAGTAGTAGAGTCTGTTCCTAGTCAAGGCCTGATTTGGAATGGCCGAGGGATTTTTTGGTGGTAGGAAGGGGTCCTTTTCTGTGCATGCCCAGAGGGTGCTTCCTGTCAGAGGGCTTTTGGGAGATTGTTATCTTTTTTTAATCTCTTTATTCAATTTTATTTCATTTTATTTTAATCCCCATGCCTCTGGTTGGGTTTGGATTTTGATTTTTTGAGCCACTTGGCGTGTGCTACCAAAAAGAGATCTATGGTCAGAACATTGTACAAGTTCTGACACCGGCTTTCAAATGCGGTAATAGTTTCTACATTGGTTAACCACCATTTAAACAATGGTGCTCTAAATGTCATCATTTTTCGCTTGAACAAACAACTCTGTAAGCTGCTAGCAGCATTACCAGAAAGGGACAATTAAGAATGTAGACAAAGAAGTTGTCGCTTTATAGATAACGAAAGACGAAAACGTAGCCAATTCTCCCCCATCAAGTACCAAGCGGGAGAAATAATCTTTTTTTAATTCAATAATAAATAAAAAAAAAAGTCCTAAGATTTTTGGTAGATTTTTTCCCAGACTCAAAATGGCTGAGTCTGTTTTTTCTAAGTATTAACGTAAGTAAAAAACGAAAAAAAAAAAAACGTAGTCGGCGGAGTGGTATATTGTCGGTATCAGTCGGACAGCGAGGGAGTCTCTCCCCTTTTCACTTGCACTAGACCTGCGGAGACTGTTTTTGTGTCTGAGGTGGAGCGCCACACCTACCATCAACTCCCCACTCTACCGCACAGACCAAATCTGTGCTACTCATATGCTGAGTTGGCGAGGGCCGGTATCGAACACTGGAACCTCGTAGTTCCGTGGCGGATTCACAACCAACTGAGCTAAACCGGGGAAATGTCCCGACGGCTTTCTTATATCTATAATTTATTTAATATTATATAGGATTATGTTATTTTAGTTTATGTTATGACCAGCCCCCCCCCCGTCGTCTTGAAAAAATATATATATATTTGGCGCGGCTTAAGTATATCAAGATTATTTATAATATTTCCCACTGAGTTACTTTGATGTTGAACCCTTGGAGTATTACACGCCATCTACGTACATTTTAAGTCTAGCCTTTTTTTTTACTAGTCTAGTAACATCTATCTATAGATCTGATCATTATTTATCTCAGTCTGTTCATATCTATCTATCTATCTATCTCACTTTTATTATCTATCTCTGTTCATATCTATATATCTATTTATTTAACTATCTCACTTTGCTCATTATTTATCTCAGTCTGTTCATATCTATCGATCTATCTATCAATCTATCTGTCTGGCTGTCTGTCTGTCTGATCATTATTTATCTCAGTCTGTACATATCTATCTATATCTATTTGAAAAAAAATTATAACAGTTTCTTATTAGAAATCAATAACAAAAAACATTAAATAGACTATGTACAGAAAAATTCTTTACTTGTTGATACTTTATCTAATGAGAAATTGTTTGTTCTAAACACGCAGAAAAACTAAATGCCTAAAATTCTTGTGGGTTTTGTTTACAAAAGAATTGACTGGGAAATATGTCAACACATATGTCAAATATGTAGTATTTTTGAGGATTATGAGTATTTTGGGTTATGATTTTGGGGAATGGTCTCCAGGAAATTTTGGTTGAGAGATGTCTCGGATCCGAATGTGGATAGCAAGGTCAAGGAAGAGTAGAATAAAGCGTATGGGAAATGAAGGCTCATAACAGCATAGAAATGATGCAGTTAGAAGTTAGGACTGGAAACGATAAAGCTAGTTAAATAAAATAGCATACCTTCACCAATAGCTAGAATCGGGCCTTATAAAAGAAAAATGTAACTCATCCTCGTCTCGTTTAATCAGCCAGACTTTTGATTAAAAACTACAGGTAATGTTCTTGTTGAATGAAAAACATAGTTTCGAATTTTTTAATGTCTTGATGATGGGAGAGGGCCTCTCCGTCACACTAACAATAGTCTGCAAATCTAGCTGCTAACCATTACACTACATGAAGTTGCCCCTAACTCTTGGGTATAAGCTGTACGACAACCACCACTATATTTATTAGACTATTCCAAGTAACAGGATCTGGATTGACCAATGAAAAAAACGTCGTTGATAAATTGTCCTAAAATTACTTTGCCTGATGACTGCCTTCACTGAAGGACCAAACAGTATCAATAGACCAATAATTAAAAACTGATACTACCTTTCTACTTCAAGGAACAAATCAACAGACAAGGATTAAACTGATACTAACATCTTTTCTACTTCTAGCAGATCAACAGAACAGAGATTTAAACTGGATACTACATATTTCACTTCGAATGACAGATCAACAGACAAGATTTTAAACTGATACTACATATTCTACTTCAAGAAACAGGCATCAACAGACAAGGATTTAAACTGATACTACATATTTCTACTTCAATGAACAGATCAACAGAAAAAGATTTTTAAAACTGAATACTACATATTTCTACTTCAATGACAGATCAACAGACAAGGATTTAAAACTGATACTACATATTTTTACTTCAAGAACAGATCAACAGAAAAAGGATTTTAACTGATACTACACTTTCTACTTCAATGGACAGATCAACAGACAAGGATTTCTAAACTGATACTAATATTTCTACTTCAATGACAGAATCACAGACAAGGATTTAACTGATACTACATATTTCTACTTCAAGACAGGATCAACAGAAAAGGATTTAAACTGATACTACATTTTCTACTTCAATGACAGATAACAGAAAGGATTAACTGATACTACATATTGTCTACTCAATGGACAGATCAAACAGCAAGGATTTAAACTGAACTACATATTTCTACTTCAAAGAACGATCAACAGACAAGAATTAAAACTGCAACTACATCTTCACTTTAATGACAGATCAACAGACAAGATTAAAACGATACAACATCTTTCTACTTCAATGACAGATCAAACAACAAGGATAAAACTGATACTACATCTTCTCTACTTCAGACAGATCAACAGACAAGATTAAGACTGATACTAAATCTTTCACTTCAAGAACAGATCAATAGACAAGGAATTTAAACTGATATACATTCTTTCTATTCAATGACAGATCAAACAGACACGATTAAAACTTGATACTACACTTTTACTTAATGGCAGATCAACAGACAGAATTAAAAATGATACTAACATCGTTTCTACTTCAAGACAGAGGCAAACAGACAAGGATTAAAAATGATACTACATCTTTCTACTTCAATGACAGATCAACAGACAAGGATTAAAAATGATACTACATCTTCTATTTCAAGAACAAACCGCGAAAAAAACGTTTGAACCGGAGATTTAACGCATGACAGCACCTCCCCCAAAGAGGAAGGTCGGCGTTAGTCCGATGTTTTGAAATTGGTCACGGGACCTGAGAAATACTGGCATTTTGTTGTGCGTACACTCATCGGGTGTGTTCCTCGTTAAACTGGCCGCTGAGTCGCATTCTGCACTCGAGGGGACAGAGAGAGAGATAGAACAGATGGGAATTTGTTAGAAAGTATTTATGGCCTAGAGTAAAAACTGCCAACACAACAATTCAGAGTAACCCCCACCCCCACCCCCTTGCTTATCTGTATGCCCGACCCCCCCCTCATTTTTGGTCCATCCCCCTTTTTTTCTTATTTATTTATTGAAGAGAAGTGTTTACCATTTGCCGCTACATTCAAAGAGTGGAATGCGCGGAAAGCTTTATGAAATTACTTGGAACCATTCCAAAACTAGCAAGATCTCTTCCAACGCCATACAAACACCTCCTAAGACCAGCCTGTAGATGCGTGTGAACCTCTGTGTGTGTGTGTGTGGTTTGCGTGTGTGATGCGTGTGTTGTAGTGTGTATGCACCTGTGTACGTGTGTAGGCATGTGTGTAGGCGTGTGTTTGTGTGTGTTGTGGTGTTTGTGTTTTATGCGTGTGCGTGCGCGTGTGTGGTATGTGTGTGTATATGAATGTGTTCATGCGTGTGTGGTGTGCTGTGTGTGTGTGTGTGTGGGACTGCGTGCGTGCGTGCGGTGCGCATTTACACCCATCCCATC
>CM042168.1:65907509-65947509 GCA_023376005.1 Doryteuthis pealeii
CCAAGGTTCACTGTGATCCGGAGTGGTTAGTACCTGTTAGGGTCCCAATCTATGGGTTAAATAGATCAAATTAGTTTTAAAAAATTAAATACCCTACAATTTTTTTTCAATGCATCTATGCATCTCTCTGTCTACCTGTCTATCTCTCTTCCCCCCTCTCTCTCTCCTCTCTCTCTCTCTCTTTCTCTCTCTCTCTCTCTCTCTCTCTCTATTAAATAAACTGTTATATACCGGCAATATATATATATGACAATGTGCGTATGTAACAATGACAAACTATCGATAGGATTCAACGAGGTCAAAAGGCCACAAAAGCAACAACAACAACAACAACATGAAATGTTATAACCCCCCCCTCTCCTCCGCCCAAATCTAAAAGAGATAGAAAGCGTCTATTATAAAGATATCTCTCCTTAATGTGAATGGGGGTGCAGAATCAGTAAAAATGTGTACTTCATTATATGGAGTCAAGTTGGGGGGGGGTTAACATAACAATCGTGTGACACGCCCAGTAGTTTTGGTGCCCATATTCAACAGACACCTAACGGACTAGAATTTATCTCTGATGGATTGACTCAAATAGAAGATATCAGATATCCTTAATTTCCCTCTCCATCAGATTGGTAGGTCTCTTCAAACGCCACGCTCCACTCGCCTTTGGTTATTTTATGGGCATATTACCAAAAATCCGGGCACCATCAGTCGAACCTTCGCCGTCCGTCCAGTGCCTTAAATCGCATTTGTTTTTTGCATGCGGGAGGACGCGGGTTCGATCCCGGCAGGGCAAGACAAATGTCTTGCTCGTTTTCCTTTCTCGTTCTCGTCATAACGATATATAGGGAAGGACATTTGTAGTGTTAGTGATTGTTTTGTAGAATAATAAGACTTTAGAATTGAACTAAGTTTTAATCCACTTATTTGTTCTTGTTGTTAGTCTTAGAATAACTGCTATACTTAATACAATAGAGGTGTCAAAATCTTGTGTAGAAAAAGTGGACAAGGCGCGCTAAACATGAATATTTAATGTGGCTCAGATTAGGAAGGACTTCAAGACTAAATGATTTCTTCCTGTAAGGTGTTAGCCAGTTAGTGGCAGCTTTGTTAGATCTAAACTGAAACAAAAAAAGTGGGTTCAACAGTTAAACCACTCCCTTCTTCAGTGGAACTGGTGCATATGAGACTTCGTGTTTCTGTGACCTTAAAACTGGTCGTGTTTCCAGATGAAATGCAAAATGCAAGTCCTGATTATCTGGTGTCGCTTATCTGCCAACTTTCTATTTATTATGCGTTTCGTTACCTCAGCTAAAGAATTGATCATTCCGTTTTTATTATAATGAATAAAGGGAAGAAAAAGTACATGCTACACAGAAATAATGTAATAAGAAAGAAAGAAAGAAAGAAAGAAGGGAAAAGATAGTGAGAGGAGTGAGCGCGGAAGTGATAACGTCAATATTTTTCCTCGACTCCTTACAATCCATTACCAATGACTGTCGTACCATAAAAATAATCCAGAATCCCTGTCAGGCTGAGGAAGCCAGCCTTGGTCAGAGAAACTACAATCTTCTTCAATAAATTCCTAAAAAAGCAACAGAGGCTGAGTTGTGCTGTGAACACTCGCTCAGAGTTAACAAATAAGTGCAGGACATAGAAATAAGCACAAACCTCTGCCTATGAATTCAAGTATTCCATAAAGGTAAAGACGGTTGAGTAATACACCCACCACGCCAAAATCGGAACATCCCACCCCTATATTGCTTAGAACGATAGAAAACCAATAAATACCCCGAAGATCTTGATCTGCGTGAACTCAACTCGGTCTGTTTTAAAAACCATCCACTTATAATCTTATATATCATATATATATATATATATATATATATATATATATATAGAGAGAGAGAGAGAGAGAGAGATCCAATACTAGGCCGCCACTGCCTTCAACCAGTACTCTCTTCAACCAGCGTCTTCCTGTCTAGAAATAGATTTATCCTCTTGCATATGAGGATGCTGCGTTGAAGAAGTACTGGTTGAGCGTGCGGCCTAGTCATTGAATCTACTCTCTCTCTCTCTCTCTCTATATTATATATATATATATATATATATTATATATATCATATATATATATATATATATATATATATATTATATATATAATATATATATATAAGATTTATAAGTGGCATGGTTTAAAAACAGACCGAGTTTGATTTCACGCTGATCAAGACCTTCTTCGGGCGTATTTAATTTTTTCTATCGTTCTACAACTATAGGTGGGATGTTCCGATTTTGCGCCGTGGTGGGTGTATTTACTCACCCGTCTTTACCTTTATGGAATAACTGTGAATCACTAGGCAGGGTCCGTGCTTATCCCCTATGTCTGCACTTCTATTTGTTAACTCTGAGCGGCAGTTGATCTCCACAGCACACCTCAGCCTCTGTTGCTTTTTAGGAATTTATTGAAGAAAATGCTAAGTTTCTCGTGACAAGGCTGCTTCCTAGCTGACAGGCCATCTGGATTGATTTTTATGGTCACGACAGTCCCATTCGGTAATGGATTGTAAGGAGTCGAGGAAAAATATTGACGTTATCCACTTCCGCGCTCACTCCCTCTCACTATCTTATTCCCTTCTTTCTTTCTTTCTTCTTTCTGATTACATTATTTCTGTGTAGCATGTTACTTTCTTTTCTTCTATTCATTTATAATTAAAAACGAATGTATTCAATTCNAAAGAAAAATAAGTTGTCGTACTCGAGCGAGATACACAGGGTTTTTCGAGGGTCATTGCTTGAATTATCACTAACTTTTGTTCTTATCTTTGAAAAAAAAAAAAAAAAAAAAAACACGAACTTATTGAGAAAAAGGAATAATGAAAAGAACACGAACTGTTGAGAAGAAAATTGTAAAATTGCAGTATTTTTTTTTTTTTTTTTTCTTGTAAATTTTTTTTAATCATGTCGTTACTCCGGGGTGTGTGTGACGGGCGTGAAAAATATTCACAAGTGAGGATTTTGAAAAATAGGTTAGTGAAGGCTATTTATGTTGGTATCGTCCATTTTGTTTTCGCAGGAGTTCAAAAAGACCAAAAAAAATTGAACAAAGAGACTGCAAAGGAAGTAAGACTTCCAGCTGAGGGACAGAGAGAAAGATTAAAATGCGTAGGGCTTTCGGCAATACAAAAAGCAGAGCTTAAGCACTCAGCGGTCAGGTAAAGGACAGTTTTTTTCCCCCCCCCCCCCCCCCCCCCCCCCCCCCCTGGAGAGAGACAGCCGACGAGAACGTGCTGACCGACGCGGTTGGGCACCATCGCAGCCAGATGGTCAGTGAGTTCGTCCCACCCTCTTTGCCTCAATCCCAACATAGTAGTATAGTAGTGCCCATTGTCAACGCTCGCCACTTCACACGCACCACGAGGGAATGAAAATAAAATAAAAAGTCAATCTCCTACTACATTACAACATGTCTTCTGATTCATTAAGCAGTATACCAGCAACATATACATTCAGCATGGAGTTGAAGATGCCAGTATATAAACATATACGATTAGTGCCGAAACAAAGAAGGCTAGTGCAACAAATCTAACTAAATTTTACTTAAATTATCTCATTATAACTAATTGAAATTAATGCAAAATTTAAACTTAATATTAAGAAATTATTGAAAAGCTTCACCCTAAAAAGGTCAGGAAGAGCCGTTGATATCCCGCTCAGACTATCACAGATGCAGATTTGCAGATGATCAACGCTTCTATCAGGTACACCTGTACAACAGAATCTGCTACATGACCTAGAGAGAACAACAAGAGGGCATTGGCTGTATGGAACTCAGATAAAACTGGTTCACATGGTTTAAACAAGATGGAGCATCTCCACATTGGATGGCAAACCTTCTAAAATTAGTAGGACCCGTCAATACCAAGAAGCAATATCTCTCTACAGAAAGTGATGCATGCAAGGCATTGAAAGGCATGGGCTGCTTATAGATAGATTATTGGCTTAAACTTGCAAATTGGTCGGAAAATAAAAGGAAGTTTTTGGTGTCCCCCATGACAGTTACCTACAGTCTAGAATGAACTTTATTTTTCTGCGATTGGGTACGTTTGGGTTATGGAATTTAAGTTCTTTTAATTACGTATTGCTTTTAAAAAAAAAAACAAACAAAAAAACAACAAATAAAAAAAAACTACTATACATTTAATGTTGAAAAAATATTTTTTAACCAAGTAATTGAATTATACTTTGCATACTAACATAAACAACTGAGACTAATTGTCTACCTTGATTCAATAATTAATTTCATTATGATTAATTAAATGTTTAATATTTGTTGTTTTTTTAAGCAATGCGTAATAAAAAACAACTTATCTCAAACCCCTAAACCGTAACCCAATCGCAAAAAGTTCATTCACTGACTGTAGTTAAACTCAAAATAGTGTATCTGTGTAGTAGCCTGATACAGTTATGGCTTGGAAGAATTCTCGCTTTATCCTATCAGGGAGATCAGATTTCCATATGATGGATAATCGGCTAAACTTGCAAATGTCGGAAAATTAAAACGGAAAGTTTTTTGCTGGTCCCCCATGACAGTTTAACTACAGTCTATGAATGAACTTTTTGCGAATTGGGTTACGGTTGTGGTTTGAGGATTAAGGTGTTTTTAATTACGCATTGCTTAAAAAAACAACAAATTATTATACATTTAATAATCATTGAATTAATTATTGAATCCAACGGTAGACACATTAGTCTCAGTTGTTTATGTTAGTATTGCAAAGTATAATTCAATAAACTTGGTTTAAAAAATATTTTCAACATTAAATGTATAGTAATTTGTTGTTTTTGTTTGTTTTTTTTTTAAGCAATACGTAATTAAAAAAGAACCTTAATTCCCAAACCCCTAAACCGTAAACCCAATTCGCAAAAAGTTCATTCATAGACTGTAGGTAAACTGTCATGGGGGACCACCAAAAAACTTTCCGTTTTAATTTCCGACCAATTTGGCAAGTTAGCCAGATAATCTATCTATAGCAGCCCATGCCTTCAAATGCCTTGCATTGACATCACTTTCTGTAGTGAGATATTGCTTCCTTTGGATTGTACTGGTCTACTAATTTTAGAGGTTTGCCATCCAATTGGAGATGCCTCCACTTGTTTAAAAACATGTGACCCAGTTTATCTGAGTTCCCATACAGCCCATGCCTCTTGTTGTTCTCTCTAGTCATGTAGCAGATTCTGTTTGTACAGGTGTACCTGATAGAAGCGTTAGATCATCTGGCAAATCTGATCTGTGATAGTCTGAGCGGGTATCACCGGCTCTCCTGACCCCTTTTTAGGGTGAAGCCTTTTCAAAATAATTTTCTAAATATTAGTTTAAATTTTGCATTCAAATTTCAATTAGTTAAAATGAGCTAATTTAAAGTTAAATTTAGTTAGAATTTGTTGCATAGCCTTTCTTTGTTCGGCACTAAATCGTATATGTTATATACTGGCATCTTCAAACTCATGCTGAATCGTATATGCTTGCGTATACTGCTTAATGAAATCAGAAGACATGTTGTATGAGTAGGAGATTGACTTTTATTTATTTTCATTCCTCGTGTGCGTGTGAGTGGGCGGAGCGTTGACAATGGGCACTCACTACTACTACTACTGTTGGGATCTGAGGCAAAGAGGGTGGACGAACTCACTGACCACTGGCTGCGATGGTGCGCAACCGCGTCGGTCACGCACGTTCTCGTCGGCTGTCTCTCTCCTGACTGTCCTTACTGACCGCTGAGTGCTTAACCCTCTCGCTTTTGTATTGCCGACACGCCTACGCATTTTAATCTTTCTCTCTGTCCCTCAGCTGGAAGTCCTTACTTCCCTTTCCAGTCTCTTTGTGTCAATTTTTTTTGTCTTTTGAACTTCCTGCGCAAAACAAATGCGACGATCACCAAACCATAACATACCTCACTAACCTATTTTTCAAAAATCCTCACTGTGATAATTTTTTCCAACGCCCGTCACACACACCACGAGTACAGACATGATTAAAAAAAATTTACAAGAACAAAAAAAAAAAAAAAAAAATACATGCAATTACAATTTTCTTTCTCAAACAGTTCGTGTTCTTTCATTATTCCTTTTTCTCATAAAGTTCGTGTTTTTTTTTTTTTTTTTTTTTTCAAAGATAAGAACAAAAGTTCGTGATAATATCAAGCAAATACCGACAAAACCATGTGTATCTCCGCTCGAGTACGACACCTAATTTTTCCTTTACATTAAAAATTCGAAACTATGTTTTTCATTCAACAAGAACATTACCTGTTAGTTTTTAATCAAAAGTCTGCTGAATTAAACGAGACGAGGATGAGTTACATTTTTCTTTTTATAGGCCCGATTCTAGCTATTGTGAAGGTATGCTATTTTATTAACTAGCTTTATCGTTTCCAGTCCTAACTTCTAACTGCATCATTTCTATGCTGTTATGAGCCTTCATTTCCCATACGCTTATTCTACTCTTCCTTGACCTTGCTATCCACATTCGGATCCGAGACACTCTCTCAACCAAAATTTCGACGAACCATTCCCCAAAATCATAACCCAAAATACTCATAATCCTCAAAAATACTACATATTTGGCATATGTGTTGACATATTTCCCAGTCAATTCTTTTGTAAACAAAACCCACACAAAATTTTTAGGGCATTTAGTTTTCTGCGTGTTGTAGAACAAACAATTTCTCATTAGATAAAGTAATCAACAAGTAAAGAATTTTCTGTACATAGTCTATTTAATGTTTTTTGTTATTGATTCTATAATAAGAAACTGTTATAATTTTTTTTCAAATAGATATAGATAGATATGTACAGACTGAGATAATATGATCAGACAGACAGACAGCCAGACAGATAGATTGATAGATAGATCATAGATATGAACAGACTGAATAAATAATGAGCAAAGTGAGATAGTTAAATAAATAGATATATAGATATGACAGAGATAGATAATAAAGATAGATAGAGATAGATAGATAGATATGAACAGACTGAGATAAATAATGATCAGATCTATAGATAGATGTTACTAGACTAGAAAAAAAAAGAACTTAAATGTACGTAGATGGCGTGTAATACTCCAAGGGTTCAACATCAAAGTAACTCAGTGGAGAATATTATAAAACTTTGATATACTTAAGCCGCGCCAAAATATATATATTTTTCAAGACGACGGGGGGGGGCTGGTCATAACATAAACTAAAATAACATAATCCTATATAATATTAATAAAATATAGATATAAGAAAGCCGTCGGACATTTCCCCGGTTTAGCTCAGTTGGTTGTGAATCCGCCACGGAACTACGAGTTCCAGTGTTCGATACCGCCTCGCCAACTCAGCATATGAGTAGCACAGATTTGGTCTGTGCGGTAGAGTGGGGAGTTGATGGTAGGTGTGGCGCTTCCACCTCAGACACAAAAACAGTCTCCGCAGGTCTAGTGCAAGTGAAAAGGGGAGGAATCCCTCGCTTCCGACTGATACCGACAATATACCACTCCGCCGACTACGTTTTTTTTTTTTCGTTTTTTACTTACGTTAATACTTAGAAAAACAGACTCAGCCATTTTGAGTCTGGGAAAAAAATCTACCAAAAATCTTAGGACTTTTTTTTTTATTTATTATTGAATTAAAAAAATTATTTCTCCCGCTTGGTACTTGATGGGGAGAATTGGCTACGTTTTCGTCTTTCGTTATCTATAAAGCACAACTTCTTTGTCTACATTCTATTCCCCTTCTGTAATGCGCTAGCAGCTTACAGATGTGTTTGTTCAAGCGAAAATTGATGACATTAGAGCACCAATTGTTTAAATGGTGGTAACCAATGTAGAAACTATTACCGCATTTGAAAGCCGAGTGTCAGAACTTGTACAATGTTCTGACCATAGATCTCTTTTTGTAGCACACGCCAAGTGGCTCAAAAATCAAAATCCAACCCAAACCAGAGGCAAACTGGGATTAAAATAAAATGAAATAAAATTGAATAAAGAGATTAAAAAAGATAACAATCTCTCCAAAATCCCTCTGACAGGAAGCACCCTCTGGCATGCACAGAAAGGACCCCTTCCTACCACCAAAAAATCCCTCCATTCAAATCAGGCCTTGACTAGGAACAGACTCTACTACTGGCGCAGAAAGAAATTTCCCCACAAAAAAGCTATGAACCTTGAATAAAGTCTGAAACCTAAAAATGCCTTTGTCTTGTCTCTTCTTTTTTCCTTCTTTAATTCCTTTTCAGCCAGACAACCGCCAAAGTATGAGGTTTAAAAGAAACAACCTAAGAGTAAACACCAAAAACGACCAACAAACTTAAACCATATAAAACAAATACCTACCCCAACCGGGGGTTAAAAGACTCTTTTGTCCCATTTCGCTAGAAATACGAAGATCATTTGAGTTCGGCTCGATATTCCTTTGCCTTTTATCGTTGATCGGGTTAGTTTCATCCAACATGTCCCCACCACACCAATTTCAACTTCCCCCTCCAACTTTTTCAACTCTTTTCATTTCTCTGACTCACTTTCTTTTCTCTCTAATTAGTGAGAAACAACACCCCATCAGTTGCTATAACCACCCTATCTAGAATTCTAGAATGTTCTGTTGCCGTAAATGCTGAAGGTCATTCATACTTTTTTTTTGTTGTGAAATAAAACAAACGGAATGCATTTGAGGAAAAATGTACTACGCGCTTATAGACACAATCCGAAAGCGATTTGCGTTCAGTTCTGTCGGATGTAAAATGACTCAATAATTTTTGCGTAATGATTAAGATAAAAACCACAAAAAAGAGTATAGTTACTTCTCGCACATAAGTTTATTGGTTCATAATTAATTAATTAAGTTTAAATGAGTAAAATAACATAAAAAAATACTTAGCTCCAAAATAAAAATTAGCCAATGAGATAATGATTTATCTGCCATTTTATAATCAGCCAATCAGAACTGCGGTTACGAAACAACAGGAAACAAAATCCTTTTATATAAGATAAACAAAAAGTCTTTTTCCCCTTCGAAAAATACAAAATCTCACAATTTGTAGAATATGTCGGATAAATAGAAAAATTGGAAGGTTGGCAATTTTCGAAGGGAAAAAAAACATTTTTTTGTTTATCTTATATAAAAGGATTTTAGTATTTCGTCTGCTTGTTTCGTAACCGCAGTTCTGATTGGCTGATATTAATAATGGCAGATAAAATCACTAATCCCATTGGATAATTTTTTTTATTTCGGAGCTAAGTATTTTTTTTACGTATTTTACTCATTTAAAACTTAATTAATTAATTATGAAACCAAGAAACTATATGCGAAAAAGAAATAACTCTTTTTGTGATTTTATCTTCATTATTATGTAAAAATTAGTGAACTATCTTTACATCCGACGGATTTTAAAAAGTAAAGCACTTTTCGCCTCTGTATTCCGTTTATTTTTCTGGAACTAAAAATGACACAACTAAGAAATGAAGCGTCACAAAAAACTGGATCCATAACGAGACAATAAGATTCATAGAGTCATCGTTGTCATTTTGAAATTGAGAACAGGAGTCGCCCTTCTCACTGAAATAGAGGAAGATGCTTTAATTTTAGTTTTATCTGACATGTTTAATTCAAAAAACTTTAAAAAAAAAAATGTTTCACTCTGTTGGTTGGTTGGTTGGTTGGTGTAGTTTGGTTGGTTTTACGGCATGTCAACCCTTGTTGGTTATTTTATGTCGAAGACGTTTTTGTATTTTCATTCTTGTTGGGTATTCAGATTTTTAAAAACTCATTTAAACATTTTTTTTAAAACTCACTTTTCAATCTATTAAACCAATAGATGGTGCGCTAACAGGTAATGACAATGAAGGGTATATACCACATTTCCCAAGCAAACAGAAGAAACCTTACACTAGAGCAATTCATTCGTCATACCAAGACACCCAGCCACAGCATTCTATAAGGTTGGGGTTGGGGTTTGCCATAAGATCAATTGAGGAATACGGTGGGGAATCATGTAGGGGCTTACGGCTTGATTGATGGGAGAGGGCCTCTCCGTCACACTAACAATAGTCTGCAAATCTAACCTGCTAACCATACACACATGAAGTGCCCCTAACTCTTGGTATAAGCTGTACGAACAACCACCACTTATATTTATAGACATTCCAAGTAACAGGATCTGGAATTGAGCCAATGAAAAAAACGTCGTTGATAAATTGTCCTAAATTACTTGCCTGATGGACTGCCTCACTGAAGGAGACCAACAGATCAATAGACATAATTAAAACTGATACTACCTTTCTACTTCAAGGACAAATCAACAGACAAGGATTATAAACTGATACTACATATTTCTACTTTCAATGACAGATCAACAGACAAGGATTTAAACTGATACTACATCTTTCTACTTCTAGACAGATCAACAGACAAGGATTTAAACTGATACTACATATCTACTTCAAGAACAGATCAACAGAAAAGGATTTAAACTGATACTACATCTTTCTACTTCAATGACAGATCAACAGACAAGAATTAAAACTGAAACTACATCTTTCTACTTTAATGACAGATCAACAGACAAGGATTAAAACTGATACTACATCTTCTACTTCAATGACAGATCAACAGACCAGGATTAAAACTGATACTACATCTTTCTACTTCAAGGACAGATCAACAACAAGGATTAAGACTGATACTAAATCTTTCTACTTCAAGAACAGATCAATAGACAAGAATTAAAACTGAGAATACATCTTTCTACTAATCAATGACAGATCAACAGCAGACAAGGAATTAAAAATGATACTAACATCTTTCTACTTCAATACAGATCAACAGACAAGGATTAAAAATGCATACTACATCTTTCTATTATCAAGAAACAAACCGGAAAAAACGTGACCCGGAGATTCTAACGCTATGACAGCACCTCCCCCAAAGAGGAAGTCGGGTTAGTCCGATGTTTGAAATTGGTCACGGGGACCTGAGAATACTGGCATTTTGTTGTGTCACACTCATCGGGTTGTGTTCCTCGTTAAACTGGCCGCTGAGTCGCATTCTGCACTCGAAGGGAAAGAGAGAGAGTTAGACAGATGGGAATTTTGTTAGAAAGTATTTATGGCCTAGAGTAAAAACTGCAACACAACAATTCAGAGTAACCCCCACCCCCACCCTTCTTATCTGTATCCCCCCCTCATTTTTTGGTCCATCCCCCCTTTTTTTCTTATTTATTTATTGAAGAGAAGTGTTTACCATTTGCCGCTACATTCAAAGAGTGGAATGCCGGAAAGCTTTATGAATTACTTGGAACCATTCCAAAACTAGCAAGATCTCTTCCAACGCCATACAAACACCTCCTAAGACCACGCCTGTAGATGCGTGTGAACCTCTGTGTGTTGTGTGTGTGTGGTGTGTGTATGCGTGTATGCGTGTGTGTATGCATCTGTGTGCGTGTGTAGGCATGTGTGTAGGCGTGTGTTTGTGTGTTGTATGCGTGTGCGTGCGGCTGTGTGTGTATGTGTGTGTATATGTGTGTGTTCATGCGTGGACGTGCGTTGCGTGCGTGCGCATTTTACCCATCCCATCATGTGCTCCGCCCACTATTTTCTGCTTTGGGGATTTGAAAAAATTAAAAAAACTTTGTCTAATATAACTGATGATTTATTTACCAGAATTTAAATTATCAAACGAACAGAATAACCTCCCTTTAAAAAAATATTTATTCTACCACTCAACCCGTTCTTTCTTATATATATATATATATATATATATATATATATATATATATATATATGTTGTTCTGGTTCCAACGGGAGAAAATTCAATATTTTATAAAAAAGAAAGCCGCAAAATGTATTATGTCTTCAGAAAAAAATTATTCTTCAGGCTTTGATCAAAGCCGAAGAAGATACCAGAAGATCTGAAACACGTGTTGCATATGTAAGATAAAAAAATTTTTTTTTTTCTAAAAACATAATTCATTTTGCGGACCTTCTTTTTTTATAATATATATATATATATATATATTGTGTATGTGTGTGATATGTGTGTGTGTGTGTGTGTGTGTGTGTGTGATTTTAACATCTATATATTGATACATTGTTTCCTTAATTGTATGACCCTAATTATATTGCAACACCCTCTGGTTAAAAATGAGACCGTCCAAATCGTCAAGGGGAAATATATAGGTGAGGAGGAGCGCGCGGAAGTGATACTGCTAATCTGTTCCAATCGAGCATAATAAAAAGATGAAAATAAGGAAAGAAGAACAAAGAGCGAAAGAGAGTTAAATGAAGATTATTATACTTTTTACATATTGAACTATTAGCAATAGCTCTTAAGTAAACATATCAAACGTTGTAATAATTAAATTATCTAGGTTATCCCCAGGTCATTTGAACTTTCATCTCTGATAATAAATGCATATGTAAATTTATTCTAATTTTTTTCAACTTTACTCTATTGTATTAGTATAGCATTTATCTAAGACTAACAACAAGAACAAATAATAGTATTAAAACTTAATTCTATTCTAAAGTCTTATTATTCTACAAAACAATCACTAACACTACAAATGTCCTTCTATATATCGAGTAAAGTTTGAGAGACTACCAATGTGATGGAGAGGGAAATTAAGGATATCTGAACCACTAGAGTCTGCTAAAAGTTGTACCTACTTGACTAACCCCCCACCTTCTTTTCCCCTTAACTACTCTCCTTCCCTAAATACAAACATCCCACCCAACACATTTTGTAGTATAAATATATAAATGACCTTTAAAGGTCAAGTAAAGAGCGGAAAGTCTATTTTTAAAGATTCTAATAACTAAACAAATTTCGGCTAATCTTGTCGATTTCCAAAGAAGCGCTAATCTTGAATACGAGATATCGTTTGAAATAAATTTATAACGGTTTAAATGATTGATGGGTCATATGACCTTTAGGCACCCCTTTTTGATCTCGATTCAAAAGGACATGTTTTTCATTTACACCGTCAATATTCGGTGTTGTTAGGTATAGGGTTAGGGTTAGAGTTGGGATTAGGATAGGGATAGGGTTAGGGGTTAGTTTTATAATTTAAAAAAACTCTAAAAAACGTCTGTTAACAAACAACAGAATATTGACGGTGTAAATGAAAAACATGTCCTTTCTGAATCAGCAAGCAAAAGAAAGTGCCTAAAGGTCATATGGTCCTGATTGATTTTAATTTTTCATTATATATATATATATGAATTATATATATATAATATATATATATATATATATATATATATTGTGTGTTGTTGTGTGTGATATACGCATGCGTGGCACATGTGTGAACTGAGTGCTAAAAAGCATTTATTTTAGGTAGTAAATCTTTATTTTTTCAACATAAACTTTTTTCTTGTTAATAAACTTTTCCATCAATTAGATGGGTTAAACATTAGACATATATTACACACTATACAGTTATTCATTTAGCTAATAACTGTCAGGATATGTCATTATTAATCCACCTTATATATATTATATATATATATATATATATATATATATATATTATATAATATATTATAGAAGAGAGAGAAGAGAGAGAGATAGATAGATAGATATGTGGGGAATATATAGACAAGCACGAAGTTTCTAAGATGAATATTATTCTTGATGGTAATGTCGACGCTATAATGTTTTGGTTTTTGCACCTTCATCTCTATTTGGGTGGTAAGTGTTGTTGATGCGTATAAGAATAAATATTTGGAACACTTCGTTGTGTTCTATAAATTTTACCACATACTGTCGGATTGATTTCCCATTTACACACACACACACACACACACAATATATATATATTATATAATATATATTATAATATATATATATTATATATATATTTAGTTTATCCTTTGTATACTGGAGAAATGATAAGAAAATTCTCCACACAATAATAACCTTGCTGAGAGACCTAATAGGTCGAAATGTACATCAGGGATTGACATTTGTTTAGACTTACATTTTGAACATATATGCCCGCCTAAATATCATTAATTATTAACTAATTAATTTTCAAAATTAGGTATGACTTCAATTAGGCACATATTCTCCAAAATTGTCGGCTTAAAGCCATATAAAAATAAAACACATTTGTTGTTTACTTAACCTCATATATATATATATAATATATATATATATATATATATCAATGGGTTCTCAGGAAAATTATATAGTCACGGCACTCCACCTCACAAAAACCATCTTACTATCTAGCACAAACGAAAAGGGGATAGACTCCCCCTGCTGTTCGACTGATAATGACAATAGGCCATTCCACCACTTTACTTACTACTTACTATCCGTGTTAGCGGATATTGAGATAATCATGTTTTTGCAGCTGCGTTCACGAACTTGCGCACTCACTCCTGTGGATCGTATCAAGAAATCGCGGCCATAATGGTTAACAAATATTCGGTAACGAGTTACGAATGGAATTGCGTAAATCATCGACAAACACCTATAATATATAATATATATATATATATATATATATATATATATATATATATAAAAGAAATGGATACAATAGAAACCTACCCGAGTTTCACCATTAGGATATTCAGGGTGAAATCAACTAAATTAGTGGATTTAACCCTGAAGATCCTAATGGTGACACTCAAGTAGGTTTCTATGTATCCATTTCTTTAATAAATTTGCTCTACTTTGTATTGAGCACTTTGTATTTGCTTTATCGCGATTAACCCCTGGATTCTGTGCACCTCCAACGATCGTGCCCATATTCACCTAAGCCACCTTTAATCTATCTATCTATCTATCTAATATATATATATATATATATATATATATATATATAATATAAGTTAAGAGAAAAGGAAATGAATTGACGGTATGAGTATAGATACAAGGATATGTAAACAACACAATATGCTGTTAAAGTGAAAACTTTTATATCATATTCATAGCCTCATATTCCTCTCTCCGATGAGTCCGGAGTTAAAACAATCTTTGTCGTGGGATTTCGTGTTGGGTAAATACTTATTCCAGACTGACTTCCCGATTGGCCGCCGGTGACAGACGCCATTTGCGTCCATTCCGTGTCGTCATCCAGCCAAAAAGTGATTGTCTAAAACTAACTTTCTGACGTTCGGCACTGGCCAATCAGACAACAGGTCAACAAAAGGTTAAATCTGTCAATCAAATCACTGATGAATTTATTCTATGAAACTTACCGTTATTTTAAATTTTACACAACAATATTAATTGATAGGCAACCCAATCAATTATGTAACAATACGGAGACGTTTCTGATTGAATTTGACAACTTAATGACCGAAAAAATCGAGCTAACACGTTGGCAGGGGCATTTGCCTTGTTGCCCAACCGAGATCGAACCGTTTAGGTAAAGAATTGACAAGTACCTATTTGCTGAAAGCGAAAAATGTACCATGTGACCTTTAGGCACCCTTTTTTGATTTCGAATAAGAAATTACATCGTTTTTCATTTACACCGTCAATATCGGTGTTTTAACAGACGATGTTTTAGATTTTTAAAAATATAAAAACTAAACCCCTCACCCCTAACCCTAACCTCTAACCCTAACCCTAACAAACAACCGATATTGACGGTGTAAATGAAAAACATGTCCTTTCTTAATCGAGATCAAAAAGGGGTCCCTAAAGGTAATACGGTCGAAAAATATATTAACCGTTTCTCTTTCACTGTCTTCTCTAAGGATTAATCTTTAACTCTGTTCCAAACTTGAATAGCAACGCAAACGTTTATTCGGCCAAATGAGAGCTCTGCTCTTCGAGAGTCATTAAACACAACAAACGTTTTTTCTGGGGATGATGAATTAGCAGAGCATGTTTCAGCAAGAATTGAATCAGTCTGATTATTGGACAAAGAAAATTGGGTAAGGAAAAAGATGACTACGCCAATTGATGTTACATAATCTATGTGGTTGCATAGATTATTGTCAACCCCCTGTATTTCTGCAGGGATGGTCCCTTTTTTATACACCGGCGGCACTTTCCATGAATATTACAGAAAGCCCGCGAATCACGTGAAGTCACGCGAGAGCTAGTTAACTCGTCAGTTCCAACGAGGATCCTAAGCAAGAAAGACTGTTTCCTGTTTATAAAGTTGATTCCCCCGTGCACGCGCACTGTGGTTAGTAAGAAATTAAAACTTAGTAATGAATAAAAGTCTTAAAAAATAATATGGTGTTGTTGGTTGATGCATGTCTTGGCAAAAAGACTGACCAGAGAAGAAATGAATCAAAAACAACCAACGAAATAGAAAGAAAAAAAGAAGAAAAAAGAAGAAAAAAGAAGAAAAAAAAAGAAAAAATTGTAAAGATGTCCCCCTGGGTTCTCATTATTGATTATTATTGAAATACAATTCACCAGTATGTTTCTGAATATTAGTTTAACCTGTAGTTTCATCATATGAATGGATCACTTGTGTAGGTGTCAACTGATTATACACAGACAGAAATTACCATTTATGTAGCAAATAAATTCTACAAATAGAATGGAATCGTCGTCGAGCTTAATGGCCGCCAAAGGCAGCCTTAAAGTGGGGATATTAAAATAAAAAGTAAATAATGGATTTCGAGTTCATTGGGAATCACTTGTTTGAGGCAATAAAAACAAATGTCGTAACTTTAGATCATATTTTCCAGAAGAAAAAATTAAAGAAAGAGAGAGAAAGGCAAAGAGTCGGAAGATAGCAACAACAACATATATATATATATATATATAATATATATATATATATATATATATAATATATAATATATGAAGGACATAAAATCATTGGAATGTATTAATTTAAGCAGCGAAATGCACTCACCTCTTTTGCTTCAAATCGACGCTAAATGAAAGCAGGATTTGATTTTAACCGAGTTTCTTTCTTTCTTTCTTTTTTCTTTCTTTTTTTTCTTTTTTTTTCTTTTATTTAAAAAACAAACAAAAAATCAAAAACATATATTTATAAAAAATAAATAATCATAGAGTTTTCCGCTTTGCGCCTTAATGAACCCAAATGTTGTGAATCTTTTAGGCTTTTTGGTTTGTTTTGCCTTCTTTTTTTCTTTTTCTAAATATTTGGAAAGTTTCATAGATTAAAAAAGTGAACGATAACATTTCATGGATACGCGTAGTGCAATGGTTATAGTCGTAAGAAACGGGCACGGCGTGACGAGTTCAAATCCTGGACAGGTTGTTTGAATTTCACATAACACTTGGGAAAGGTACGAATCCAACTATTCTCCCTCCAGCTATGGGTAAATAGTAGAGCAGACTTGGGATCTTTAACCCTGGATAGGCAACCAGTCTAGGAAAAAGAAAACTCTGAATTAAACCTGTTAAACGCCTATTAAGAAATTGACCTGTGTGTCACATCCTACTTATGCGGAGGGGTTGGTAAATTTGTTAGTCTTTTTTTTTTTTTTTTTCATATTTCAGTATCAGTGTAGGACATCGACTAGGAACCACAAGGTTCCTGGTTCGATACCGGCCTCGCGACTCGCGTATGAGTAGCACAGGGATCTGTGCAGTAAAGTAAGGAGCTGATGGTAGGTGTGGCGCTCCACCTCAGACGCCAAATCAATATCCTTGGTCCAGCGCAAAGTGAAAAGGGCATGACTCCCTCCTGTTGGCTGATATCGACTTTAGGCCACCCCGACGACTTTACTAACTTACTTACTTTATATATTTATATGTATATCGTGTATATAATATACAAATATACCAAACTTGTTGGTAAATCCTCGCGGTGAGAAAAAAAAACAGCAAATAGTTTGATTGTAAAATATACTACCAAACATCAAATCGGGAAGAAAAAAAATGTTTGTAAAAAAGAAAGACCAAGATAATCATACCAACAAAAAATAATCTATTAGTACAATATGTTGACCAAAAGAAAAAACAATTTAATATGCATATAATATTAATTATATATATATATATATTCAACAACCGCCAGGAGACTAAAAGCTAATAATAAAAAGTGGCTCAATACCTAAGTAGAGCAAATAATAAAGATAAATCTAATGAGTCAGACGAACCTACAAAATTTCGCTTAATGCTCTTCAGGGCTAAGATCTGGACTCTTATATATAATCCATATGTTATGCTCTACTTTTTTTATATACTGACGACATGCGAACGAGTGGGATTTTCATTATAACAGCCAAATCTTTCCAGTAATTTAGATTAGGATTTTAATTACACTTCATAGTTAGCTCTGTATATCGAGATTGGATAATAAAAATACGTTTTGAGCGAACATAAAACTTGAAGGTCGGAGATGCCCCCCCCCCCCATCAATCAAGTCTAGCACCTATATGATTGTCCCAATCCTATTTCTTCTGTGTGCAACCTCAAAATTTGTTAGCAAGACAGTGTTTGAGAGTCTTAGTGTCTTGAGTATGACGTCAAACTGCATCTAGTGGTGATGTTCATTGTTGAAACTCTTGAAGTATGGAGTACCCCTTCATTGTCCATTACACCCAGGTCCACTCAGAGCCGAAAATGGTAGTATCTGTTAGGATCCCAATCTATAGGTGAATAGATAAAAAATGAGTTTTAAGTAATGTGTTTAAATAAATGCGTTTAAAAAATGGAAACCAACAAGAATGAATAAACAAAATATCTTCGGCATAAAAATAACCCAAAAGTTGTCATGCCGTAAAAAAACAACCAACCAACCATCACATAATATTCGTAAGAAACAGTTTTGTACGTTTTGAGGGACTTGTAGAAAAAATAATCCAAACTTTCTCTTCTAATCGTGATGAATTATGTCTCCCATTTCGTGACACATATTTTTCGGCGAACTAGGATTCTAAGAGGCAATCCGTACCAACCTGAAAAAAATTAAAAACATTACATTTATTCCCGACCTCCAATTCCATTTCTTCACCACTGTCATTATTTTTTATTGTACATCTAAGTTATAAGATGAACACAAAATTGTCACTTATATTATAGACTTACCCAAAATCAGCAACAGAATGCATTTAAAGTCGTTGGTAATTGTCCTGAAATCAGTTGCAGACTGATCTAATACCAAAAGGACTACGACTGGATTTCTGCTAAAGGAGTAAACTCTTGTTCTACCAAAGATTTTAAGGAATTACACAGACTATTCATTCGGATATACACCCTTTCAATCATGGAGTACCAAGTAGGAGACCTCATCATCACTCATGTCGCGCACGGTAGCACGGATTCCATACAATCTCTCGTCAACCGTCCCATCATTCATTCCCCTGGGGTTTTTTGCGCAGCACCAGCCGTCCTTACATAATTGTCAATGTATTCCTCTGGGGCCCCCCACTACATGCCCATGTTTTGGCCTTCCACAGGAGAACGTCGCTGATGAGCTCGTCGTTCTCTCCGAACAGGCCTGCATGTCTAGTCCGTTCTTACTCGGATCGTTTGTGAGATGGGGGGGGCATGTCGCTACAGCTCTTCCTTGTATGGGGTGCTGTTTCCACGATTGCTTCAAACTGCACGAGCTTCTTATGCACTCACAATCTAGCTTTATTCTCAAGGTGCTCTTAGGGTCCAATGGTGCAGCCATACAGCATACTTGATATAACACAGCCTGGAGGATTGTCGCTTAGCTTGTCAGGTGTGAGATCGGACTTCCATATAACTGATAATTTGTTTTGGCCAAACCATGCCTTTTCCTATTCGTGTAATGGACAAAAACCGTGAACAATTTTCATCACAGTCTCCACCTCTGATATATTTTCGTTATCACCAGGGTTACATGAGAAACGATATCACGTGCAATGAGAATTCGAGTGGCTTGTTTTCTCAGCGTTTGTTTAACATCCGCTTTCAGATCGAAAACAAAAAGATAAGAGAAATGCGTGTTCTGCAAGAGAGAGGGAAAAAAAGATTTGCACTGAATAGATGAGACGTGTGTTGTTTTTTTGGTTTTTTCGGACACGGATGAGTATCTGAAACCCCCACGGGCATGACAACTATGCAACGGATAAACTTAGGGTAATTCTTTGAAGAAAGACCAAAATCTCCTCTTTAGCTGAGGTAACGAAACGCATAATAAATAGAAAGTTGGCAGATAAGCGACACCAGATAATCAGGACTTGCATTTTTGCATTTCATCTGGAAACACGACCCAGTTTTAAGGTCACAGAAACACGAGTCTCATATGCACCAGTTCCACTTGAAGAAGGGAGTGGTTTAACTGTTGAACCCACTTTTTTGTTTCAGTTTAGATCTAACAAAGCTGCCACTAACTGGCTAACACCTTACAGGAAGAAATCATTTACGTCTTGAAGTCCTTCCTAATCTGAGCCACATCTAAATATTCATGTTTAGCGCCTTGTCCACTTTTTCTACAAGATTTGACACCTCTATTGTATTAGTATAGCAGTTATTCTAAGACTAACAACAAGAACAAATAAGTGGATTAAAACTTAGTTCAATTCTAAAGTCTTATTATTCTACAAAACAATCACTAACACTACAAATGTCCTTCCTATATATCGAGTTATGACGGAGAACGAGAAAGGAAAACGAGCAAGACATTGTCTTGCCTGCCGGGATCGAACCCGCGTCCTCCCGCATGCAAAAACAAATGCGATTTAGGCACTGGACGGACGCGAGGTTCGACTGATGTGCCCGGATTTTTGGGTAATATGCCCATAAAATAACCAAAGCGAGTGGAGCGTGGCGTTTGAGAGACCTACCAATCTGATGGAGAGGGAAATTAAGGATATCTGATATCTTCTATTTGAGTCAATCCCATCAGAGATAAATTCTAGTCCGTAGGTGTCTGTTGAATATGGGCACCAAAACTACTGGGCGTGTCACACGATTGTTATGTTAACCCCCCCCCCCAACTTGACTCCATATATAGAAGTACACATTTTTTACTGATTCTGCACCCCCATTCACATTAGGAGAGATATCTTTAAATAGACGCTTTCTATCTCTTTTAGATTTGGGCGGAGGAGAGGGGGGGGGTTATAACATTTCATGTTGTTGTTGTTGTTGCTTTTGTGGCCTTTTGACCTCGTTGAATCCTATCGATAGTTGTCATTGTTACATACGCACATTGTCATATATATATATTGCCGGTATATAAACAGTTATTTAATAGAGAGAGAGAGAGAGAGAGAGAGAGAGAGAGAGAGAGAGAGAGAGAGAGAGAGGGGGGAAGAGAGATAGACAGGTAGACAGAGAGATGCATAGATGCATGAAAAAAAATTGTAGGGTATTTAATTTTTAAAAACTAATTTTTGATCTATTTAACCCATAGATGGGACCCTAACAGGTACTAACACTCCGGATCACAGTGAACCTGGCAGTAATGGCAATGAAGGGGAACTCTCCGCTTCTCATGGCTCCATAACTGGAACCTCACCACTAGATGCAACTGGCGCGTATTCTTCACTCGAGGATAGAAGGTGAAAAAGGGGCATTTTACTTTTGCCCCCTTCACTTTTATATAGTTTGCTTGCAATGTCACCTAGTGCCTAGCGGAAGAACCGTTTTACGTAAGGAGTGTAATCCCTACATCATCTTTCTCACAAATCAGTTTGATAGCGCTACTTCTTCAGTCAATTTAGTAAAGCACAATACATACACTTCTATTTGGTTGGTCCTTATACTCAATCCATAATTTTACCCAACTTCTATCTACCCCACCCCACCACCAACAAGCACTCAGCCACCTCCTCATTTTATCACCACCAACAAATCACAATCTTTTGATCTTCCCCCCCTCTACTTTCCATGATAGATGCCCTCTGACCAACTAAATCCTCACAAACCATTCCCTTCCACCCTGAATTACTCACCAAACCCTCCCCCACCAACTCACTTCCTCTTCTATAAATACAGGTGTATGTACGGTACTTTAATAAATTGACTGAAGTACCGCTTAAAGCGGAACAAAATATATATGTCCACACCTATTTGTTTTGAGTTATTCCTTTTTGTCCACTTTTCCTTTATCCTTGCCACACACACACACACACACACACATATATATATATATATATATATATATATATATATATATATGAGTATAGATAAAAGGATATGAAAACAACACAATATGCTGTTAAAGTGAAAATATTTTATATTATATTCATAGCTAATATTGAACAATATTTCGATTTATAAAAATCATCTTCAGAGATTGTTTTTAACTCCGGACTCATCGAGAGAAGAATATGAGGCTATGAATATGATATAAAATGTTTTCACTTTAACAGCATATTGTGTTGTTTACATATCCTTGTATCTATACTCATACCGTCAGATTCATTTCCTTTCTCTTAACTTATATATATATATATATATATATATATATAGATAGATAGATTAAAGGTGGCTTACCGGTGAATATGGGCACGATCGTTGAAGGTGCACAGAGTCCAGGGGTTAAGTCCGTGATAAAACAAATACAAAGTGCTCAATACAAAGTAAAGCAAATTTATTAAAGAAATGGATACAATAGAAACCTACTCGAGTTTCACCATTAGGATTTTCAGGGTTAAATCCACTAATTTAGTTGATTTAACCCTGAAGATCCTAATGGTGAAACTCGAGTAGGTTTCTTTAGTATCCATTTCTTTAATATATATATATATATATATATTAGTTTTTTGTCGATGATTTACGCAATTCCCATTCGTAACTCGTTTACCGAAATGTTTGTTAACCATTATGGCCGCGATTTCTTGATACGATCTACAGGGGGTGAGTGCGCAAGTTCGTGAACGCAGCTGCAAAAACATGATTATCTCAATATCCGCTAACACGGATAGTAAAGTAGTAAGTAAAATCGGTGGAATGGCCTATTGTCATTAACAGCCGAATAGCAGGGGGAGTCTATCCCCTTTTCGTTTGTGCTAGACCAGTAAGATGGTTTTTGTTGAGGTGGAGTGCCGTGACTATATAATTTTCCTGAGAACCCATTGATATATATATATATATATATATATATATATATATATATATATTATATATATATATGAGGTTAAGTAAACAAACAAATGTGTTTATTTTTATATGGCTTTAAGCCGACAATTTTTGGAGAATATGTGCTTAATTTTTTGAAAGTCATACCTAATTTTGAAAATTAATTAGTTAATAATTAATGAATTTTAGGCGGGCATATATGTTCAAATGTAAGTCTAAACAAATGTCAATCCCTGAATGTACATTTCGACCTATTAGGTCTCATCAGCAAGGTTATATATTGTGTGGAGAATCTTTCTTATCATTTCTCCAGTACTAACAAAGGATTAACTATATATATATATATATATATATATATATATATATATATATATGTGTGTGTGTGTGTGTGTGTGTGTGTGTGTAAAATGGGGAAATCAATCCGACAGTATGTGGTAAAATTTATAGACAAACACGAAGTGTTCCAAATATTTATTCTTATACGCATCCAACAACACTTACCACCCAAAAAGCAGATGAGGGTTGCAAAAACCAAAACATTATAGCGTCGAAATTACCATCAAGAATAAATATTCATCCTTAGGAACACTTCCTGCTTGTCTATATATTCCTCCCCCCACAAACATATCTATCTATCTATCTCTATCTCTATCTCTCTCTCTCTCTCTCTCTATATATATATATATATATATTATATATATATATATATATATATATATAAGTTTGTTTCTTTATAGTATCTTTGAAGTATTGTGTGTATGTGTAATATCAAGATTTTGAAGGCAATTTACAATGCAATATGTGTTGAATTTATTTAACTTTTGTTTTGTTTTCAAAACTAAATATTTTCGGAAGTAAAATTCCATCATCAGAGTTATTGAAAGTACTAGGTGTTTTTTTATAGTACTTATCCCACGGCGATATTGTAATCATCTGTTGTTTAAGAAGTTGAGGAACGCCGTATATTTGAACAATTTTTCCGTGATGTTAAATCGGCTAATTCCGTGATATTAAAACGGCTCGGCTGCTCCCGCGCGTGGAAATTGTTCGAAATTCTTTTACTTTTTACTATAAATATAAGCCTTGCACGGCATAGTGAAATAAAGTTTGTTTCTTTATAGTATCATTGAAGCATTGTGTGTGTGTGTAATATAAAGATTTTGAAGGCAATTTACAATGCAATATGTGTTGAATTTATTTAACTTTTGTTTTAAACAATAGATGATTACAATATTGCCGTGGGATAAGTACTATAAAAAAACACCTAGTACTTTCAATAACTCTGAAGATGGAATTTTACTTCCGAAAATATTTAGTTTTGAAAAAAAAACAAAAGTTAAATAAATTCAACACATATTGCATTGTAAATTGCCTTCAAAATCTTTATATTACACACACACACACACACATACACATACACATACACACACACACACACATATATATATATATATATGAGGGTGGATTAATAATGACATATCCTGACAGTTATTAGCTAAATGAATAACTGTATAGTGTGTAATATATGTCCAATGTTTAACCCATCTAATTGATGGAAAAGTTTATTAACAAGAAAAAAGTTTATGTTGAAAAATAAAGATTTACTACCTAAAATAAATGCTTTTTAGCACTCAGTTCACACATGTGCGCGCATGCGTATATATACACACATATATATATATAATTTATATATATATATATATATATATATATATATATATATATATATATAATTCATATATATATATATAATGAAAAAACTTAAAATCAATCAGGACCATATGACCTTTAGGCACCCCTTTTTGATCTCGATTAAGAAAGGACATGTTTTTCATTTACACCGTCAATATCCGGTTGTTTGTTAACAGAGGTTTTTTAGAGTTTTTTTAAATTATAAAACTAACCCCTAACCCTATCCCTAATCCTAATCCCTAACTGTAACCCCTAACCCTAATCCCTAACAAACCGAATATTGACGGTGTAAATGAAAAACATGTCCTTTTGAATCGAGATCAAAAAGGGGTGCCTAAAGGTCATATGACCCATCAATCATTTAAACCGTTATAAATTTATTTCAAACGATATCTCGTATTCAAGATTAGCGGCTTCTTTGGAAATCGACAAGATTAGCCGAAATTTGTTTAGGTTATTAGAATCTTTAAAAATAGACTTTCCCGCTCTTTACTTGACCTTAAAGGTCATTTATATATTTATACTACAAAATGTGTTGGAGTGGGATGTTTGTATTTAGAGCAAGGAGAGTAGTTAAGGGGAAAAGAAGGTGGGGGGTTAGTCAAGGTAGGTACAACTTTTAGCAGACTCTAGTGGTATCAGATATCCTTAATTTCCCTCTCCATCACATTGGTAGGTCTCTCAAACTTTACTCGATACATAGAAAGGACATTTGTAGTGTTAGTGATTGTTTTGTAGTATAATAAGACTTTAGAATAGAACAAAGTTTTAATTCACTTATTTGTTCTTGTTGTTAGTCTTAGAATAACTGCTATACTAATACAATAGAGTAAAGTTGAAAAAATTAGAATAAATTTACATATGCATTTATTATCAGAGATGAAAGTTCAAATGACCTGGGGATATGATAATTTAATTATTACAACGTTTGATATGTTTACTTAAGAGCTATTGCTAAATAGTTCAATATGTAAAAAGTATAATAATCTTTATTTAACTCTCTTTCGCTCTTTGTTCTTTCTTTCCTTATTTTCATCTTTTTATTATGCTCGATTGGAACAGATTAGCAGTATCACTTCCGCGCGCTCCTTCTCACCCTATATATTTCCCCCTGGACGATTTGGACGGTCTCATTTTTAACCAGAGGGTGTTGCAATATAATTAGGGTCGTACAATTAAGGAACACATGTATCAATATATAGATGTTAAAGATCACACACACACACACACACACACACACATATATATATATATATATATATATATATATATATATATATATATATTATAAAAAAAGAAGGTCCGCAAAATGAATTATGTTTTTAGAAAAAAAAAATCTTTTTATCTTACATATGCAACACGTGTTTCAGATCTTCTGGTATCTTCTTCAGGCTTTGATCAAAGCCTGAAGAATAATTTTTTTCTGAAGACATAATACATTTTGCGGGCTTTCTTTTTTATAAAATATTGAATTTTCTCCCGTTGGAACCAGAACAACATATATATAATATATATTATATATATATATATAAGACAGAACGGGTTGAGAGGTAGAATAAATATTTTTTAAAGGGAGGTTATTCTGTCTCGTTTGATAATTTTAAATTCTGGTAAATAAATCATCAGTTATATTAGACAAAGTTTTTTTATTTTTTCCAAAATCTCCCAAAGCAGAAAATAGTGGGCGGAGTCACATGATGGGATGGGTGGTAAATGCGCACGCACGCACGCACGCACACACACACACACACACACACACACACACACACACACGCATGAACACATTCATATACACACACATACACACACGCGCACGCACACGCATACAAACACAAACACACACAAACACACACAAACACACGCCTACACACATGCCTACACACGTACACAGGTGCATACACACACAAACACACGCATACACACACGCACGCACACACACACACACAGAGGTTCACACGCATCTACAGGCGTGGTCTTAGGAGGTGTTTGTATGGCGTTGGAAGAGATCTTGCTAGTTTTGGAATGGTTCCAAGTAATTCATAAAGCTTTCCGGCATTCCACTCTTTGAATGTAGCGGCAAATGGTAAACACTTCTCTTCAATAAATAAATAAGAAAAAAAAGGGGGGATGGACCAAAAAATGAGGGGGGGGTCGGGCATACAGATAAGAAGGGGGTGGGGGTGGGGGTTACTCTGAATTGTTGTGTTGCAGTTTTTACTCTAGGCCATAAATACTTTCTAACAAATTCCCATCTGTCTATCTCTCTCTCTCTCCCCTCGAGTGCAGAATGCGACTCAGCGGCCAGTTTAACGAGGAACACAACCCGATGAGTGTACGCACAAACAAAATGCCAGTATTCTCAGGTCCCCGTGACCAATTTCAAACATCGGACTAACCCGACCTTCCTCTTTGGGGGAGGTGCTGTCATAGCGTTAGAATCTCCGGGTCAACGTTTTTTCCGGTTTGTTCTTGAAATAGAAAGATGTAGTATCATTTTTAATCCTTGTCTGTTGATCTGTCATTGAAGTAGAAAGATGTAGTATCATTTTTAATCCTTGTCTGTTGATCTGTCATTGAAGTAGAAAGATGTAGTATCATTTTTAATTCTTGTCTGTTGATCTGCCATTGAAGTAGAAAGATGTAGTATCAGTTTTAATCCTTGTCTGTTGATCTGTCATTGAAGTAGAAAGATGTATTATCAGTTTTAATTCTTGTCTATTGATCTGTTCTTGAAGTAGAAAGATTTAGTATCAGTCTTAATCCTTGTCTGTTGATCTGTCCTTGAAGTAGAAAGATGTAGTATCAGTTTTAATCCTTGTCTGTTGATCTGTCATTGAAGTAGAAAGATGTAGTATCAGTTTTAATCCTTGTCTGTTGATCTGTCATTAAAGTAGAAAGATGTAGTTTCAGTTTTAATTCTTGTCTGTTGATCTGTTCTTGAAGTAGAAATATGTAGTATCAGTTTAAATCCTTGTCTGTTGATCTGTCATTGAAGTAGAAATATGTAGTATCAGTTTAAATCCTTGTCTGTTGATCTGTCATTGAAGTAGAAAGATGTAGTATCAGTTTAAAATCCTTTTCTGTTGATCTGTTCTTGAAGTAGAAATATGTAGTATCAGTTTAAATCCTTGTCTGTTGATCTGTCATTGAAGTAGAAATATGTAGTATCAGTTTAAATCCTTGTCTGTTGATCTGTCATTGAAGTAGAAAGATGTAGTATCAGTTTAAATCCTTTTCTGTTGATCTGTTCTTGAAGTAAAAATATGTAGTATCAGTTTAAATCCTTGTCTGTTGATCTGTCATTGAAGTAGAAATATGTAGTATCAGTTTAAATCCTTTTCTGTTGATCTGTCATTGAAGTAGAAATATGTAGTATCAGTTTAAATCCTTGTCTGTTGATCTGTTCTTGAAGTAGAAATATGTAGTATCAGTTTAAATCCTTGTCTGTTGATCTGTCATTGAAGTAGAAATATGTAGTATCAGTTTAAATCCTTGTCTGTTGATCTGTCCTAGAAGTAGAAAGATGTAGTATCAGTTTAAATCCTTGTCTGTTGATTTGTCCTTGAAGTAGAAAGGTAGTATCAGTTTTAATTATTGTCTATTGATCTGTTGGTCCTTCAGTGAGGCAGTCCATCAGGCAAGTAATTTTAGGACAATTTATCAACGACGTTTTTTTCATTGGTCAATCCAGATCCTGTTACTTGGAATAGTCTATAAATATAAGTGGTGGTTGTTCGTACAGCTTATACCCAAGAGTTAGGGGCACTTCATGTAGTGTAATGGTTAGCAGGCTAGATTTGCAGACTATTGTTAGTGTGACGGAGAGGCCCTCTCCCATCAATCAAGCCGTAGCCCCTACATGATTATCCCCACCGTATTCCTCAATTGATCTTATGGCAAACCCCCAATCCCCAACCCTTATAGAATGCTGTGGCTGGATGTCTTGGGTATGACGATAAATTGCATCTAGTGTCAAGGTTCTAATTCTGTTTGCTGGGAAATGTGGTATATACCCCTTCATTGTCATTACCTGTTAGCGCACCATCTATTGGTTTAATAGATTGAAAAGTGAGTTTTAAAAAAGTGTTTAAAATGAGTTTTTAAAACATCTGAATACCCAACAAGAATGAAAATAACAGAAACGTCTTCGACATAAAATAACCCAACAAGGGTTGACATGCCGTAAAACCAACCAACTAACCAACCAACCAACCAACAAGAGTGAAACATTTTTTTTTAAAGTTCTTTTGAATTAAGCATGTCAGATAAAACTAAAATTAAAGCATCTTCCTCTATTTCAATGAGAAGGGCGACTTCTGTTCTCAATTTCAAAATGACAACTGTCCTCCTTTACGATGACTCTATGAATTCTTATTGTCTCGTTATGGATCCAGTTTTTTGTGACGCTCATTTCTTAGTTGTGTCATTTTTTAGTTCCAGAAAAATAAACGGAATACAGAGGCGAAAAGTGCTTTACTTTTTAAAATCCGTCGGATGTAAAAGATAGTTCAATAATTTTTACATAATAATGAAGATAAAATCACAAAAAGAGTATACTTACTTTTCGCATATAGGTTTCTTGGTTTCATAATTAATTAATTAAGTTTTAAATGAGTAAAATACGTAAAAAAAAATACTTAGCTCCGAAATAAAAAAAATTATCCAATGGGATTAGTGATTTTATCTGCCATTTTATAATCAGCCAATCAGAACTGCGGTTACGAAACAAGCAGACGAAACTAAAATCCTTTTATATAAGATAAACAAAAAAATGTTTTTTTCCCTTCGAAAAATTGCCAACCTTCCAATTTCTTCTATTTATCGACATATTCTACAAATTGTGAGATTTTGTAATTTTTCGGAGGAAAAAAGACTTTTTGTTTATCTTATATAAAAGGATTTTAGTTTCCTGCTTGTTTCATAACCGCAGTTCTGATTAGCTGATTATAAAATGGCAGATAAAATCACTAATCTCATTGGCTAATTTTTTTTTATTTCGGAGCTAAGTAGGTTTTTTTCTTACGTATTTTACTCATTAAAACTTAATTGATTAATTATGAAACCAAGAAACTTATGTGCGAAAAGTAACTATACCATTTTTGTGATTTTATCTTAATCATTACGTTAAAATTATTGAGCCATCTTTTACATCCGACAGAACTGAACGAAAATCTCTTTGGGGCTGTGTCCTATAAGCGCGTAGTACATTTTTCCTTTAATGCATTTCCGTTTGTTTTATTTCACAACAAAAAAAGTATGAACCGACCTTCAGCATTTACCGCAACAGAACATTCTAGAATTCTAGTTAGGGTGGTTATAGCAACCGATGGGGTGTTGTTTCTCACTAATTAAGAGAGAAAAGAAAGTGAGAGAGAAATGAGAAGAGTTGAAAACAGTTGGAGGGGGAAGTTGAAAATTGTGTGGTGGGGGGACATGTTGGATGAAACTAAACGCGATCAACGATAAAAGGCAAAGGAGTATCGAGCCGAACTCAAACGATCTTCGTATTTCTAGCGAAATGGGACAAAAAGAGTCTTTTAACCCCCGGTTGGAGTAAGGTAGTTGTTTTATATTGGTTTAAGTTTGTTGGTCGTTTTTGGTGTTTACTCTTAGGTTGTTTCTTTTAAACCTCATTATCTGGTGGGTTGTCTGACTGAAAAGGAATTAAAAGAAGGAAAAAGAAGAGACTAAGACAAAAGGCATTTTTAGGTTTCAGACTTTTATTCAAGGTTCATAGCTATTTTGTGGGGAGGAAATTTCTTTCTGTGCCAGTAGAGTCTGATCCTAGTCAAGGCCTGATTTGTAATGGCCGAGAGATTTTTTGGTGGTAGGAAGGGGTCCTTTTCTGTGCATGCCCAGAGGGTGCTTCCTGTCAGAGGGATTTTGGGAGATTGTTATCTTTTTTGGCTGAACTTGCACAAAGGTGTCAAAATTAGGGGACCCAGAAAAAACAGAACCCAAATTATTTATTTATTTTCCCATTAAACTAACCTTAAACCCCCACCCTAACCCTAACCATAGACCCCCCCCCCTAGTTAAAATTAACAGTTTTTCTGGGGGTTTTTCAGTTTTATTAGAAATTGTGGGTTCTGTTTTTTCTGGGTCACCTTAATTTTGACACCTTTGTGCAAGTTCAGCTTTTTTTAAATCTCTTTATTCAATTTTATTTCATTTTATTTCAATCCCCATGCCTCTGGTTGGGTTTGGATTTTGATTTTTGGAGCCACTTGACGTGTGCTACCGAGAAGAGATCTATGGTCAGAACATTGTACAAGTTCTGACATCGGCTTTCAAATGCGGTAATAGTTTCTACATTGGTTAACCACCATTTAAACAATGGTGCTCTAAATGTCATCATTTTTCGCTTGATCAAACAACTCTGTAAGCTGCTAGCAGCATTACCAGAAAGGGACAATTAAGACTGTAGACAAAGAAGTTGTCGCTTTGTAGGTAACGAAAGACGAAAACGTAGCCAATTCTCTCCCATCAAGTACCAAGCGGTATAAATAATTTTAAAAAGAATTTAATAATAAAAAAAAGTCCTAAGATTTTTGGTAGATTTTTTCCAGACTCAAAATGGCTGAGTCTGGCTTTTCTAAGTATTAACGTAAGTAAAAAACGAAAAAAAAAACGTAGTCGGCGGAGTGGTATATTGTCGGTATAAGTCGGACAGCGAGGGAGTCTCTCCCCTTTTCACTTGCACTAGACCTGTGGAGACTGTTTTTGCGTCTGAGGTGGAGCGCCACACCTACCATCAACTCCCCACTCTACCGCACAGATTAAAGCTGTGCTACTCATATGCTGAGTTGGCGAGGGTCGGTATCGAACACTGGAACCTCGTAGTTCCGTGGCGGATTCACAACCAACTGAGCTAAACCGGGGAAATGTCCCGACGGCTTTCTTATATCTATAATTTATTTAATATTATATAGGATTATGTTATTTTAGTTTATGTTATGACCAGCCCCCCCCCCCTGTCGTCTTGAAAAAATATATATATATTTGGCGCGGCTTAAGTATATCAAGATTATTTATAATATTTCCCACTGAGTTACTTTGATGTTGAACCCTTGGAGTATTACACGCCCTTCTATGTACATTTTAAGTCTAGCCTTTTTTTTTTACTAGTCTAGTAACATCTATCTATAGATCTGATCATTATTTATCTCAGGCTGTTCATATCTATCTATCTATCTACCTATGTATCTATCTATCTCACTTTCATTATCTATCTCTGTTCATGTCTATATATCTATTTATTTAACTATCTCACTTTGTTCGTTATTTATCTCAGTCTGTTCATATCTATCGATCTATATATCAATCTATCTGTCTGGCTGTCTGTCTGTCTGATCATAATTTATCTCAGTCTGTACATATCTATCTATATATATTTGAAAAAAAATTATAACAGTTTCTTATTAGAAATCAATAACAAAAAACATTAAATAGACTATGTACAGAAAAATTATTTACTTGTTGATACTTTATCTCAATGAGAAATTGTTTGTTCTAAACACGCAGAAAAACTAAATGCCCTAAAAATTCTTGTGGGTTTTGTTTACAAAAGAATTGACTGGGAAATATGTCAACACATATGTCAAATATGTAGTATTTTTGAGGATTATGAGTATTTTGGGTTATGATTTTGGGGAATGGTCTCCAGGAAATTTTGGTTGAGAGATTTCTCGGATCCGAATGTGGATAGTAAGGTCAAGGAAGAGTAGAACAGAGCGTATGGGAAATGAAGGCTCATCACAGCATAGAAACGCTGCAGTTAGAAGATAGGACTGGAAACGATAAAGATAGTTAAATAAAATAGCATACCTTCACCAATAACTAGAATCGGGCCCTTATAAAAAGAAAAATGTAACTCATCCTCGTCTCGTTTAATCAGCCAGACTTTTGATTAAAAACTACAGGTAATGTTCTTGTTGAATGAAAAACATAGTTTCGAATTTTTAATGTAAAGGAAAAATTAGGTGTCGTACTCGAGCGGAGATACACATGGTTTTGTCGAGGGTCATTTGCTTGATATTATCACGAACTTTTGTTCTCATCTTTGAAAACAAAAAACAAAAAACAAAACACGAACTTTATGAGAAAAAGGAATAATGAAAGAACACGAACTGTTTGAGAAAGAAAATTGTAATTGCATGTATTTTTTTTTTTTTTTTTTGTTCTTGTAAATTTTTTTTAATCATGTCTGTACTCGGTGGTGTGTGTGACGGGCGTTGGAAAAATATTCACAAGTGAGGATTTTTGAAAAATAGGTTAGTGAGGTATGTTATGGTTTGGTGATCGTCGCATTTGTTTTGCGCAGGAAGTTCAAAAAGACAAAAGAAAATTGAACAAAGAGACTGGAAAGGGAAGTAAGGACTTCCAGCTGAGGGACAGAGAGAAAGATTAAAATGCGTAGGCGTGTCGGCAATACAAAAGCGAGAGGGTTAAGCACTCAGCGGTCAGTAAGGACAGTCAGGAGAGAGACAGCCGACGAGAACGTGCGTGACCGACGCGGTTGCGCACCATCGCAGCCAGTGGTCAGTGAGGTTCGTCCACCCCTCTTTGCCTCAGATCCCAACAGTAGTAGTAGTAGTAGTAGTAGTAGTGCCCATTGTCAACGCTCGCCACTCACACGCACCACGAGGGAATGAAAATAAATAAAAGTCAATCTCCTACTACATACAACATGTCTTCTGATTTCATTAAGCAGTATACCAGCAACATATACGATTCAGCATGAGTTTGAAGATGCCAGTATATAACATATACGATTTAGTGCCGAACAAAGAAAGGCTATGCAACAAATTCTAACTAAATTTTAACTTTAAATTAAGCTCATTTTAACTAATTGAAATTTGAATGCAAAATTTAAACTAATATTTAAGAAAATTATTTTGAAAAGGCTTCACCCTAAAAAGGGGTCAGGAAGAGCCGGTGATATCCCGCTCAGACTATCACAGATGCAGATTTTGCAGATGATCTAACGCTTCTATCAGGTACACCTGTACAAACAGAATCTGCTACATGACCTAGAGAGAATAACAAGAGGCATTGGGCTGTATGGGAACTCAGATAAAACTGGGTCCACATGTTTTAAACAAGATGGAGGCATCTCCACATTGGATGGCAAACCTCTAAAATTAGTAGACCAGTTCACATACCAAGGAAGCAATATCTCATCTACAGAAAGTGATGTCAATGCAAGGCATTTGAAAGGCATGGGCTGCTATAGATAGATTATCTGGCTAAACTTGCAAATTGGTCGGAAAATTAAAACGGAAAGTTTTTTGGTGGTCCCCCATGACAGTTTACCTACAGTCTATGAATGAACTTTTTGCGAATTGGGTTACGGTTTAGGGGTTTGGGAATTAAGGTTCTTTTTAATTACGTATTGCTTTAAAAAAAAAACAAACAAAAAAACAACAAATTACTATACATTTAATGTTGAAAAATATTTTTTTAAACCAAGTTTAATTGAAATTATACTTTGCAATACTAACATAAACAACTGAGACTAATGTGTCTACCGTTGGATTCAATAATTAATTTCAATGATTAATTAAATGTATAATAATTTGTTGTTTTTTTAAGCAATGCGTAATTAAAAACAACCTTAATCCTCAAACCCCTAAACCGTAACCCAATTCGCAAAAAGTTCATTCATAGACTGTAGTTAAACTGTCATGGGGGACCAGCAAAAAACTTTCCGTTTTAATTTTCCGACCAATTTGCAAGTTTAGCCGATTATCCATCATATGGAAATCTGATCTCCCTGATAGGATAAAGCGAGAATTCTTCCAAGCCATAACTGTATCAGTGCTACTACACAGATACACTATTTTGAGTTTAATGAAATTGTTAAAAGAAAACGATAGATGGAAGCTACACTAGGATGCTGTGCGTTGTCCTGGACAAATCTTGGATGCAGCATCCCACAAGAAACCAGCTGTACGGTAAACTGCCTCCTATTATACAAACCATTAGGACGAGACAAACAAAGCACGCTTGACACTGTTAGCGAAGCAAGGACGAACTAATAAGTGACGTTCTCCTGCGGACACCTACACTTTGGCATACTAGTGTGGGCCGACCAACAAAATCTTATATCAATCAGCTCTGCGCAGATTCTGGATGCCACGCAGAAGACCTAAATTGCATAAACAAATGTATACAAAAGCAGGAAGAAATACGCATCTACGTAGCAAGTTTGGTAATTATAAACTTTTGTTTAGCAAATTAGGGTGTCCCAGAAAAAACAGAACCCTCACATTTTGTAATAAAACTGTTAATTTTAACTAGGGGGTTAGGGTTAGGGTTTAGGGTTAGTTTAATGGTGTTACATAATCATTAGTTACCTAATGATTATGACAATAGTGTAGAAATCATATTAGTGCAGCTGATGGCCTTGAGAGTGAGTGACAATGCTTGACCTCACTCTGACCTTGCCTTGCGGGATAGACCGTGAGAAACGGAACCCCGATAGAAGCCCCCTTCCGGTTTAAGGGGTAAGCAACTCAGTTAGTTAGAGTTAGAAGTTAGAAGCCAAGCTAGCAAGATGTAAGGATCTCCGCGCATTGTCTGGTCTGGGGGTTTGAAATAAAGTAACATCAATATAAATCGAAGTCTTGTGTTTATTACTAAAAACTAACAATGACACAAGGCTTCTGATAAGGAATGATCCCCAACAGAAACCAGACCCGAAATCCCCATACAAGAAAGACCAGACCATTAGAAGATATACCAGACCAAGATAGATGATAGACGATCAAAAGCAAAGACGGCCAGAAGAATAGACGACAGAGTAAGAAGTAAGAGAAGTATATAACATATACCTATATAGTGCCGGTAAAGAGGGCTATATAACAATGGAAAAATAAATAAATAATTTGTGTTCTGTTTTTTTTCTGGATCACACTGTACAGGGTGACCCAGAAAAAAACAGAACCCAAACCCTAACCCTTACCCCAACCCTAACCCTAAACTCTAACCCTAACCCTAAACCTCCCTAGTTCTGGGACACCCTAATTTACTAAACAAAAGTTCATACATACCGCAAGTTTATCCCTCTTCGGGTGCTCCTCCTCTTTGGCCTTGTGCCCGACCAGCAATTATTCATGTACACATTCAAAAGATATTTACGATAGAAACAGTAAATCCCACTGACAAATATTGAATAAACAAATGTATACAAAGTCAGAAAGATCTACGCGTCTACGTAGACCTCCACATAGGAAAAAGAAAACCAGTAAATTCCACCTCTAAATACTAAATAAATAAATATACATTTTGTGTGTAAATAGTCAATCATGTTGATTCGGTTAAGACTGAATGTTTCATTGGGAAGTCTTCATGTCTGTTACAGGTGCGGGAAACTTTTAGACTACGCACGTGGAAGTTTCAGACATCTGGTTAATATTTATCGAAATATAGGAACGTACACGTACACACACACACACACACACACAAAAAAAAAAAAAAAAAAAAAAAGAGCGAATAAAGAGAAAGAGAAAGAGAGAAGGGATGCAGGAAAGGAGAAGAAGGGATGACCCCCCCCCCTTAGCCATTCTGTGTATAAAAATCCTGACCATATGACCTTTAGGCACCCCTTCCGCGATATCGACTCACAAGGACACTTTTCTCATTTACACCGTCAAAATCCGGTTGTTTGTTAGGGTTAGGGGTTAGGGTTAGGGTTAGGGGTTAGGGTTAATGGTTAGTTTTATAAAAAATCCTCTAAAAATCGTCTGTTAACAATTAACCGGATTTTGACGGTGTAAATGGAAAAAATGTCCCCATGAATCGAGATCGCAAAAGGGGTGCCTAAAGGTCATATGGTCCAAAAATCTTATTGTATTTTTATAATAGAATAATTTTGTTTGCCTGAACCAAAAAAAAAAGTTATAAGGATTTAGTTCGGTTCGAAGTTCGGTGAAGGCTACCGATTACAACATGAAATCTCCAAGAAACACTTGAAGAAGGCCGGAGGGAACATCGACCGAAAGGCTGCGACACTACTGTTCCTTTGGATCACAGTGGCAGTCTGCTGTTTGGGCAACAGCACATTCTCAACCTGCCCAAGCTACGTAGTTAAATAATCGTTTTGGACACTACACCATCGTCTTTCGCTGACAGAAGGATGCCCACCAACCAACCATATATATATATATATATGTGTGTGTGTGTGTGTGTATGAGAGAGAGAGAGAGACAGACAGACAGACAGACAGACATATTTCGAATGTTACCGTGAGCTTATCCTTTATTATTTAGGATCAACACTTTTCCTCGTTGTCGTAGATTGATGAGCCGAGTGAATTTACTTTTTAAAGAAAAGTATCTAGAAATTAAGTTGAAAGAATATACAAGTGAAAATTATTGGTTAGCAAAGTTTCATGTAAAACTGAAAATAAAACTGTAAAAGAAATTTTAAAAAGTTTCCTCATTTCTAGGAGGGGCAGGAGGGGGCAGGAGGGGGCGGGGGGCAGGAGGGGGATAGAGAATATTCTATGAATAAACTTATCGTGTTTTCATTTATTTCTGGTGACACTTAAGAGTGAAAATAATGGACATTTTAATTTTCTGATTTCGTGAGTTAAGTAAAGTTTTTTTTTATCCGTTCCACCCCGCACCCCCACCTTCGTCTATTTTACTGAAAGAGGTAAAAATATTTGCACAATCTTGAAAAGGCAACTAAGCCTCTGGGGTGGGTGTCAAAGTTAAAAACAAGCGGACTGATAGGGCATATATATATTTAAAAAAAAAAATTTTTTTTTGAGAATATGTGCTTAATTGAAGTCATACCTAATTTGAAAATTAATTAGTTGATAATTAATGAATTAGGCGAATATATCTGTTAAAATGTGAAGCGTAAACAAATCGAGAAAAAGTCATTCTCTGTATGTACATTTCGGCCCATTATGCCTCATCAGCAGAGTTATAGACTGGAAGCCGCTTTGTGTGTGATTCGAACCCTAACTGCCTGTCGGCATAGCCATATCAAACAAACTGTTTGCGTACTTTCATATATATATATATATATATATATATATACACGTTTTTAAAAACGAATGGTTTGAAATACTCCGATGCAGTTTCACGCAATAGCGAATCTTCAGGAAGATTCACTATTGCGTGAAACTGCAGTCGGAGTATTTTAAACCATTCGTTTTTAAAACGTATATTTAGCTCTTTTTATTGAGAACTCTTAAATCGATTTTAATAAATCGAGAAGTAAATATATTTGTTTGCTTTGTTGATTGGCAACTGCAACTGTGCCCTCTGGAATGTCCGGACACTTCTCGATCTTGAGAGATCGGGGAAACCCCAAACGACGAACTGGTGTCGTCGGGACAGGGAAGCATCTCGATATGGGGTCGACATCGATGCCCTTGCGGAAGTCAGTTTCAGCGATAAGGACAAATTGACAGAAGGGGTTGGGCTGGGTTCACATCCTCGTGGAAAGACAGGCCGATGGTAGCTGTAAGAAGTTTGAGGTAAGGCGGCTCGAGCACTCCATCCTGAAGCGATACATGACGGACGTCATGGAATCATTTCCTACATTTAAATCTGACCTGTGTGGCAGGGTCTGTCTGTCGAGGGCTTCATATGTGTGACTGGGTACATAAAAACAAGTTGGATCCGTAGGCCATCTGCGTGCTCACAACTGAACTACTTGTAGAAATGGCCTTATTCTGTGAAGAAGTGGCAATCACCATATATATATATATATATATGAGAGTACGTAAATACACACTGTGTTTATTTTATATGGCTTTTTTTAGCCGACAATTTTTGGAGGATATGTGCTTAATTGAATTTTTGAAAAATTTTGAAAATTTTTGAAATTTTTGAAATTTTTGAAAATGTTTGAAAATTTTCAAAAATTTTCAAAAATTAGGTATGACTTCAATTAAGCACATATCCTCCAAATATATATATATATATATATATATATATATATATATATATATATTAATATATTAATATTTTGAAGGCTAGTACAATGCGTATGAAAAATAAAAAATAAAAAGATGTTATTTTTGTCTTATCGATTTCGAAGCAAGAGCTTCATCATCAGAGTTTATTTTCAGAAATGACGTGCTTATGTTTTTATTTGTGTGGTTACAATTTCTCTTCTTATTTCCTTTTCCTCTCCTTTTTTTTTCTCTTTCTTCTTCTTCTCCTTTATGAATGAAATGGGCGAATAACTGTAATTTCTTATTTCTCTCTTTTAAATTAAATAATTATCTAAAAAGCATCATTTTCCGAATAACTGCCCATTGTTTTTTGCTTTGCTTTTTTAAAGAATGTAAAGATAAAGGTTTTGGATTTGTTGGGTTCCAGGAGAAAGATAATTTGGATGATAAACTCGCACATTGTGTCACATAATTCATGGGTAGGTTATGAATTGTGTAAGTAGTGTAGATAGAATTTGAATTGAGTTCGTTAGAAAATTCAAATCGGAGAGTGAAGTTACTGCCGACCGTTATGACTGACAGATGGTAACCTCTACTTGACCGCCTTCGAAACGCGCCAGTAGAAGCGTGGGACAGTTTTTAGTTTTAGTTAGTTGCGTCCAGTCACTCGCCGAGAGAAGACGTTCTCTCAAGATGTCGCTTCTAAATCTGCGCGGTTTGGGGCTGGAGTTGTTTTTAATAAAGAAAATTAAAAAAACAACAAGTCTTTGTCAATTAATCCTTAAGCGATAAGCCGACGCCCAGCCCGAACAGAAGAAATCAACCCACAGAAGCCGTAAGGAAAATGGCTACCGAACAAGTAAGTAAAAATTAAAGTCGTCGGGGTGGTCTAAAGTCGGTATCAGCCAATCAGCGAGGGAGTCTATCCCCTTTTCACTAGCGCTAAACCAAGGCGATTGTTTTTGCGTCTGGGGTGGAGCACCACACCTACCATCAGCTCCTTGCTCTTATCATCTCCATACTCTGTCTCTCTCTCTCCATTATATACCCGAGATTTTGAACATATATATAACAATTGGGTTTAATTCTTTTAATTTTCTATGTTGAAGATTCATTCTAAAGAAAGAAAGAAAAGTTTTCTTGACATCCAACAGACCGGATTAACACAGGGTCTTTTTTAACGCCTAGATTCTTTTATGGGGCTTCCAGCGAGGATCGAACTCGCTATTCCTCAATAATGTATCAGCGAGACTAACTTGCTAACGATTATACCACGATGGGAAACTTTATTATTTTCAAAAGGAAGATAAATATTTTCCTCATTCAGCAGGAAAAAAAATAACATTCAACTTTATTTATCCATCGCAAGCATTTCAACATGCAACACACTAATTTGGTAGATACCCCC
>CM042168.1:65952509-65972509 GCA_023376005.1 Doryteuthis pealeii
AGATACAAAAATGATGGTTAGTTCGTTATAATTGAGCAGAAGGACTCAGGTTAAAACCAATTACTAAAAAGTGTAAATATAAATACACGATATGTATTACTTTCTAACTGTTAGGCATGACATAATCCCAGACGGGTTGATATGCCGTTAAAATCAATAAACAAACAGACAAACATCAGATTACAATGATAATATGACTTTATTTGAATAGAATGAGTTCTGAGGTGAATAGATAGTGGAATTTGAAATACCCCATCATACGGGTGAAAAATACCAAGAATATTTGGTAGAGCCGTGGGGGAAAATTTGCTAGGCAAAGTGTTTAAGATATTTAACTTTTGACCTACTTTAAGCCGCTCATGGCAGCTCTCACACTACTACCAAGCAACGTACAAAAAACTGATGGTTAGTTCATTATAATTTGCAAAGATATATTGATCCATATATGCACACAGTCTCACTCTCTCTCACTCACTCTCTCTCTCATTCTCTCTCACTCTCTCTCTCTCTCTCTGTCTGTCTCACTCTCTCTGTCTCACTCTCTGTCTCTCTGTCTCTCTTTCTCTCTGTATCTGTCTATCTGTCCGTCTTTCTCTCTCTCTCTCTCTCTCTCTCTCTCTCTCTCTCTCTCTCTCTCTCTCTCTATGACACACTCTCTCTCTTTCTCTATCTCTCTCACTCTGTGTGTCTGTGTGTCTGTGTCTCTCTCTCTCTATCACGCACTCTCCCTCTCTTTCTCTATCTATCTCTCACTCTATCTATCTGTCTGTCTCTGTCTCTGTCTCTGTCTGTCTATCTAAGACCGTTTCTATCTGTCTTTATATGTTTCTTTTTTTCTTTCTTTTCGAGGGATGGGGTAATAAGTGGCACAATGAATTGTTTGATAGTCAACAGAGACTGTAGAAGATGAATCCAATCTTGTTCCGAACTTTTATTTCACCAACTGAAGAAAATGTGTGCGAAAAAGTTCAGACTCTCATCAAATCTAATCAACGTTTCATAGTGACAATGATTGATAATGAATTAACAGAATCCGGTTTAGCTCAGTCGGTAGAGCATCCGCCTAGGAATCGCAAGGTTCCAGGTTCGATACTGGTCCTCACCAACTCAACACATGAATTAGCTCAGATTAGATAATCTGATCTGTGGGGTAAAGTGGAACCCTGACAGTAGGTGTAGCGTTCCACCTCTGCAAAAAAAAAATTTGGTCTAGCGCTAACGAAAATGGGATAGACTTCTTTGCTCTCCTGCTGATATTGACAATAGGCCACTACGTTGAATTACAAGTTGATTTTTAACCTGAAAAATAATTTTAAAATCCAGTCTCATTTACTTTCTAGAAACTCTCTCTCTGTGAACAAGGTTTGGGTCAAAAGGAATATTCCTTTTGTCCCCAGGTTTCTCTCACTCCCTTACTCTGAATCCCTGGGACGATTTTCTGGTCTCCAAATTTAAAACCCACCTCGGCGGTCACCATTTATGTACGGTTGATAACATGTATCGGGACGTAACGAACGAACTGAAGGCCGTAACGAACGAACTGGAGGTCGTAATGAACAAACTGAAGGCCGTAACGAACGAACTGGAGGTCGTAACGAACGGACTGGGGGTCGTAACGAAGGAACTGAAGGCCATGACGAACGAACTGGAGGTCGTAACGAACGAACTGGAGGTCGTAACGAATGAACTGGAAGTCGTAACGAACGAACTGAAGGCCGTAACAAACAAACTGCAGGCCGTAACGAATGAACTGGAGGCCGTAACGAACGAACTGGAGGTCGTAACGAACGGACTGGAGGTCGTAATGAACGAACTGAAGGCCGTAACGAACGAACTGGAGGTCGTAACGAATGAACTGGAGGTAGTAACGTACGAACTGGAGGTCGTAACGAAGGAACTGGAGGCCGTAACGAACCAACTGAAGGCCGTAACGCACTAACTCCTAACATTATTTATTACGACGTTTGATATGTTTACTTAAGAGCCATTGTAAATAGTTCAATATGTAAAAAGTATAATAATCTCTAGCAAAATTCTTTCTTTCTTTTTCTCTATTTTCTTTCTTTCTTTTCTGCTTTTTTCTATTTCATTGAAACAGACGATAAGTACAATCGCTTCCTATCTCTCTCAGCTTTTGTTCTTTCATTTCTTTCTTTCTTTATTTGCTTTCTTTTTCCTTCTGACGTGTAGCAGGTTCCCCCCCCCTTCCCTTTTGTTTCCCTCACAATTACAATGATATTGTACATTAGTTATGTGAGATGATGACAGGGAATCACATTTGAACACATGAATTCATATCAATAACGGAATGATCCATTATTTATCTGAGGTGATGACAGGGCGTGACACACGTAGGTAGGTACTAGCGTATTAACACACACACACACACACACACACACACACACACATATATATATATATATATATATATATATATATAAAGTTAAACCTAATGAGTCACATATACCTACTAACAGTTTTGCTTAGTAGCTCATCAGGGCAAGAATCTGAATATATATATATATATATATAATTTGAATCACTTATATGCGTGGAGGCGCGTGGTGTAATGGTTAGAGTCGTAGGAAATGGACTCGTCAACCAGAGTTCAAATCTTGGACGACGCTGTTTGAATTTCACATTGCGCTAATACCTTTGGAAAAGGCATGCATCCAACTACTCTCCCAGGGTAAATAGTAGGGAAGTCTGGGCTCTTTAACCTTGGTTAGGCAACCGGTATAGGAAAAGAAAAACTCTGAATTCAAACCTGCTAAACTCCGCTTAAGAAATTGACCTTGTGTCACATCCTACTACTGTGGTGGGGTTAGTATGTATATATATAAAAGAAAAAAAGGGAAAAATAATTTTGAACTTTAATTTTCAAAACAAGAAAGCTTTTCTTTTTTATTTTTTTTTTGCATTTCATTGTGGACGATTTGGTCGATCTCATTTTAACCAGAGGGTGTTGCAAGATGATAACAGCCGTACAAATAAGTAACACGAATATCATATATATATATATATATATATTATATATATATATGTGTGTGTGTGTGTGTGTGTGTGTGTGTGTGTCTAACAATTGAAAAGTTTTATACATCAACAATTGACTTTCAAATATTAATAAATCATCCTCACATTTCTTATTTTTCACTTTAATTTATTACTTTTCCGCATACTGCTGGATTCATTAACGCATTCTTATTTTATTTGTTTATTATTTCAAATTATTGATCCATTTGTTGGGAGGATTCTGATTTACTCTCGGTCATATTCTTACATTTTGTCTTCTTGTTCGTATTGTTAATAGTTGTTTCTATATTGGAATCAGATGTGGTGTATGGAGGCCCAGAAGAACAATAATAAAGTTGACGTCGCCAGTCTTCTGGGGATGTATGTGATCGACAGAAACAATTTCTTAGATTATCATAATGGCTGAGTTTCTCCTCTTCATTTACGGGGGTCACGTGATGTTTTCGTTTATAAACTGAATGATGCGGAGTGTGAACACACCTGCAATTTAAAACAAAAAAAGGAAAGGAAAAATATACTAGTAAGAATATACTCCCTCCGGGCGTAAGTATTTCAGTTTTAATGTAATGATATATATTAAATTAGAAAGACTTACGAAATTAAATAAGAACACATATAAAAAGATTACACTTATTTTTGTTATATTTTAATTGGTTCCTGTATAAAATCATTCATAGGATTGATTTTAATACATTGGAGACTAAAACAATAATATTAGAGATGAATAACACCAAGTAATTATCTATTAAACCCAATGTTGTTAAAACAAGTGTGCAAATTAACCACACCATATATTATGTAAACCTTTATTTCTTAAAGACATATAAGACAGATTGCAAGATTTCAAATGCTCATCGGCTATTTTGAGGCAAATCTAACTTAGATATTCATAGAGACATCGTTAATAAATAAGATTCATTCTATCTTTGTATTAATGATTTTGATTATAAATTAAATTCTCATTGATAAACTTATGCATATTACTGAGGGTATTGTGACGTAAGCTGTGACATAGTTTCGGTCACAGACAGACACTGAATCTCTATTATAATAAGGAGTCAAATCATCCAGAAAAAAATGGAATTGTCACCCACCCCCTTCAATTTTTCTGATGTTTCTCCAGATATATTAACGTTTGACAATCCCCAAAATTTAAGCTTCCAATTCCAAAACTTGGCGGTGATTCGTTTTTGCTCAGAATCGAAGCTACAACATCTGTTAAAATTTTGCAAAACAGAAATCATTAATAACTTAAAATTGGTTAACTTTAAGACATTTTGATAGCATTTCTGGATTCCTTGATCAAAAATGCTTTTATAAACCAATTTTTAGGAGTAGGCAAGCTCTAGAACTCATTTTACAGACAAAAATAGATTACAAAAAGTCGTCATTTTTCGTGACCCCCACTCAAATTTGGAGAGTTATGTCGATTTTTAGAATCAACATAACTCAAATTGGAAGCTCAAATTTTGGGGATTGTCTAATTTTGTCATAATCCACAACTGGACAAAATTTCAGAAAAATTCAAGTGGGTGGGTGACATGGCCCGGATGATTTCACATGGAATTACCCTAAGTTTATAATTTTTGATGCAATTGAGTTACATTTTTAGTTGATTACGATACTTAATATCACTAACAAAGGATGAAAATAGTTCACCTTTTAGAGGGAAATAAAAAAAGTTCCGAACAAAAGTTCATGAAGGTTATTAATTGTAGATACACCTGGTGATAACTGGAGAATAGACCGACTGAAATAAGCAGCAGCAACAACAACAACAACAACATGAAACTGTTGGACCATATGACCTTTAGGCACCCATTTTGGTTTGCTGATTCATAAGTACATTTTTTCATTTACACCGTCAACATCCGGTTGTTTGTTAGGGGTTAGGGTTAGGGGCTAGTTTTATAATTAAAAAAACCCTCTAAAAATCGTCTGTTAACAAACAACCGGATGTTGACAATGTAAATGAAAAATGTACTTATGAATCAGCAAATCAAAAGGGGTGCCTAAAGGTCATATAGTCCAAACTGTTTACTGACTGAACATAGTGAATTGTATTTTGACTCACCTGAAATCTTCTCCTTTGCTATTAACAAATTTCTGGTGTTCATAATCATGCGTCATCGTATGGTTTCCAAAAAGTGATAAACTCCTTTCTGGCCAATATGGACCCGGCCCGTAAGCGTTTTTCTGACCGTTGCCCTCGTACGACTTGAGCAATTTTCGCTCAGACGAATTTACACATAATTCAGGATAGTTGACCACATCCAAAGGTGGTATGTCAGCTACTGGCCGATATTTGAACGCTTTTCGTATTGGCTTATCCTTAAGCAAGCCTTTCATCTTATCTAACTGACAAGATGCACGCCTCCCTTGCATCTGTAGTTCCGTTTCTGTCAGTTGGCGATGAAAGCGAGTTCTTGCATTCTTTACTACCATTTTGCTTTTCAAGTTTTCAACTGTCTTGCCCTCTTGGTCGGCCGGACATTGAAGAACATGGACTTTTTCGCAGGGGTCAGTGTTCGGCCGACTCCATATATTCATATCCAGAACTCGTTCAGACCAGGTAAAGGCACAACGTTCTCTGGGGTCTGTTCCATTTATCTTGAGTGTTTCTTCGTATGGCTGAAACAAAAGAAAAGAAAAAAGGACATCAAAGGTGGGGTTCCAAGCAGATTCTTGAAGTGTTCTTTCCACTTCAAAAGTCTATCTTATTGGCTGCTAGCTTTTAGCTTTCATCTGGAAATGCTTTTTCTACTACTAACTTTGTTTAGTGTCTGCCATCCTAATTGGAATTGTTTATCTTCTACAGAATTTCTGATTTCATCTATTTGACCTTGCATATATTCAAATTGTTCTATATATACATATACATATATAGAGAGAGACCTAAAAATATGTGTGTGTGTGTGTGTGTGTGAGAGAGAGTGAGTTTGTGTGATTAAATTTGTGAAAAAGTGAATAAAACAACACAATTTCAATTTACGCCATCTATTACTTTCTTATATATATATATATATATATATATATATATATATATATAATATATATATATATATATATGAAAGGTAAAATGGATAAGAATCCGACAATATGTGTAGAAAGTTTTGTAGAAAAAACAACAAGAAGTTTTGCTGACAGAAATCTGTTTCGACCGTATGCGGTCTTTATCAAAGCAACATTGTAAACGGAAAAACGAAATAAATATATCAATAATAACGAGGCACAGAACACTCTCGATCAGTACCGGAATTTTCAAATAATTTTTTAAAAAATGCGTATTTTATTTTAAAATAAAATGAATTAAAAAAAAAAATTATAAGCATTTTTATCATTAAAAAACTCAAAAGATTTTGCAGTAAAGGTGTATATAAATATCAAAAAAGTTCAAGAAAATGTTCCGTTGCTTTGTTGCTTTGATAAAGACCGCATACGGTCGAAACAGATTTCTGTCAGCAAAACTTTAAATATCTTGTTTCTTCTACAAAACTTTCTACATATATATATATATATATATATATATATATATATATATATATATATATGAGTAAGAAAATATATATATAAGTTAAAAGAAAGGAAATGAATCCGACAATATGAGTAAGAAAAGGTGGAATGAAAACATCACACAATGCTGTTAAAGAAGAAAACAATTTATAATATAATCATAGCTGATACTGATCAAAATAAATTGTTTTCTTCTTTAACAGCATTGTGTGATGTTTTCATTCCACCTTTTCTTACTCATATTGTCGGATTCATTTCCTTTCTTTTAACATATATATATATATATATATATATATATATATATATATATATATATATATATTAAAACTAGCTGCCTTAAAATCACCTATTATGTATTACAAACCATTTATTAGTGAAATACGTAAAACCAAATTATGTTAAACGTTTATAGATAGATGTTTGTTGGTATTGGATCACTGAATGAAGCGAAAGAAACTAGAGATTTGAAAAATTAGAGGCAAGGGACGTAACTATTGATTCAATTTATAAGAGTAACCTCCCTTGGAATTATATCGCGTAGAAAATGGATATTTTACTTTGGTAAAATTCTGTTAAGAAATTATCTAAATTTTTTTTTAATCAATAATTAATAATAGTTTCTTTTATTCTATAACGGATTTTTAAAAAAATGTTAATTTGTGGTTCTTATCTCAAATTTAAATATAATCTAAATTACATCTAAAACGGGAAATGAAACTGAGAGAATTGGCTACAATAAATGTTCTGATCATTTCTCAACAGAATTTTACAAAGGTAAAATATCCGTTTAATCCTAATTTGTTTTGATTTTTCAATTTTCAATTTCCTAAATTTTTTGACATATATTGATTTTACGTTTCGAAAGAATACAGTAAAAATAATTTTTTTCTCACAAAGATTTATTTGAGAATGTTCTTTTTCTTCTTAAAAGGAATATTTTGAGAGAATTATTTTCATAAATTCTCAACTATATATATATATATATATATATATATATATATATATATATATATAGTTTTTTTTCCGTAGTCAGGGTCTTTCCATGTGTGGTTTAACCAAGCTGATGCAGGTAGACCATAAGGAGATCTCAATGTGCCTAATACCAGTGAGTAAAAGGACAGAGCAAGATATTTAGTAAATGAAGAAAAACTCTAAACTTGCTTCATTACAATAATTTATTTCAACCGTATTAATACGGCATCTTCAGGTAATCACAAGAACATGACTCTTGTGATTACTTGAAGATGCCGTATTAATACGGTTGAAATAAATTATTGTAATGAAGCAAGTTTAGAGTTTTTCTTCATTTACTATATATATATATATATATATATATATATATATATATATATATAGTAGTATAGGATTAGCTACCTTCCCTCTATACCATAAGATAATGGTTGCGTCTGTCCGATAAATAGATGTTAGGCAGACGAGACGGGGAGTTAGTATATATATATATATATATATATATATATATATATATATATTGTTGAACAACGCAGCCATTTTTTGTCTGTATATCTTGTTCCATGTCTTTTCAAGTTGCCGGATTGATCTGATTATATCTGGCGAAAATTGGCTGATGTATTTGCCATAACTTGAAAGGACATGGAACAAGATTTGCAGACAAAAAATGGCTGCGTTGTTCAACAAAATATGCCTTAATGAAGAAATACTGCCTAACTATATATAATATATATAAATATATATATATATATATATATATATATATATATGAGGTAAGGTAAAAGGATAGTGAACAAAAAATAATAACTCAAACAAGTCTGAGAGTTGAAATATTTCATCCTTTCAATAAGGACATCCTCAGTCAACTGACTTTTATTCAAAGCAAAAATTACGTACATGTATGTGTTTTGATGAGTTTGTAGCGGAAATGAAGGGTAGGGAGGTTAGGGGGAAATAAGGGATGAGGATAACATGAATACAGTTTAGGGAAAGATTACAGGAAACAGGGAGGAAGCTAGGTGCTAGATGGGAAAATGAGTAGGTCAAGGGAGGAGGGTAGAGTTCATAGTAGTGGAGTGTTTGATGCCAGGGGATGGTAAGGAGGAGGGGAGAGTTGAGTGACATTAGGTCACTGGGTCAGTTTTGTGGTGGTAGAGTAGATTCCTTGTGTGTATGAAAAAATAAAACAAAAAAACCCTTCCCTGCCCATACATAGATACTCACTACCTACCCTGCTTCATTCCGTTTCTCACCCCTCCCACACACACAAAGAATTGCCCGCCTCACTCGCGACAATATATATATATATATATATATATATATGTATATATATATAATTTTTTAAAATTATGTGTCTCGTGTGGTTTCAATTGCTGTGGTAGATTTAGGTCTATCTACCTGAGACAGACCGAAAAATGAGGTAGTAAATTTGAATCATTTGTGAATATTGTCTTACCTGAGTCAATTCCTTGATTCTTCCTTGACTCGGTTTCTTCGGGTGGATATAAGATTCGACAGAAGATTTGAAACCCGGACACGCCCATCCATCGAGTGTCCTCCATTTCCTCTTTTTTTGAATCTCTTCATTCTTGTATAATTCTTCCAACTCAATTGGTGCGAATGTCATAGAATGATGGAAATCAGGACAATAGGTATACATCGATTTGGGATCCTATTCAAAAGATGGTATAAGAATTAAAGTGGTTTTAATTTCAGTAGATAAAACCAATTTCTGATAATGCGTTAGGTAACCTCAGAAAGCCACCGAACGCAGATGAATTTACATATTCATATATAACAAATTCCAACAAAGAGTTATAACAAATGGAAACTTTATTTTCAGAGCAACATCCAATATATACAAGGAACAAGCTAGGACGAAAGTCCAAAGGGAAAAAGAATCATTGAAAAGTGAATAGTTAACCGAATGAATGAAAATCCTGAATGGAAACGTTGTCACTTACTTCGTACCGGAGCCACGTGGTGGCCATTTCGATGCAGGCACGGGGTGTAAAAAGGCACGTGTGTTTACGAGGATAATCCAGGGCTGGTGAGCCAAAAATCTCAATGAAGATAGAGTATAAAAAGGGACCGCGTAAAGACACACGTATAAGCCTGTAGTTGGAGGAGCAAGCCCCCCCCCCGCCAAGTCCAAATGAACGGGGATACAACTTGTCTAATACATGTCTGGAGAGTCCCAAATAGAAGAGAGAACGTTTTTCGCGGGTCTGTGTTTAAATAGCTAGGTTGCTACGCACTCTAGTGGCAAACCCTGGCGGCAAGGGAAGATAATCCTTTGCTAATCTCGACCCAAACCAAACAAGGGAAGATAATTGTGACAATGATATTGTAAATGTAAAATGATTAGAGGTTTCAATTATTTTAGTACATATAACATATCAATGAAGAAGAAAGGAAAATATTTTGGAAAAATACTTGGGAAGAAAAATCTTGTTGGAATGTAAGTTTTTTTTGTAAATAATTCGAGTCAACAAAATTCGAATGTTAAAGTGGGGGGGGGGGAGCATCACAAAAGAATCAGCTGACGTGTGGAAAAAACGAAAATTATGAAAAACAAAGGCCTAATATTGAAAAAGGAGGTATAGATGTAGAGAGTCCGACAAGTGAACAGAGACTAGGTATAGAAGAGAGGGGAGGGAATAGATATTTGGGTCTACAAGTTCCTACTGAGGGGGGGGGGAGGCCAAAAAGAAGCGAGTTCACCGTCTTCTAGCAGGCCAAACTTCCTTTTTGGTCAACACAGTCTTCGTCTTCGACCAGCAGCTCAAAACCCGTCGTCGTCGTCGTCAAAATAATCTTTTCTCACTGCCGTCCCACGTAAGCCGAATGCTTCTATGCTTATCCCCGCCCCCCACGCTCCACTCGCTTTGGTTATTTAACAGCATATTAGCCAAACATCCGGGCACATCAGTCTAACCTCGCGTCCGTCCAATTCCTACATCGCATCTGTTTTCGCATGCGGGGGCGCGGGGGCGAGTTCGATCCCGGCAGGCAAGACAATGTCTTGCTCTTTTTCCTTTCTCGTTCACCGTCACACAAGGACAGGACGTAAGATTCAATCCGGTAACTTAAGCCAAATGCAACAACCTTCTTTCTCCTTTTCTCTCTTATTTAACAATTGTCGTATAGACAAGGCAACATCTCCCTTCCTCTCTCGCTTTGATAGGAGCAGTTACTGTTAGCAATGATAGTCACTGCCAAATGATAAAGTTAACTACAACAGAAATAAATTGATTTATTCCTTCCATTTTCAAAGGGGGTTATCATAAAGAACACAACAGACTCCTAAGAAAGGGAACACCGCACCACTAAAATAAGGGGCGGAAACACAAGGGACGTTGCCATTCGGAGCGGCAACGGTACATAAATAGTGGAATACAAGGGCAATTCCAAAGGTAAGGTCTCTAAAATATTTAGAAATCACAGAAACGTTTATTGTTTATTGTCAATGATGTTTGCGTCATTTTAAAGTTTCAATATCAAGCTATTTTTTGTTTTTGGTCGATGCATTTTTGTAGGAGCTCTGTCAATTTTTGCATGTCCATGTCATACCTGCTCACTGCCATGTTTTTGAGAAAGTGTTAAATCTCATTGTCGTTGCAACTCCCTACACGACTTGCGGACGTTTTTGACATCCATGCACGACCCACCATACACTTCCGTTAATTGGCGTATATATCTATTCTTTTTGAGTTTTAAAAATTTTATCTCAGTGTTTTTTTCGTTGATTATATGATGAATTATGAGATTAACTTATTGCTGACTTTAGACCGCTCACAGTGGATTCCCACTGCAATCCTATCACAAATCGCTGGTTACGTCTTTCGCACGTGTCACTTTTTTACACTGAAAAAGGACTCATATTACAATAATAAATGGATTTTATTTGAACAGAATGAGTTCTGAGGGGAATAGATAGTGAACTGTGTGAAATATTCCATAATGCAGGTAAAAAAATATTTAAAAATTTGGTTGGTTGGTTGGTTGGATTTTAAGGCATGTCAACCCTTATGGGTTATTTCTTGCCGAAGACGTTTTGTTTTATTCATTCTTGATGGGGACCTAATTTTTTAAGCTCAATTTTTTAAACACATTTTAAAACTCATTTTGTTTTATCTAATCCATAGATGAGACCCTAACAGGTACTACCACTTCAGGTCAGAGTGGAACTGGGAGTAACAGGGATGAAGGGGTACTCCACATTCCCCAGAGCTCCAGAATTGGAGCCTCACAAAAAATAGAGTTTAACGTCATACCAGAACACTAAGACCGTCAGCCATTGCATTCTACCACATATATGATAAAAGGATTTGGACTTGTGATAAGAGCAATAGAGTTGGGACAATCATATAGATGCTAGAGCTTGACGTAACCAAGCAACTGATCGGAGGAGGCCTCTTCGGTCAACGTCTCTCATAAGTATGGGCCAAAGTGGAGTGTTACATAGCCTGATCGGCCACTAGGGTTCCTTACTTAAGCATCGCCAAGAGATAGCCCCATTGGGGGGGGGGTCTTACTCCTCTGCAGAGGTGCAGTTGGTGTATTCTAAAGCCCCAGCCAAACAGGACTGAGAAATGCGGGAAATTTGGTAGGCAAAGTGTTAATGAAAGATTCTTACCATTTGCTGTCGGAGTTGCACTTTTTTCAATTCGACTGTATTGTAGGTGCTCATTCCATAATTATGAACTTCTTTCAGCGGCTGAGGCAAATGAACTGTCTTCTCTGATTCCTTTTTCATTTTTACTTTCTCACTCGCACCGGACACTAAAGTCTAAACAACAAACAACATTATAAAGTATATTTTATGCCGAAGACGTTTTGTTTTATTCATTCTTGATGGATACTCAATTTTTTAAAACTCAGTTTTATTTTAAACACATTTTTTCTATTCCGCCCATAGATAGGAGCATAACAGGTACTATCAATTCGGATCAGAGTGGACCTGGGAGTAATGGTGATAAAGGGGTTCTTTATATTCCCTAGAGTTCCAGAATTGGAACTTCACCAAAAATAGTTTAACGTCATACCCGGGACACTAAGACCCTCAGCCACAGCCTCCTAACACATATGTGATAAAAAGGATTGTTGGCTTACCATAAGGGTAATAGGGTTTGGACAATCATATAGGTGCTAGAGCTTGACGTGACCCGGTGATGAATTGGAGGATTCTCTTCGATCACCTGTCTAACCAGTGTAAGTGCCAAAGTGGAGTGTTGTATATCATGGACTGTTTAGCCACCAGGATTCCATACTTAAGCCTCATGGGTCAACACCTACGGGTAACAGGTGATCTCATTAGGGATGGGAGGGTTTTACCCTTCTGCAGAGGTGCAGTTGGTGTATTCTAAAGCCCCAGATGACAGGGCTGGCTTACTTTTGGGATTGACCCTCATAAAAGCCATAGTCACAAAAAAATATATATTTTTTAAAGGTTATTTATTTATGTTTGTTTGTTTTTTTTTTTGTTTTATCAACCTCGATGGGTCATTTAATACCAACAAAGTTTAGAAATAAAGAGGTATTCAATTTATTTTAGAAACACTTTTTATTCTATTTAACCCATAGGTGGGACCCTAAGAAGTATTGCCACTCCAGGTAAAAGTTGACGCGGGAGTAATTGTGATGAAAGGTTACTCCATATTCCCTAGAGCTCCAAAATTGGAACTTCACCATCAGATAGAGTTTAGCACATGTGGCTTGATAAATTCTAAAAATGATAATGACTTACGATGTTACGAGTAATAAAATTAGCAGGTGCGCTGTGCAGATTCCTCTTGAGCAATTGGACGTATGGTTTATTATAATGATCAATGTTTTTCCATTTGATGTTTTCTGGATCAGGAAGATCTTCAGTGGGAGGATCAAGGCCGGATACTTGCTGTTTGCTGTCATCCTGGCACGCAACAGAAGCTGTGAAATACAGAAAATCATCATCATCATCATCATCATCATCATCAATAATAATAATAATAATAATAATAATAATAATAATAATAATAATAAACTAGCTGAACCTGTAGATGTACCACAGTATGATAATTTAATTATTAGGACGTTTGATATGTTTACTTAAGAGCTCTTGCCAAAATAGTTCAATATGTAAAAAGTGTAATAATCTCTCTCTCTCTCTCTCTCTCTCTCTCTCTCTCTCTCTCTCTCTCTCTCTCTCTCTCTCTCTCTCTCTCTCATTCATTCTTTCTTTCTTTCCTTCTTTTCATTTTTTTCATGTTCGATTGAAGCAGATGAGCGTTATCCCTTTCGCGCGCTCACCTCCTCTCTCTCTCTTTCTCTTTCCCCTACTCTCTTTCTTTTTTATTATATTTTTGTTCCGTTTTTCTTCATGATAAAGACGGAACAGTCCATTATTTAGCTGAGGTAACGAATCAATCTATACATTTATAGAGGCCAATTGGTGTGTATGTATGTGTGTATGTGTGTATGTATGTCTTGATGAAACTATGGAAATAAAACAATTAATGACAACGTAAATATACATACTCATTAAATATCACTGGTTCTTGCTTTTTGTGCAAAAATTATGAAAAAAATGATGAAGATTTAGTTTATATAAAAAAATATTTAAGAATTAAAATATACATAGAAATAGCATTTAAATTTTCCTTAAAAATGTCCAACATTTGTAAATCTCGAAAGTAAACAAATCAATACACCAATGACTTACCATCAATTTTGAGATCCTCTTCTTTAATAACAACACCAAATTCTTTACTTAACGATCGCACCATATTGACAGTTGGGAAAAGATTGTTTCGAATAGCATCAATTAATTTTGAACATTTGCTAAGCTAGAAAGAGAAGAAAGACACCAATTTTTAATCCGGTTTAAGAAAAAGCGTATTAATACATAGATTAATACAGGGCAGACATTGCCGAACGTGAAGCAGAATTCAAGTAAAAAACATCAAAAATCCTAAAAAGGAAACAATTTAACTGAAACAATTTTGTAATTTAAGAACTTTGGGATTCTGAATGTTGTGCAGTTTTCAACTCGAGCAAATGACTTTTTTTCTGTGAAAACGAATCTTAAGTTTCCCGTGTTCGATACTGGTCCCCGCCAACTCAGCACAAGTGTAGCATAACTTTGGGGATTTGTTCTAGCATTCGCCGAAAGTAGATAAACCCCCTAGCTGTTCGGCTGATAGCGACAATATGTTACCCCGCAGACTTTACTTACTACTTATTATCTATATTATAATGCTCCAATTGATTTACATATACAAAAAAATTATATTTAAGGGGGTTTTGTTGAAGACCACCGAATGTTTCTTCTTTATGATTTTCAAGTGTAGACGTTCAAGTCTTCTTGTTGCTTTCCGTATATCGGTGTAGCGTTGGTTTTGTATTTGCCTGGTGGAGTTGTCTGCCCGATTTAGTTTGCTGGTGCCCGCTAGGGTGCTATAGTATTTAAGCGCCGGGTTCAAACCCTTTCGGTCTCTTTTCCTGTTTCAGCAACTACGAGCCACATGGGGTAGATTTTATCTAACCCCTCTCGTTGGGGCTCCGCCCCCTTACATTACTGTATGTTCCTCACAGCATGGACTATCCCTAGTCTCATGTCTGTACTCTTATATGTTATCTTGTACCATTCATGAATGTCTTCATCTTTATTTATGTACGTTTTATATATGTAACTCTTTTACTATGTACGTTGTATATTGTCATATCCATGTGCTGTACTATATTAAATATTTTATCTGTTAACCTTCGTCGGAGTTTTGTGTATATCAAAGTATGTATAACTTTGAACCTACGTTACATCGGGATACAGGTGGTAGAGAAATTGTCCTATATTTTTTTACCTAAGCTCTTTCAACCATTTCCCTGGTCGTCCTCTGGGGGATTATTGGTTGTAGTGATTGTTTGTTTGGTGGGATTTTTATTCGTTTGGTAGATTTTTTCTGGTTGGTTTATTCAGTTAGGCGTGTCTATTTTAGGAGGAGTGCTAAGATTAGTGTGTTAGTTATTAAAACTGTTTAGTATATTAGTAATGGTGTTAAATGCAATCTTATTCATAATAATTTAAACACACACACATACACACACACACATATATATATATATATATATATATATATATATATATATATTTAACATGACAAATAAATCATCATCAAGTCAAGATAGCAGAGTGACCTATTGTCATTATCAACAGAGTCGGACAGCAAGGAAGACTATCCTTCATTCATTTGCACTAGATCAAGGAGATAGTCTTTGCATCTGGAGTGGAGCACCACACTTACTTTCAGCTTGCTATTTTACTACACGGATCCAAGCTGTGCTACTCATGTGCTGAGTTGGCGAGGGTCAGTATTGAACCCGGGACCCTGTGATTCCTAGGTGGATGCTCTACCGACTGTGCTAAACCGGCTTATTATGGAAATAAAAAGAGTACAAAAATACACATGAATGGCTGGAAAGGGTGATCAATTGGAAACTGTGCAAATATCTAGAATCTAACTAAAAAAACCCGATGGTGTTTGCATAAACCAGAATCTGTTTTAGAAAATAAAAACAGAATTTACTCTGAAATTCAAATAGAACTCTCAATCTATGTCAGAAGAACAACAACTCTGTCGGCTGCGGATTTAGTATACACCGACTGCACCTCTGCAGAGGAGTAAGTACCCCCTATGGTACCACTTGTTAGCCATGGGTCGCGATCCGTGATGCTTAAGGACGGAACCATGGTGACTGTGCAGTCCATGACATGCAACACTCCACTTTGGCTCTTACGATAGACGGGCGGACAGAGAGGCTTTTTCCGATCAATCGGCTGGTCATGTCAAGCCCTAGCACCTATATGATTGTCACAATCCTATTGTCCTTATGGCAATCCCCAACTCTCAGTGGCTGAGGGACTTCATGTCCTGGGCATGATGTTAAACTCTATCTGATGGTAGAGTTCCAATTCTAGAGCTCTGGGGAATGTGGAGTACCCCTTCATCACCATTACTCCCAAATCTACTATTGTTGGATAGTCTATGCGGTTGCATAGATTATTGTCAACCCCCTGTATTTCTGAAGGGATGGCCTCTTTTCATATCACGGGCGGGACTTTCCATGGAATATTACAGAAAACCCGCGAAATACGTGAAGTCACGTGGGACCAAGTTAACCCGTCAGTACCTGCTTGGACGTCCGATGAGAAGCATGGGCTCATTATGCACACGCGTGTTGTGTTAGTTAGAAGAAGAATTTTAGTTAAGTAAATAAAAGTTTAAATAAATAAGATGGTGTTCTTGTTTGATGAATGTCTTGGCAAAAAGACTGACCAAGAAGAAGGAATGTATCAAAGACGAACAGCCAACAGGAATCTAGCAATAGAATTCAACATGGAGAGGAAGAATAGAAACAACTAGAGATCACCAAATGGTCAAAGAAGTAAGTAATGCATCCCTCTGTCTACCTATGTCTATCTCTTCCCTCTCCAGTATCTAATACTATGAACCAGAATGGTAGTACCTTTTAGGGTTCCATCTATGGGTTAAAAAGGAAAAAAATGAGTTAAAAATGTTTAAAATTGAGTTTTAAAAAATTGAGTACCATCAAGAATGAATAAAATAAAACGTCTTCGGCATAATTTTTATGCACTATATATCAATTCTTATAGAGCACAATTACTACATAATTCTCTACTATATATCATTTACTATACATCTTTATAGCTACATATTTCTCTACAATTGTTACATAATCTATGCGGTTGCATAAGATTATTGTCAATCCCCTGTATTTCTAAAGGGATGGCCCTTTTCATATCACGGCCGGGACTTTCCATGGAATAGTACAGAAAGCCCGCGAAATACGTGAAGTCACGTGGGACCTGGTTGGGTCCTTAGTTTCAGTTTGGACGTCGGGCAGAGATGTACTGCCTTAACTGGAACTCACTGCATACACGCGCTATGTTAGTCAGATGTTTAGTTACATGAAATGTTTAGTTCAGTAAATAAAAGCTTAAGAAAATAACACGGTTTTGTGGTTGGTGAATGTCTTGGTAACAAGACTGATCTAGAAGAAGAAATGAGTTAAGTGCGACCGACCACCAAGACGAAGTCCAGACGCTAGAAGAGACGCTAGAAGAATAGAAGAAGTAAGAAAGAAATGAAAGAGGTATGCAACACAATATATTTTCCGTTGAAACAAAATAATGAGCAGATTGATGATCCCCTGAATTGAATGACTTACAAACCTCATAAATTTGAATCAAGGCATCGTAACAAAGTCGAGGCACCATATCTCTTATGTAGATGAGTGGTTGTTGTACGATGGTTTCCAATGGTTCATGTAGTTTCACTTTTCTTAAGATCACATCAAATGAGGCGTAAAGTCGATGAGAACAAATGAGATCCGTGTTGAACAGAATTTTGACGTCTGTAAGGAGATTAAAAAAAAGAAAATGAAATAAGAAAGAAAAATATTCACTGATGAATGTTGTGCTGTAATTTCTATGACAAAAATTAACCGTATGTATTGTACACAATAATAAAGGATAAGCTTTTGTGTTATCTTCCGAAGAAAAAAAAAAACTAATATGCTAAATGGTTCGGACCATATGACCTTTAGGCACCCCTTTTTGATCTCGATTAAGAAAGGAAATGTTTTTCATTTACACCGTCAATATCTGGTTGTTTTAACAGACGATTTTTAGATTTAAAAAAAATTATAAAACTAACCCTAACCCCTAACCCTAACCCCTAACAAACAATCGGATATTGACGGTATAAATGAAAAACATGTCCTTTCTTAATCGAGATCTAAAAGGGGTGCCTAAAGGTAATATGGTCCAAGGGTTCTAGTAATAATCACATAATTTTTTTGGTTAAAACTGCAAATCGTCGTCAAAATTAAAACGGAAAAAATTTGGCTTGGGCATAGATTTTAATGAATTTTATCATTACTAAAGACACGATTTATGTTATTTTTAACTTAAATTTTAACCGTTAGTTGTGTTTAAGGGGAAAAAATCGATAAAATAAAACAAATGAATAATAAGACTAGTCAGAATTAATAAACATGTACAAAAAAAAACGTACTTTCTATTTCAATATTACAGGCGACGCGTGCTTTTCTTAAGTATGGATGACCAAAAGTGTAATAATCCGTGTTTTTATGTCAACAAATTCTCGGAAAATATTTATCTCCCTTAAAAATTAGTTCTCTTGCGGTCTTCTGTAGGAAAATAACATCCAATGAAAAACGGTTAAAAACACAACTAACGGTTAAAATTTAAGTAAAAAATAACATAAATCGTGTCCTTAGTAATAATTAAATTCATTAAAATCTATGCCCAAGGGAAGTTTTATTATTTTAATTTTGACGACAATTTGAACCATTTTTTTTTTTTACTATAAATAACTCTAGTCATCCTAACATTATACAATGAAATGGATGAACAAAATAGTTTGAGTACTGCACACGAATTTTGATATTCCCTTGATACTCATCTGAGAAATTCATCTACATCTCAAATACGACTTCTACTACGCCTTCCACTATTCCATTGATGCGCGTGTCAAATTAACAAGCTGGGATGTTCCGTCACAGAGAATTTCATCATTTCGCATGCTGGAATGTCCGAACACTAAAAATGAAAGAACCACAAGGCTCTTACGATGCCCGCCCATCATCAGTATAGCATCGATGTCAGCTGCCTCTCAGAGGTACGGTTACTGGCTAGCGGTTGTCACACCATCAACATCGCGTAGGCTGATGTATCCTATCATCTCTATCACAGCGGCGCTACTGATAACTCTGGACGTCATGGTGTAGCGTTTGCATTCAAGATCCGATGAATTCGTTGGGTGGAGCCGGCTTAACCGACTCAGAGTGAATGTCGCAGTAGTAACACTAGTAACAGTAGAAACAAAAAAGATATTTGTTGAAATATTTGTATAATTTCATTAAAATGATTATCAAGTTTCACTAAAATGATAATTTTATGGGTAATGAATCTGTAAGGGTGAGACCTTTTCGGTACTCTTTGCGGAGTTCCGTCCCGGGCCCCTGCCTCAATATCCACTAGCCGGTGGCTGCTGAAAAAAAACCCAGCTACGATTGAAGTCTGTAGCCAAAGCGGTGTCACTTAAAAAAAAAACTAGGGCTAGGGTTAGGGTTGGGGTTGGGGTTGGGGGTTAGTTTAATGGGAAAATAAATAATTTGGGCTCTGTTTTTTCTGGGTCACCCTGCATACAGAGTGACCCAGAAAAAACAGAACCCACAAATGTTGTAATAAAACTGTTAATTTTAACTAGGGGTGTTTAGGGTTAGGGTCTAGGGTTAGGGTTGCGATTGGGGTTGGGTTTTCGGGAAAAACGCCCTCAGCTGGTTGTTTTTTTTTGTTGTTTTTTTTGTTTTTTTTTTTGTTGTTTTTTTTTTTGTTTGTTTTTTGTTTTTTTTCAAATGACAAAGCTTCGGTTACGGACTTCAATCGTAGCTGGTGGGTT
>CM042168.1:65977509-66055009 GCA_023376005.1 Doryteuthis pealeii
GGATCCAAAGAAGTTGAAGGAGATAATGATTTGTAAGGGTTAATTTTTGTCTTTTTACCTGAAAATATAATTACATCTTTTAAGACAGGATGACGAGGGGGGGGGCAATATTACTTTTGTTCATGTTTTATTCTGCATTTTGTTTGGAATTTTGTTTCTATTACAAAATATATCACTGTGAAAATTTAAAAATAAATGTATTGGAACTAGTATTAAAAAAAGTAATCCCTCCTTCCCAACAATAGACTGTTCCCAGCAGCAGCAGTAGCAAGAGCATAGGCACTATTTAAACCAGGCATGTCAAACTGAGCAGTCCCCTAGGGCCACATAGATTACATATGTACGTCATGAGGGCCACACATGACAGCTAATTAAGCAAAATACTACTCAATGAAGTATTTTAATAAAATTCATTGCACAATCTTTTTAATGATTGAAAAGTGCAAACTAATGTTTTACAATTATTCATGAATTAATAAATTAATTAAGTTAATAATGTAGTATGACAGGTACGTGGGCTCCACGGTTGCCATCAACAATAGACTCAATGCACAGCTTGATCTCCGAATTTCAAATGCTTCCAAAATATTTGGTCGGCTGAAGAGGCGAGTCTGGTTCAACAGAGACATCTTCTTGAAAACTAAATGTGCAGTATACCACGCCATAGTTCTCTCAACCCTCCTGTACAGTGCAGAAGCTTGGACGATATACAAAGCAGATGCCCATAGACTACATGTCTACTACATGCGTCACTTGCGCAGCATATTAAATGTCAGGTGGTGGCGACATGTTTCAAACAGGACCATCCTGAAGAGAACTGGACCCCCTGGCATGCATCAAATACTTGTCCAACACAACCTGAGATTGGATGGCCACTTAAACAGACTTTGGGATGGCAGACTACCAAAGCAGATTCTGTACTCTCAACTGAGAGAGGGATCACGTAGAATCGGTAGACCAAAGCTCAGGTAGAAAGACAACATCAAAAGAAACCTGAAGGACTTGAATATCCCCATAGGCAGTTGGCAAGACGCAACAAGAGACCGATTAAATTGGAGGAAAATAATTCGCATGGCGTCATCATCAGATATAATGGACAGCAAGTAGTAGTAGTAAAGTAGTAAAGTCGACGGGGCGGTCTAAAGTCGGTATCAGCCAGTCAGCGAGGGAGTCTATCCTCTTTTAAATAGCGCTAGACCAAGGAAATTGTTTTAGCATCTGAGGTGGAGCGCCACATCTACCATCAGCTCCTTACTTTACCGCACAGACCCCTGTGCTACTCATACGCTGAGTTGGCGAGGACCGGTATCGAACTAGGAACCTTGTGGTTTCTAACCGAACGCTCTACCGACTGAGCTGACCCGGCCCCAATTGTCAAAAATGAAATTGTAAGTAACATACTTATATACGTATAGTTTGCAATCCCAACAAATACATTATGTACAAAAATCAGGACAGTTAAAAAATAAAATTTATTACCTCCTATTCAATCATTCTTATTTTTTCCATGAAACTTGACGCCTCTTCTGATTGACAATTTTTTGGTAATGTCTGCTTTTAATGTCTGAGCAGTCCCGACTTTCATCAAAGATGATAAGAAGGGCTATTTCCTATAAGACCAACATAAACAAAGGGGGACCACTCTTGACTGATAAATTATTTATTTATTTATTGATCTACTACGAAAAAAGAAGACATGGTTAGGGTTAGGGTTTAGGGTTAGGGTCGGGTTTAGGATTAGTTTGACTCTTAACGTCCTATACAGCCTCATTCCACCTGGCCAGAAGTCACATTCATTTTTCTAATCTACCCCAAATGATAACCTTTGTTTAAATGTAATATTAAACATATTTAGAAGTCTTTGAATTAAGGGAAATAACAGGTAACTTTAAATGAAAAGGACATTTTTAGCCATTTATTGATACATCCTTATAGGCATGGGGCTCTGGACTTGAAAAATTCTCAACAGAATGTTAAGAGTTAATGGGAAAATAAATAAATAATTTATCAGTCAAGAGTGGTTCCCTTTGTTTATGTTGGACTTACAGGAAATAACCATAGGAAGCGCGTGGTGTAATGGTTAAAGTCATGGGTAATGGACTCGTCACCCCGAGTTTAAATCCTGGACATGGTAATTGCATTTCACTTAGCGCTAATACCCTTGGGAAAGGTATGAATCCTAATCTCCCTCCAGCTATGGATAAATAGTAGGGCAGACTGGTCTCTTTAACCTTGGTTAGGCAACCGACCCAGGAGAAGGAAAAATCTGAATTCAAACCTGTTGAACTCCGCTTTAGAAATTGACCTTGTGTCACATCCTGCTTGTGCGGAGGGGTTGGTAAATATATATAGGAAATAACCATAAGAAGTTTTAGTAAATTTCATAATTGAAAATAACTGATCACACACACACACACACAAAACACACACACACCACACACACACACACACACACACAGGTAGAACGAAACATTGCTATGATAATTGAGACAATTTTTACTCACTTGTTATAACACCAATGTTACTAAGTTTCTCATCATTAAGATCATCTCCAAACAACAATGGTTCAGCCGCAGTTTTACTTGCTTTTCTGTCTCGATCATGAATCTCAATAACCAAACCTGGTCCAAGGAAAAACTCACGCAATTCCATCGTGTCTATATTACCTGGAATTTAAAGAAAATCTATCTATACATTGTGACATATGAAAGAAAAGATAAGAAAATCCCAATAAGAATCGGCCGGAATCGAAAGCGGTCGGACCAAATACACACTCCTTTCCCTGGTCGGGAAAGAACATCTCACCTTTTTCTCTCCCTTGCCTACCCTGCCCGTGAGATGGTACGGTCTACCGCCTGGGTCTGCCTGTATGTATATCTCTCTTTAACCCCTCTCTCTACGAGAGTAAGTGTAGTGGTGTTTAAATTGTATAAATATTTGCTGTGAAAAATAAAAGTCTAGAGGTCGATTTAATTGTCAAGACATGTTCTATTTCTCTGTCGCTATTGTTGTCACATATATACCCATTTGGCCCTGAACCAGGAGAAAAAACAGATTTTTTTTGCAACGTGCCGGGTAATGTTGTGGTTGCCCGTCGCATCAGGAGTTATTTTGGTGTGACGAATACGCAGTGGGGCTATCTCTATTCCGAGCATAGCATAATTGGGAGCTCGTCCGGGATCTGCACCTCCCACTCGTAACAACATATATAAAGGGCGGTTGTGTTTATGTGTAAGTCCGGAGTAAACTTCGAAAATAAAACTATTAACGACAAAGTAAATATATATACACATTAAATATAATCAGGGCTTGGTTTTTGAGCAAAAATAATGAAGATTTGATTTATATTAGTGAAGATAATTAAAAAATAAGGTTTAAATGATAACAAAATATTTTTTTTGCATTTAATATTGCAAATAGTAGACAATAATTTATATATATATTAATCAGTGTATCTTTAAAATGTGCTGGTTTAAAAAATCGGTGCAATTTGAAACTTAATAAGTTGCATGGCGTCTATATCTCGATAATTAACCTATTTTTCAAGGGAGATAACTAAAATGATAATTATAGAGTAGGTTACCCTTGTTGCTTTTATTGACAATGTAGTGGTATTTTGATTTATATTACTAAATGGTTCTGGTAGGAGATTGGTTGGTTGGTTGGTTTTTGGGTTATTTCATACTGAAGACGTCTCTTCTATTCATTCTTGTTGGATATTCAATTCTTTTAACTCATTTATTTTAAACACATTTTTTAACTCACTTTTTGATCTATGTAACCCTAACAGGTACTACCACTGCGGATCAGAGTGGATCAGAGTATAGCGAGATAGATCCTTGCTGGATACCACATAAAAATCCCCATGTAAAAAAGTCCTTGTGTTAATCCAGCCTCGTGGGAGGTCAGGAAAAGTTGTTTTTTTTAATCTGGGTAGAGGGAGTGACATCACATATAACAATATAATAAGAAATTTTAATTCTATAATTCATTTGAAAAATGACTCTTTTTCTTTCTTTCTTATATTTTTCTATGTAGCATGTCCCTTTTCTTCCCTTTCATTTTTAATAATAAAAACAGAATGATCCATTATTTAGCTGAGGTGACGACACTCTTAAAAAAATAATAGGTGATTAGTTCAATTAATACTCTATTTCAAAATATATTTTTTTAAATACCAAAAAAATAAATGAATAAATAAATAAATAAAGTAATTTAATTAAAATAAAACAACCATATTCAAATTAAAAAAAATTAATTAAAAAAGTAGCCAATTGAATATCAAATTTCAGGTTCATTCTGGTCACATCAGAAGTCATTGCATTTTGGTAATTTTCACCTTTAGTTGGCTAAATTCCTAGCAAATAAGGCAATTAGAGTAACCTCCCTTGACTTTCACTTTGAACTAAGTCGGTAGCCATTTTGAAAGTCTCCATGTGAAATAAACAAATCTTTGAAACTTTTTCGAAAACAATACAACTGCATGCTTTAACACAAAATATCATAAAATGTGTTCTTAATAACAATTAAGTTCATTTCAGATAATGTGCACACACAATTTTATGCTAGGAATTTTAACAACTAAAGGTGAAAATTACCTGCATTTCTTTTAAAAGGTGACCCTATGAATCTCAAGATGATCAACTAGAATCATAAAATTAAAACTTTTATCAAACAAAGAATAATTTCTAACTAACCAGTCAATATAACATTGATGTCATTAAAACTGATTTCTTTTTGATGTGGTTTTCCCAAACTTTTATACGGTTTGTTGCGTAGAAGTTGATATTTCAGGTAGACAGGTTGGCACCTACAAAACAGAAAAGCACAAATATTTTTGACAAAGATTTTTCTCTACTTGATTCTTGTTTTATTCTAGATACATTGATTATAGACTTGTATTTGTTTTACAATTAGAATAATAGATGGACAATCTGAGTTCTTAACAAAATAGAAAAGATTTGTAAATATACTGATCTGACCAATCCATTCACAACAACTAGTGTAACACAAAGTCTTTTCATGTATTGGATTATCATCTGATTTATGGTTCATTGATGCAAGATTTTTGTTTGTATTCTCTGAACTAAAGAATAAAGTCATTTCCAATTTAGTTTACAAGTTAGAAATAATATTGTGGAGTGTGTGTTCTTCTAACTGATTGCTCAAATCAAATCTATAAACTCATTCCTTATTCTGTTTCTCAATCTTTCTCAGCAACATATTAGTATTATTTTCTACATTAGTAGTTGGTTGGTTGCGTTTTAGGGCATGTCAACACTTACTGGGTTATTTTATGCTGAAGATGTTTTTTTTTTTTTTCATTCTTTATGGGTACCAACATTTTTTTCATAAGGGCGATTGGAATGACATTACGAAGTAGAAAATTGCGAAATTTCTAAATAAACAGAAATTACGAAAAACAATCTCCATTTATTTACCATTAACATTTTCTTTTATTGAAAAACTCACGTCGTTTTGATCATTGATGAAGACAAGTGTTTGCGTCACATAATGTGATTGTAAAGAATGCATATTTCTTTCATCTGTCTGCCACTCTCAACTAGGGTTTATTTTAAGGAGAGAGCTTATATTAAAATCATCCTGAAAATTCATGCTAGTTCTTATTTTGCAGATATGTCTTATTTCCAGGTAAACACGGTATGATTTTGTCTTTTCCTTTCCAATATATTCAGTGTTAGGTTATTTGATACCCTAATGCCTTATGAGAAAACGTGAAAAGATTCAAACTAATATCTGTTAATTCTTACAATTCTAAGCTGAAAACACATTGATGTATCAGGTAGCTCAATGTGCAACTGTTATTATGTAACCCCAGTACTACCTGTTTCATAGTCGGTGGGGCCATGTAAACTCAGGAGTGTCAGAGCCATTCCTTTGGGAACTTTAGCACCTGGTAGGGTCACTCAAGGTGGATAGGTCTATTACCCATTGGTATTAGGACCACAACCCTGCCAAAGGGTCCTGACGAAAATTCAAAAGGCATCTCCATCATCATCAGTAATCGACAACTTTTGGTGTACTTGTCAATGTGTCTGGAAAATCGGCGGCAAACAAGGGTATCTCTTACCCTGGCTGGGATATGCATGCAGGGTTTGGGGACCACTTGTGAATTTCCCATTCCCTTATTACTCATACCATGAATTCACCAAAGGGGAATTTGTTGGATGAAGCTGGCTCAACCAAAGCAGTGTAAATGCCATCACATAAACAGAACAGAAACAGAAAATTCAGGGTCAGACAAAATGATCTGACACATTTGTAGGTTAAATAAAAGGCAAATAAAATAAAGAAACAAAAAAGTGTTTTTATTTTCCAAAAGTACATATAATGCCATTTTTCTTATATAATGCCATTATTTTTCGTTTCTTTTTCAGTTGCTGCCATGAATTGGACTGGTGAGCATCGCGCTTTCATTGTGGAAATGTTTATCAACATCATTTTGTATGGATGCATTTGAAGATCATTGTGAAGAATTCTTCGCAAACTTCTTTCGGAAAGTCTAAGAGCCTGTGCACGTTTAAATGTGGAACGGAGTGGAGACTGTTGAACTGAAGCTCTTACCGCTGCCACATTTTCTGGAGTTCTGGCGGTGCGAGGTCGGTCGGTTGATTTTCGTTTCAATGCAGATCCAGTAGCTCTGAAGTTGGTAATCCATAACAAGATCGTGTTTCGAGCTGGTACGGGATCATGTCTACCAAGATTGAAGTGCAAACGGAATGCTCTTTGTGTTGCAGTTACAGATTCGTTTGTTTTGATAAACGTTTCCACAATGAAAGCGCGATGCTCTCCAGTCCAATTCATGGCAGCAACTGAAAAAGAAACGAAAAACAATGGCATTATAAAGAAACAAAACAAAATGGCATTATATGAGAAAAATGGTATTATATGTACTTTTGGAAAATAAAAACACTTTTTTGTTTTTTTACTTCATTTGCATTTCATTAAACCTACAAATGTGTCAGATCATTTTGCCTGACCCTGTACATCACTCAAAAGAGAAAAAAAAAGAAAAGAAAAAAGAAAAGAAAAGAATAAGACTTACTTGGCTTTTAATTCTGAGTAATCATTACCATTTTCATCACTGCTTGCTGGCATGTCTTTGACAGAATGGATTGTAATGACCATTGGATTCAATTGTTTCTTTTGTTCTTCAGACAATAAACTTTTATTGAGAGTCACACTAGCTAATAAATCAACCAATCCATCCAATGACTTCTCCAATTGTTTTGTGATTGAACATTTATCTGAATAAAAATCAAATCATTATCATTCTCTCAAAAAAGAATTACAATTTTTACTTGGCCAATTTTCTTGCAGCCTTCACCCACCACCCCTAAAAATAACTAAATTAAATTACCACAACCAGAAAATTTGGCAACACTACGTGTGACATGTGGAACACTATACAGCAGTTTCAACTTTATTAGATCTCATCAGCAGTGTATACCACAATCACTTGAGATCGAACCAGCAACCACAAAATCAAGAGTTGAAACTCTACCTCTGAGCCAACAGTCCACACCACACACAGGGATCGCCAAATCAGCTTGTCGTGATAATCTTAATTTGTCTTGTCGCACATCATCTAACATTATAGATGACAAAGTCACCTCTAGAGCCACATCTTCCCAAGTCTGTGGTCTGTATCGATAAGATCCAACATCGTGGTCAAGGAAATAGAGAATTTGTAAATAAGATCTTTTTTATATAAGGCGTGTATAAAAAGCCCACTTCTACTTATAGACTCGGCAAGAGCCATGTGATCTCTCTTGGCCAATCACTGGCAGTACTCTGCTGCTGATATAATACTTATACCGGCTGTACTGGCCATAACTACTCATAATTACTTTGTCTTTCGTGGACGACGGACATAGGATTAAATCACTGAACCTTTAACAATAGTCCGAGAAAATCCAAATAATCCAAATTATGAAACTTCATCTCAAAAATTCCCACCAATATCTTTATCTTTAGTTAACTTGTCACAGAAAATTGTTCTCCCTAAAATCTAAAGAATGAATTCTTTGAAAATGGTTTTGGAATCGTCAAACAAAATGGAAACTTACCTGAAAAGAAATATTGTAATTTGATTGGAACTTTCGTACTAGGTGTATCTTTGTGGGTTGAATATCCTAAAAGAAAAGAAAAATACATCTTTTGCAAACCAAGAATTTCATATTCAAATATCTAAAATTTAAAAAAAGAATAAGATTGAAATAATAACTAGCAGGACCTGTGGACATACCACAGTATGACAATTTAATTATTTCAACATTTGATATGTTTACTTAAGAGCTATTCTAAAATAGTTCAGTATGTAAAAAGTATAATAATCTTGATTTAACTCTCTCTCTCACAGCAATACTGTTGGTATAATAATCATATAGGTTCTAGGGCTTGACGGGACCAGATGATTGATTGGAATGGGGACCTTTCCAATCGACCTAGCCCAAGTAAGGATCAAAGTGGAGTGTAGTATGTCATAGATTGCTCAGCCACCAGGATTCCGTCCATAAGCATCACGGGTCGCCACCCAAGGCTTACAGATGGCCCAATTGGAAGGAAGTCTTATTCCTCAACAGAGGTGCAGTTGGCGTATCATACAGTCCCAGCCGACCTAAATGAATAAGGAAGTTTAATACCTAGCTCCTTTAAATTGTTACTTATTTTAGGGCTAAAAAAGAAAATAAACAAATCTATTTTTATCAATTTAACGCAACAAGCAATTGAATTTAACTTTTTGTCATATAACAAAAAGTTTTTGAAAAAAAATATTTCAAAACACTCAAGTTTAGGAATACATTAAAAAATGATATTTTAAATGTAAACAAAAAGAAAAATATTTTCTAAAACAAACAAACATTGTACTATACAAATTATCAGCGATTTCTAAAATTTGATTAATCATATTCTCCAGTTTTTTCTTTCTCACTCTCTCTTTGGTGTTCCTAATTTTTTTATAGTCTGGTCATCAACCAGGTACTTTTGCTAGTATATATATATATATATATATATATATATATATATACAGGATGTTTGGGATAAATTTGACATATTTATTTTTGGTTATTTTTCTCCGTAGGTTGGAGGTATTAACGCACACCACACATCATTTAAAAGCTTGGACTCTTCTTCATTAATACACATGATGACAGATAGAATGGATGACTGGAACCCAGCTGAATCATGGAAGAGAATAACTTGTGTCATGATGATCTGTACCGTTCATTAAAATAAGGTTATTATGGTTGCTGCCCAATGCTCCCTGAACACTGTAAAAATAATCAGGCATGAACTTTAGAATTGCAATGGAGACTACGAGGCTGTGGCTAGAAGAAAGCAACATAACAGATGATCTAATTGCATTTGTACAGCAAAATTCCTCGAATATCTGCAGAAGAAAATGTTGGTGGACTGTCAGATGCCTATGTGGAGTTGCTAAACACTGTAGCCAAGCCCTGGATAACAATGGTCGTCAATGGTAGGTTATGTGTATGGCAGAAGGATTCGGCCCCCTGCCACACCTCAAGGAAAAGTAAAAAATGGTTGTCGGCAAATGTTTACGACTACACCAGTCCCAATGTTTGGCCTCTGAACTCCCCAGATCTTAACCCCATGGATTATTATGTATATGGTACTGTTGAGAAAGACACCAATCGCCATGCCAGTACTACAAAAGCCTAGTTAATTGACAGAATTAAGGTAGTTTTTTAGACCCTTCCAGGGAAACTATAATATCAGCTTGCTCCAGGTTTTGGAACAGGGTTGAGGCTGTGATCGACGCTAATGGCGTTATTTTGAGTGAAACTTGTTGACAGCAGTGTAATTTCTGTGCCAGTTGAATTTCTTTACAATCCATTAAATTTTGTAGTTATCAAGCACTTTTTCTTTTTCCTTATGAAACTGTCAAATTTTTCCCAATCACCCTGTATATATACATATACACACATTAAATATCATTGATTCCTTCTTTTTGTGCCAAAAATTATGGAGATTTAATTTATATTTGAAGATATTTAAAAATTAAAATATATATAGAAATAGCATTGAAATTCTAATAAAAAATGTCTAGCATTTGTAAATCTCAAAAGTACATCAATATGCCAGCGTTCTCTGCCCCCAATCTACCCAGGTGATGGTGGTAGCCACTTCTAGTAAAATAATAAAATCCAAACTTACTTCTTAGATTATTTGACAAGTTTGATTCGGGTTTTGCCAATGTAATAGATGACAATTTACTTTTGACACTGTCCAATTGAAGTTCACTGAAATATGACAATATATTATTTTATTTAGAATTGCATTTTATTACAAAATAGAATTTAATCAAACCATTCTTTTCATTATTCAGTTTTCATCAAATTATAATATTTATTGGATTAAAAACAATATTTTTACCTCGAAGTATCGTAAATTTATTCTCAAAATATAACAACATAGTCAAATGTTTATGCTTTAAGAAATTAGACCATTACAAAAGTCTATGTACAAAAAATAGGAATGATTTTTTTACAAGGATTTTCAGTACATTAAGATTAGATTATAATTCATTTCTACTGTAAAGTTATCTATAATTGATGTCTATAGTAAAATTATTTATAATGCATATCTAAAGTAAAATTATTTATGATGTATTTCTAGAGTAAAATTATTTATAATGCATGTTATAGTAAATTCACCTATAATGCATTTCTATAGTAAAATCATTTGTAATGCTTTTTAGTAAAATTATTTACAATGCATTTGATAGTTAAATTATTAATAATGCATTTGATAGTAAAATTATGTATAATGCATTTCTATAGTAAAATTATTTTAATACATTTCTATAGTAAAATTATATATAATGCATTTCTATATTTCTATAGTAAAATTATATATAATGCATTTCTATAGTAAAATTATGTATAATGCATTTCTATAGTAAAATTATTTATAATACATTTCTATAGTAAAAATCATTTATAATGAATTTCTATAGTAAAATCCCTTGTGATGCATGAAACAATTCAAACAACTGAAGATATTTCAAATATAAACATTGATCATAAATCTCCCCCCAAAATACCGACCTTTCATTTACTGTAATGTTTGATAAACTTTCAGCTTTACGTCTTGGAGATTTCTGATTTTCTGAAATATGACAAACATAGGAAAAATATTTTCTTATTCAAATCATGACTAGCAACAACATCAACAAAAAAAAACGCCCTCAGGGCAGTCTAAAGATAAATTTTTCAAAGATATTGCCTGTGTGGGTGGGAGTTAAAAATTCAATATCGGTGTGTGGTGTGTGGGCATTGTAATTAGTTAGCAAAATCATCAAATTTATTAAAGGAGTTAAAACAAAAAAATAATTTGAAATGGAAACTTAGTTCTGTCCCCCTCAAATAAAATCTTGCATGCATCTATTAATTATTGGTTATTTCCTATTTGAGTAACATGAGGGACCCACAAAAAAACAGAACCCAATTTATTTATTTTCCCATTAAACTAACCTTAAACCCCAACCCTAACCCTTGTTGGACTTAAACTTAAAAAAAAAAATTAAAATTAAAATTAACAGTTTAATTACAAAATTTGTGGGTTCTGTTTTTTCTGGGTCACCCTGTAATATTATGTTACTCAACTAGGGGGGGTTAGGGTTAAGGTTTAGGGTTAGGCTTAGGGTTAGTTTAATGGGAAAATAAATAATTTGGGTTCTGTTTTTTCTGGGTCACCTTGTAATATCATGTTACTCAACTAGGAAATAACCTAATTATTAATCAGATAATTATTTTGAATATATTGCACATAAATTTTACACATTTATTTATTTGTAAAATTTTTTGTTAACTTCTTACTAAAAAAGGGCGAGAGTAAAAAACAATTTTAAAAATTGGTTACTCAAATTTTGAGTGTATATAACACAAGAATATTGTGACGTAAGCTGTGACATAGTTTTGGTTACAGACAGGAATACACACAATCTCCATTATTAATAGAGATGAATAAAACGATTTGAATTCTTTAGGGAATAATGTTTGGCACAAGATTTGAAGTGTTGAGCACCCAGTGAGCAAGTTGGCTAGTTTATTCGAAAACTAAAAAAGAGGAAGTGTATTTTTTAAGTTAAATTTGTAGTCATATCATGTGTCATTTACTAAGATGACCTATTTTGGCTCAAGCTTAAAAGTGTTAACCCCTACCCTACTCACCATATTGAAATTTAGCTCAGTCGGTAGAGCACCTAGCTAGGAACCACAAGGTTCAATACTGACCCTAACAAACTCAGCATATGAGCAGAAAAGGGATCTGTGCGGTAAAGTGAAGAGCTGAGGGTAGGTGTGGTACTCTGCTTCAGATGCCAAAACAATCTCCTTGGTCTAGTGTTAGTGGAAAGGAGACAGACTCCCTTGCTGTTTGGCTTATACCGACTTTACATCACCCTGACGACTTTACTTACTTATAATTTGAGTATTGGAACTTCTATTATTACAGGGTTTACTATTAATTGAATGTAAATGAACAAAAGAAATGACCTCCTTTTTATAGTAAAGTTTTGCTAATATAGACATCTTATTATAATGGAGATTGTGTGTTTTTCTGTCTGTAACCAAAACTATATTGCTGTTACATAATCAATGCGGTTGCATAAGATTATTGTCAATCCCCTGTATTTCTGAAGGGATGGCCCTTTTCATGTCACGGGCGGGACTTTCCATGGAATAGGACAGAAAGCCGCGAAATACATGAAGTCATGTGGGACCTGGTTGGGTCTTAGTTTCAGTTAGACGTCAGGCAGAGAAGATGTCCTGCCTTAACTGGAACTCACTGCATACGCGCTATGTTAGTCAGATGTTTAGTTACATGAAATCTTTAGTTAAGTAAATAAAAGCTTACGAAAATAACACGGTTTTGTGGTTGGTGAATGTCTTGGTAACAAGACTGATCTAGAAGAAGAAATGAGTTAAGTGCGACCGACCACCAAGACGCTAGAGTCCAGACGCTAGAAGAGATGTTAGAAGAGACGCTAGAAGAACTTAAGATATCAAAGACGCCAGAAGAAGAATAGAAGTAAGTAAGGAAAGAGATATACAACATTACTACTCAAGTCACAATTCCCTTAGTTATTTACATTACATTCTCCATGATATTATTTTTATTTATACCTCAATTATTAATAAAATTGTTTAACATTATTAATATTGTTGACCATATCTACATGATATTTGCCACATACCCCACGTGTACAGGTTAGGCACAAGACCCCATTAATGTTGGACCACCTACAAGCCGTGACTTATGGGTGGTGGGTTCAAAAATGCATTGATCTCGTCAGCATTCCCCCTCATGGGGGGCACCTCAGGGACTGGGCAATAAACCCAGCCCTGCCCCTTTATTAGCAGACGAGTCATTTTATGAATCACCTGTCTTACGCAGTTATATCTACATGCAATTGTATTTATATATACAACAAAATAGCGGTTATCCATGTGAATGGAAGGCTAATTTGTATATTGATATTAAAAATTTTATTTTGATAAATATGTGCTGAGTATTATTGATTTCTAATTGTTTGGTTTTATCTTAATGAATATGAGCAAAAATCTCTGGGATAAATCTTAAAAGAAATCCATCAACAAGAAGAAATAATTAATTTTATTCTTTACTTCCTATTTTAACTAAATAGTTAAATTAGGAAAATTTAGCAATGAAAGACATGAGTGATGGAAGAGTAAGTTTCAGTTGTTCTATTTTTCGATGTTTAAAATCTTTTCATCTACATTCTTATTTAGTTTTATTAGCCTTTCTGATTTGATATAATATCTTATTATATTAAAACTTAAATACCTACACCCAGAGGGTGCATATATTTGCTCGTCTTACCAAAATAACATTTCTTGCTATTTAGTGTTTTTCATATTTTCATATTTACATACTGTCGGATTTATTTCCGACTCTCTCTCTCTCTCTCTCTCTCTCTCTCTCTCCACACACACGCACACACACACACACACACACACACACACACACACACACACACACATATATATATATATATGTTGGAGAGGCTCCCTCCAATCAATAGGCTGGTCATGTCAAACTATAGCACCTATATGATTGCCCCAACCCTATTGCCCTTATGGCAAGCTCCAAGCCTTTTTTATCATATATGTGTTAGAAGGTAGTGGCTGAGGGTCTTCTTGTCCTAAGAATGACGTTAAATTCTATCTGATGGTGAGGTTCCAGTTCTAGAGCACCCTTTGATCACCATTGCTCCCAGGTCCACTCTGACCCGGAGTGGTAGTACCTGTTAGGGTCCCATCTATGGGTTAAATAGAAAAGAAAATTGTTTCTAGAAATTGTTTAAAAAAAAACTTTCTCCCCAAACTATCACTTATAACAAACTTGAACTTTACCCTATAAACTTATCCTTAAACTGATTCCCAATCCACTTAGCAACAAACAACTGTAAACAACCTACCGTCAAAATCAATAAAAATCCTTGAAAAAAAGACATAACAATAAATTTGATCATCCTCACAATCTACTGCTTGGCATAAAATAACCCTAAATGGGTTGATATGCTGTTAAAATCAATCAATCAATAAATCAGATTAAATAGAGAGTGTTACCAGCAGAAGTGTAACCTTCTGGTGTGAATATGTTCCGTTGTTCTTGATTCAACCATTCTTTCTGAAAATTAACTTGTTTTTTGCCGTCTCCCTCATCGATGTCAACTACAATAAATAAATAGAGAAAATAATCAAAAGCTAAAAAAAAACAACAAACAAACAAAGTTTTTTAGTCCTCAAATCATGGCCCAATAATAACTGCATTTCTATAGTAAAATCATTGGACCATATTACCTTTAGGCACACTTTTTTGATCTTGATTAAGAAGGAACATATTTTTCATTTACATCGTCAATATCTGATTGTTTGTTAGGGGTTAGGATTAGGGTTAGGGTTAGGGGTTAGGGGTTAGTTTTATAATTTTTTTTTTAAATCTAAAAATCAGATGTTAAAATAACCGGATATTGACGGTGTAAATGAAAAACATGTCCTTTCTTAATCGAGATCAAGAAGGGGTGCCTAAAGGTCATATGGTCCAAATTATTTATAATGCATTTTATAGTAAATTTACCTATAATGCATTTCTATAGTAAAATCATTTATAATGCATTTTTAAAGTAAAATCATTTGCATTTTATAGTAAAATTATTAATGATACATTTCTATAGTAAAATGTTGTCTTCATCCTTTTTTAAAAATTTTTCTTCAAAAATGTAATAATAAAAGATTGTAAACAAACTAACAAAAAAAAAAAAATAGTTATAAAAATTACACAGATATACAAAACAAACACTAGTAAAAAAAGAAAAAAAGACAAACTTACCAACAGTTTCTTTATGATTTCAAGTTATATCACAAAAAAATAGTTAAACCTTTTCAATGTGAAATGTATTCCTTAGTCATGGTAGGCAATGATAATGATGATGCTACAGAGAAGCAGTATTTCTCGAGGAGGACTTAAAATTCTGCACTGAATGAAGTTCAAAAACATATGGTAAAATGTTTTTTTTAAAAAAAGGCTATGGTCAAAAGATAATTTTTTAATAACAATATTTTGTTTACAATCTTTTATTATTACAATTCTCAGCCTGCTTAGTGGCATGAGGGGCCGTATATATAAGTGGGTCGTGGTCAAATATACATCTCCCTTTTTTTTTTCTTGTAAAATATAAACAAGAAATATTTCAAAAGTTAATCTTTTTATTGTCTAGCACTTTACTCTGATGGGTTAGTATATGTATAAGGCTTGGTACTTAATGTGATCCCCATGAGGATTAATGAGGTACAAAAATAAAATTATAAGGGAAAGGCACACATACAATTTACCATGTTTATTGCATGTAACCAACAAAAACAATGTTATACACAAATACTAAGTTGTATTTACAGTTATGTCTCCTTCACTAAGGGGGTTCCCTGAATGTTCTTAGGCGGTCATAATTCCTCACTGAGGGGGTATGCTTCATAGTCCCTTAACAGCTGACATCAGGAGCCAGGAGCTAAGTAATCTTTTCAGTCTTATCACCCAGAATAGAATGAATTCTCCTGGCCCTCTAAGACTTCCTGTCTCTTGACACAGAAGAGTTCCTACAAACCCTACAACTCTATGTCAAGTTGCTATGTAACCCAGTACTACCTGTTTCATAGTCGGATCATCGGCAACTAAACCAGTAACCCCACAGATTTTGTCTGGTGAGGAGGGTGACTAGACACCCTACAGAACGAAAACACAAAACCTTTAAAAGGGCAGAGGAATCTCATTGGCCATATAGCACATTATTTTTAAGTCCAACCCATCCTTGTTGTGGTAGGGTCGTGTAAATTTGGCAACTTTCAGAGCTATGCCACCAGGAAGTTAAGTTTCTGATTGGGTCACCGAAGGCAGACAGGTCTGGCATCCAGTGTTATTAAGGTCTCAACCCCACTGAAGGGGCTCTGGTGAAAATCCAAAGGACATCTTTATCATTGTCAGGAACCAACAGCTTTTAGTGTACTTGTCATTGCGTCTGTGGAAAATCTGCCGCAAACAAGGGCATCTCGTTCTCCTGACCAGGATATGCATGAGGGGTTTAGGGACTGCTTGTAAATTTACTATTCCCCTGTTACTCCTTCCATCAATTCACCACTAGAATTGTGATTTGAACTTGGTGGTAAAACATTTACATTTTGATTTAAGTTTATCATTTAAATCATGAAGTTAAGTTGTAAATTTCATAATCACATGATTAACCGTTATGTAATTGTGGCACTTTGTCATAATGTTTCGGTATATATATACGTACATAATACAAAGTTTGTAGGATACAAGTGGTAAACTTACTTTTTATCCATCGAGGTTTGTCAAATCGAGTTCGACTCATTAATTTTTCTTTAGAATTCCAGATATTAATTTCAATTGGGAAGTCAAAGAGTTGAAGCAATAGATCATTTGTGATATCAACCTCAAAACTGGAATGAACAAATAAACCATACTTTAAAATGCATTATATATATATATATATATATATTATATATATATATATATATATGACTGATTTTTAGCAAGAAATAGAAATATTTAAAATTTTAAACAAAAATTCTCAAAGGGCATGTATCACGTTCTTGACCAATTTTTAACGAATTTTAGCAAGAAAGAGAAATATTTGTAATTAATTTTAGTAATAATATATAAATATTGACATTGTAAGTCAGGGGGTAATTTCCTATAACTCCAACATAAACAAAGGGGAATCACTCTTGACTGATAAATCATTTATTTATTTTCCCATTACACTAACCCTAATCTAACCCTAACCCTAACCCCTTCTTTTTTTTTCCTAGTAGATCAATAAATGAATAAATAATTTATCAGTCAAGAGTGGTTCCCCTTTGTTTATGTTGGAGTTATAAGAAATAACCAGTTAGGGTTATAAAGAATATAAAAGTGTTCAATGCATTAATAGAGCAGAGTTAGTAGAAAGGTAGATAGATAGATAAACTGCTTAAGTTTCTAATTTCAATTTTAACACTTCAATCATCCAATCATTCAACCTTAAAAAAAACATCATTTTCATTATTCTATTTTTTATAACATGAATACACAAAGCATATATGAAATCCTTATAACTCAATATATATATATACAGGGTGTTCGGGATAAATTTGACATATTTATATTTGGTTATTTTTCTCCATAGGTTGGAGTATTGACGCACATACACATCATTTAAAAGCTTTGACTCTTCTTCATTCATATACGTGATGACAGATAGAATGGATGACTGGAACCCACCTAAATCATGGAAGAAAATAACTTGTATCATGATGATCTGCACTGGCCATCAAAATAAGGAGATTATGGTTGCTGCCCAATGCTCCCTGAACACTGTAAAAACAATCAGGCATGAACTGGAGAATTGCAATGGAGACTACGAGGCTGTGGCTAGAAGAAAGCAACATAACAGTCGATCTGATTGCGTTCGTACAGCAGAATTCCTTGAAAATATGCAGAAAAAAGTGTTGGAAGGACCCTGGCATTGGAATTTGGGCTTTGTCATGTGAATTGAATGTTTCAGCCTCTACCATGAAGCTTGCACTCAATGAGACCTTTGCTACTACTCACACAAGCATCGCAAAGGTGGACTGCTCCCAGAAAAGGCCCATAAAAATCATCTGACAAAGGTGAAGAAACTTCTGAGCAAAGTGAAACATCCTGCTAAATCACAAACAATCTGGTTCTTTTCCGATGAGAAAAACTTTTGTCAAGATCAAAAGCACAACACACAGAATAACAGATAGTTTGCATACAGTCCAAATGACACTCCTTGTGTCATGCAGACTAAATTTCCCCAAACTGTGATGGTTTTTGGATGTGTTTCCTCTGAGGGTGATGTGATGCCTCCACATTTTTTCAGAGAGGGTATCAGGTTGAATTCAGATGCCTACATGGAGTTGCTAAACACTGTAGTCAAGCCCTGGATAACAAGAGTAGCCAATGGTAGGCTATATGTATGGCAGCAGGAATTCGGCCCTCTGCCACACCTCTGGGAAAAGTCAAAATGGTTGTCGGCGAATTTTTACGACTACACCAGTCCCAATGTTTGGCCTCCAAACTCCCCAGATCTTAACCCTATGGATTATTATGTATGTGACGTTGTTGAGAAAGACACCAATCGCCGTGCCAGTACTACAAAAGCCCAGTTAATCGACAGAATTGAGGTAGTTTTTGAGACCCTTCCCAGGGAAACTGTAGTATCAGCTTGCTCTAGGTTCCGGAGCAGGATTGAGGTTGTGATCGAACTAATGGCAGTTATTTCAGTGAAACTTGTTGAGAGTAGTGTAATTTCCGTGCCTGTTGAATTTCTTTACAATCCATTAAATTTTGTTGTTACCAAGCACTTTTTCTTTTTCCTTATGAAACTGTCAAATTTATCCTGAACACCCTGTATATATATATATATATCAAACTTTCTTGAGTTTAAGGAATTCTCTTATATTGATGAGTAACTATTAAAAGAAAACTTATTTTTGACTGAGTAATGAAAGGACTTACATCTGGTTCCAAATTACCCAGTGTATGCGACCATCAAAATAATATTTAACAGTTTTTGTCTCATTCTTATCAGTAAAAACACGAGCAAAGTTGTTGTAGGGGACAATATCTATTTGCACAGGCTCATCATCAGTTGGAAGAAGTCGGAATTCTGTGTGATAGTACCCCAGGGGTATGGGAACCTCATTTTTTGGTTTCTTGTCGATTGAATATGTGGATGACGAGAAAAATTGTTCTGTAGAAAATAAAAAAAAAAAAAAACATCAACAAATGAATCAACAAAAAAGAATAAAAATATTTTTTTCTTAAATCAGAAACATTAAAAAAAATCTATTATTTTGAGGAAAAGGGTTAAAAAAAAGGTTGATAACCTCTGATTAAGATGAATGTAATCAAATCTCAATATAATTTGTTTTAGTGCAACTCGGTATTGTAGAATAAACATCATACCCATCTTCCCAGGAAGACTGTGACTAGCGTTCAGTCACCAGACTAGAAAATAAAAACAAGACAAGATGTAGCCAAATACAAGTTCTGTATTAACTGCCAGAAAACTGTCAAGTATTTGGTATATATGGATAAAAAATATCCACATTGGAACCATCAGCCAATGAGAATCCTGGGAATGGACTTTGCCATGCTACACAGTAGAATAGCCCAACTTGCTATTTAAACCACTTACCAAGTCTGGATTCAGAGAAAAAGATTCAACTTGCACCACTCAACATAAATTTCTACAAGTTTGCACAATTATCTGTATCTTTCTGTATATGCAGCAATGTGAAGGTATGAGGGTCACCCAAAAAGTAAGGTCTCTAAAGCACTGAGGATGCATGAAAACTGTTCGTACGGCTATTGACAACACTGTTGTGTCGGTTGTGCATGTGCCTGCACCTGCTGCATGCGCCTACATATGCCACACTCAGTCTTGGTTTGACGATCGTTTCTGATGGAGCTCCCAATTGACACTACTGCCAAGTGAGAGGTTCACACAGTTATTCGGTTTTAGAATGCAAAAGGCATTAAACTGATTGAAATTCATCGCCAATTAATGGAAGTGCATGGCGAGTCATGTATGGATATCAAAAACTTCCACAAGTGGTGTAGGAGGTGTGCAACAATGATGAGATTCAATACTTCCTCAACGACTTGGCAGCAAGCTGGTATGCCATGGGTATACAAAAATGCAACAGCACTCACAAAAATGTATCGACTGAAATGGGGATTATGTAGAAGAATAGATACATGTTCAAGGTTATTTCCTAGTTGAGTTACATGATATTACAGGATGACCCAGAAAAAACAGAACCCAAATTATTTATTTTCCCATTAAACTAACCCTAAACCCCAACCCTAACCCTACCCCCCTCCAGTTAAAATTAATAGCTTTTTGTAGTAAGAGAAGAGACCTACCTTGTGCAACACGGTGTGACAGAGACTACGAGGTGAGTGGTGGGTGTGAAGGCTTGCCGTATTCTTGAAGGAAGCAGGCTAGGCTTTGCTTGGCGTGTAGGACTGACCTAGAATCGACCCGCGCCCTTCAGAATGCGAAAGGGTGACACATTGGCGCGGGCACCGGCGTCGAGATGCCACAGTCCTGTATGTGAGCGCAAGGTGCCCGGATGATAGCTGCGAGCATTCCGATGGATGGGATTGGGTTGACAATCCCATGTGTGGGGCACAGACGCCCGGCTGATAGAGGGAAATGCTGTATAAGTAGAAGGCAACACCCAGAAGTGGGGTGACGGCAGTAACGAGTGTTGCAACATTAGCTGCTAAGGATTGTGACGACGATGAACATTACCTGCTAAGGATTGTGGTGACGACGACGTCGGTGTTTTAGCCTGCGAGAAGGCGTTGGACTTGCTTCTTTTTTGTGACCCCCCTCAACAAAGACCTGTTGAGTTAAATATTTATTTTTCCCCCTCTATTTTTTTCCTTCTAGAGACTGTTTTATTACGAAATTTGTGGGTTCTGTTTTTTATGAGTCACCCTGTAATATCATGTTACTCAACTAGGGGGGGGTTATGGTTAGGGTTTAGGGTTAGTGTTAGGGTTGTGGTTTAGGGTTAGTTTAATGGGAAAATAAATAAATAATTTGGGTTTTATTTTTTTCTGGGTCACCCTGTAATATCATGTTACTCAACTAGGAAATAACCCATGTTCAAACATTAAAATGATGTAAACATCATTGAAAATAAATAATAAACGTTTCTGTGATTTCTAAATATTTTGGAGACCTTACTTTTGGGATTACCCTCATATGTATTGTGAATATACACACACACACACACTCACATAATTGACCTTTGTATATTTATACTAGAAGCAGCTACTCAATATCTCTCGGGTAGAAGGGGAGCAAAAAGAAACTGATTTGTTTACTTTTGAGATTTACAAATACTGGACATTTTAAGTAGAATTTCAATGCTATTTCTATGTAGATTTTAATTTTCAAATATCTTTGATATATAAATCAAATCTTCATAATCTTTGCAAAAAAAGCAAGAACTGGTGATATTTAATCTGTGTATATATTTACTTTGTCATTAATTGTTTTATTTTCGTAATTTCATCCAGAAATACATACACACCAACTGCCCTTTATATATGTAGAGATTTATGGAGACGTATGGTGGAGTGGTTAGGAAATGGGCATGACAAGACAGGTTCAAATCCTGGATGAGGCTGTTTGCATTTCACATTGCGCTAATGCCCTTGGGAAAGATACGCATCAAACTACTCTCCCTCCAGCTATGGGTAAATAATAGGGTAGACTGGACTCTTTAACCTTGGTATGGCAACCAGTCTAGGAGAAGGAAAACTCTGATTTCAAACCTGTTAAACTCTGATATATATATATATATATATATATATAGGTAATCTACAGATACTGTTTTGTTGTTTTACATCTCATCAGTGTGGCTAGACAAAGCAACTACTTCTGACCAGGAGCAAAAGACAATTAACTTTTAATCAGTCCAGCTCCTTAAGCTCTCAATCATCGACATCTGCCATTAAGAAGCAGTGTTTTAACTGATAAATACATACATCGGTGTATATTTTTTATGATCACCAGAGAGATCAAATTTGTAAACAACAGACGATCATTGCTTTATTACGTTAGCGGTTAAAGTCAATTAAAATCACTCCTAGAGAGCTCTACCGGGTTTTGGAAGCATATAAGTCATCCACACACACACACACACACATACACACACACACACACACACATATATATATATATATATATATATATATAAAGTAAGTAAAGTCATCGGGGCGGCCTAAAGTCGGTATCAGCCAATCAGTGAGGGAGTCTATCCCCTTTTCACTTGCACTAGACCAAGGAGATTATTTTAGCATCTGAGGTGGAGCACCACACCTATCATCTTTACAGATCCCTGTGCTACTCATACGCTGAGTTGGCGAGGACCGGTATCGAACTAGGAACCTTGTGGTTTCTAGCTGAACGCTCTACTGACTGAGCTAACCCGGCCCCTTATATATATATATATATATATATATATATATATCAATGTTTTAAGAACAAATTACATTAATGTAGTTCAAAATCATCCAAAAATTCTCTAAAACAGATCTACTTAGATGGAATTCCAACAGGTTCTACCACACTGGGTGGATTAAAACAAAGAAGTCGTTTTTTGCAACCAGTTATATAGTTTCAATAATTCCTACCTAATAGATATTAATAGATAGGCTAGCTAACCAGTCTAGGAGAAGGAAAACTCTAAATTCAATCCTGTTAAACTTTGCTTAAGAAATTGACCTTGTGTCACATCCTGCTCATGTGGAGGGGTTGGTAAATACTTATATGTATAGATTAATGAAGAGTTCAATGTATATTTCTCCGTTGCCTGTTTTCCCTTGCCAAATACTCGACAGCCATCAGCTGAAGATGATTTTGTTCAGCTATTCAATGTTTACTGATCATTTTGATTTGAGACTCTAGACATGTTTAATATCAACAAGTGAAATCAACAAAGAGAGATACTTGATAATGCCAGGGTAATCACTACCTGTCAAATGAAAGTAAAGGTTGGACGGAAACTAGTACAACGCCCCCCCTCCACCGCGGACCTCCACTAACATAGCAACCCTCCCCCTCACTCTCCATTTGCTCCCCCTCCCTCCCGAACAATGATTGAGTGTTTTTTTAAACTGTCAAAAGAAATAAAAGAAGCGAAAAGTAAACTAAATATGCCAAGACCTTTAAACATTAAAAACCAAAGAAAAACAGATCAAACTAAAGAAGACGAGTTGCGCTTGGTGTGAATTACAAACAGAAATCTTTACAAGTATTAACTCATCTTAATTTCATTGTTTGATAAGAAGACTGGATTGATTGGTTGGGTGGATTTTATGGCATGTCAATGCTTGTTGGGTTATTTTATGCTAAAGAGGTTTTGTTTTATTCATTCTTAAGAGTATTCAATTTTTTTAAAACTCATTTTATTTACACACATTTTTTTAAAACTCATTTTTTTTCTATTTAGCCCATAGGTGGGTTGGTCAGTTGGTTGGTTGGCTGGTTGTTGGTTGGGTTTTTATGGCATGTCAACCCTTGTTGGGTTATTTTATGCTAAAGAGGTTTTGTTTTATTCATTCTTGATGAGTATTCAATTTTTTTTTAAAACTCAATTTATTTACACACATTTTTTAAAACTCATTTTTTTTCTATCTTTCGTTATTTAGCCATAGGTGGGTTGGTCAGTGGTTGGTTGGCTGGTTTGTTGGTTGGGTTTTATGGCATGTCAACCCTGTTGGGTTATTTATGCTTAAGAGGTTTTGTTTTATTTCATTCTTGATGAGTAATTCAATTTGTTAAAAAAACTCATTTCTTTCTATTTAGAATCACAGGTGGGTTGGTCAGTCAAGCTGGTGGTTGCGTTTATGGCATTCAACACTTGTTGGGTTTTTATGCTGAAGACGTTTTTATTATACTCATTCTTGACTGGGTACTTCCCAATTTTTTTTTAAATCAATTTTTTAAATGCGTTTTAGATCAAATTTCTTTCTATTATACCCATAGATGGGACCCTATCAGGTAGTAGCCACCAGGCTCAAGTGGAGCCTGGGAGCAATGGGTGATGAATAAGCATTCACATTCAGGTATTCCAACCTGTGTCAGGTCACTCAATATACTATACTGGTACTATCTAACTCATCTACCTGTTTCATAGGTCAGATCATTGGCAACTAAACAGTAACCCCATAGATCTTGTCTGATGAGGAGGGTGGCTAGTAACACTGTGGAACAAAAACAAGACCTGTAAAAGGGCGGAAGAAACACTCAATGGATACCTAGCACATTTATTCTAAATCCAAACCTCATCGTCCCTGGCAAGGCTGTGTAAACTTGGTCGTATCAGAGCGATGCAGTCAGGAAATTGTAAGTTGTGGTAGGGTCACCAAGGTGGACAGGTCTTGGCAACCCAGAGTGGTATTAGGGTCACACAACGCCGGCCCAATCGATTCTTCGAGTAGTGTCTCCACCCAATGTCAGGAATAAATGGCTTTTCGCATATTTATCACTGCATTTGTGCAAATCTGTGACAAATAGGGCACCCCCTTACCTGACTGAGATACTTTGGGGACCCCTTGTGATTTTCGATTCTCTTTGATATTTTCCATGAATTCTCCTCAGGTGAATTCATTGGCCCAACTGACCCAGGGTGAATGCCAAAACTTAACAGAAGTTGTGTTTATTACAGTTCACTTTCAGACTAGTAATCTTGGGAAGGTATGGACCTCCTCATCTTGAGGTGTGTGGTGTAATGGTTTATAGTCATAGGGAATGGACATGGTGAGATGTGTTCCAAAATCCTGGATGTGGCTGTCTGCATTCCCATTGGCGCTATATTTACCCTTGGGAAAGGTATTCATCGAAGTATTCTCCTCCATCTAATAGTGGGAAAGACTGGGCCTCTTTAACCTTCATACATCAGCCAGTATAAAAGAAAGAAAACTGAATTTAAACCAAAGGGGACTCTCTGCTCGTTAGAGCAAAAACTACTTTTTAGAGTCTTGCCACTTTTTCAAATTTTACCAATGTTTGAGTTTAAATAGTATCACTATGTTTTTCTACAAAGTTATCTTTTGGCTTTAAGTACCAATAAAAGGTTGATATGCCTTTAAACAAGAAACCAACCAACCCTTTGGATAGAAGCATGTTTTGTTGATTTCATAAAATTGATTTTTTTTTCACCAGTTTATTGTAAATGATTTTATTTAACTCTTATTATAAATGAGGTATTTGTGTGTGTCTATAACCGAAACTACATCGCCTACTCAAATCATAATTCCCTATTTATTTACATTACATTTTCCATGATTTTATTTTTTATTTAAAACCTCAATTATAATAAAATTGTTTTATTTATTAATACTGTGACCTATCTACATGATATTTTCACGTTACCCCACTTGTACGGGTCAGGCACGAGGCCCTATTTATGTGGGACACCCACAAACGAGGCTCATGGGGTGGCGGGAAAATTGCTCCATTCCGTCGGCATCCCCTCGAGGGGGGCGCCTCAGCGCACGGGCCAATATCCCAGCCCTGCCCTTTAAATCAAGGGGGCAGGTGTTTGCCCTGGGGGGATGACCCCTGGGATCGATCGCTGTTAATATAGCAATGCGTCCAGAGGCGAAGCCACTGTTTGACTATCTACATGGTATTTACTGCGTACCCCTTGTAATACCGGTAGGCAGCAAAGTCCCTATTAACGTGGGACCACCCACAAGCCGAAGTCTCATTGGAATGGCAGGTGCAAAAATTGCGGTCGATTAGCCCTGTCGCAATTCCCTCAAGGGGGCGGCCTCAGCTGGGCNCAAAGAGAGAGATCTGTCGTTTGATTGGGTCCATGCAATTCCCCTTGATGGGCAACCCAAAATTTTTCCCCCCCCCCCTTTTTTTTTTTTTTTCCCCTAATTTCGACCCCCCCCTTGGTTTTTGGCCCAAAAAAAAAAAAGTGGTGGGAAATGGGTCCCCCTATAGCAAGCCTTCACTACTAATAAACAAATCACTGTGTTGGTTTTGTTCACTGGATGAACACTCATGCGTCGAAAATCGACGAGAGAGTCCATTTTTTTTTTAATACATTATATATTATATCAATGTTTTAAGAACCTAATACATTAATGTAGTTCAAAATCATCCAAAAATTCTCTAAAACAGATCTACTTAGATGGAATTCCAACAGGTACTACCTCACTGGGTGGACTAAAACAAAGAAGTCTTTTTTTTGCAACCAGTTATATAGATTCAATAATTCCTACCTAATAGATATTAATAGATAGGCTAGGTAACCAGTCTAGGAGAAGGAAAACTCTAAATTCCAACCTGTTAAACTTTGCTTAAGAAATTGACCTTGTGTCACATCCTGCTCATGCGGAGGGATTGGTAAATACTTATATGTATAGATTAATGATACACCGATACACAGATACACCGATACACAGATACACCGGCACAGGGCGAAGCACTTCTACACAGCCTAGAGCAGGCAGCAAAGAACGTCGGCCTTTATGTGAACTCTGATAAAACGGAGTTCATGAGCTTCAAAAAGCAAGGAAGACATCTCCACACTTGACAGCAAGCCTCTTAAGTCAGTAGAACAATTCACATACCTAGGTAGTAATATCTCATCCACAGAACGATGTTAACACTCGAATAGAAAAGGCATGGTTGGCCACCAACAAATTATCAGTCATATGGAAATCCGATCTCCCGACAAGCTAAAGAGACATTTCTTCCAGGCTGTGGTTGTGTCGGTACTGCTATATGGCTGTACCACCTGGACCCTAACAAAGCGCCTTGAAAATAAGCTAGATGGGAGCTGCACCAGAATGCTGCGAGCGGTCCTGAATAAGTCGTGGAAGCAGCAACCACAAAAAAGCAACTGTATGACCACCTGCCCCCCATCTCACAAACCATACGAGTAAGACAGGCTAGGCATGCGGGGCACTGCTGGAGAAGCAAGGACGAGCTCGTAAGCGACGTACTACTGTGGAAGCCAGCACATGGGCATGTTAATGTGGGCCGCCCAGCCAGGACCTACATTGACCAACTATGTATGGATGCTGGTCGCAGCGCAGAGGAGCTACCAGAGTCGATGAATGATAGGGAAGGTTGGCGAGAGATAGTTATGGATATCCGTGCAAACTGCGCGACATGATGATGATGATGATGATAGATTAATGAAGAGTTCAATGTATATTTCTCCGTTGCCTGTTTTCCCTTCCCAAATACTCGACAGCTATCAGCTGAGATGATTTTGTTCAGCTATTCAATGTTTACTGATCATTTGATTTGAGACCTCTAGACATGTTTAATATCAACAAGTGAAAATCAACAAAGAGAGCTACTTGATAATGCCAGGGTAATCACTCACCTGTCAATGAAAGCAAAGGTTGGACGGAAAGTAGTACAACGCCCCACCGCGGACCTCCACTAACATAGCAACCTCCCCCCCTCACCTCTCCATTTGCTCCCCTCCTCCCCGAACAATGATTGAGTGTTTTTTTTTAAACTGTCAAAAGAAATAAAGAAGCGAAAAGTAAACTAAATATGCCAAGACCTTTAAACATTAAAAACCAAAGAAAAACAGATCAAACTAAAGAAGACGAGTTGCGCTTGTGTGAATTACAAACAGAAATCTTTACAAGTATTAACTCATCTTTATTTCATTGTTTGATAAGAAGAGCTGGATTGATTGGTTGGGTGGATTTTATGGCATGTCAACACTTGTTGGGTTATTTTATGCTGAAGACGTTTTGTTTTATTCATTCTTGGTGGGTATTCAATTTTTTTAAAACTCAACTTATTTACACACAGTTTTTTAACTCATGTTTTTTTCTATTTAGCCCATAGGTGGGTTAGTCGGTCGGTCGGTTGGTTGATCGGTTGGTTGGTTGGTTGGTTGGTTGGATTTTATGGCATGTCAACACTTGTTGGGTTATTTTATTCTGAAGAGGTTTTGTTTTACTCATTCTTGGTAGGTACTCATTTTTTTTTAAACTCAATTTATTTACACATATTTTTTAAAACTCATTTCTTTCTATTTAGCTCATAGGTGGGTTGGTTGGTCGGTTGGTTGGGTTTTATGGCACGTCAACCCTTGTTGGGTTATTTTATGCTGAAGACGTTTTATTATACTCATTCTTGATAGGTACTTCATTTTTTTATAAATCAATTTTTTAAATGCAGTTTTAAATCCATGTTTTTTCTATTTAACCCATAGATGGGACCCTAATAGGTACTACCACTCCGGGTAAAAGTAGACCTGGGAGTAATGATGATGAAGTGGTACTCAATTTTTTTTAAACTCATTTTTTTATATTTAACCCATAGATGAGTTGATTGGTCGGTTGGTTGGTTGGTTGGGTTTTATGGCATATCAACCCTTGTTGGATTATTTTATGCCGAAGACATTTTGTTTTATTCATTCTTGATGGGTACTCAATTCTATTTTTTAAACTCAATTTATTTACACACATTTTTTAAAACTTTTTTTTTCTATTTAACCCATAGATGGGTTGGTTGATCGGTTGGTTGGTTGGGTTTTACGGCATATCAACCCTTATTGGGTTACTTTATGTTGAAGATGTTTTGTTTTATTCATTCTTGATGGGTACTCAATTTTTTTTTTAAATTCATTTTTTTAAAAACACATTTCTCTAAGCTCATTTTTTTTTCTATTTAACCCATAGATGGGACCCAATCAGGTACTACCACCCAGGCCCAGAGTGGACCTGAGAGTAATGGTGATGAATAAGCACTCCACATTCAGGTCACTCAATCCCTGTGTCAGGTCGCTCAATGTGCTACTGGTACTATCTAACTCATCACTACCTGTTTCATAGTCAGATCATTGGCAACTAAATCGGTAACCCCATAGATCTTGTCTGATGAGGAGGGTGGCTAGTAACACTGTGGAACAAAAAACAAGACCTGTAAAAGGGCGGAAGAAACACTCAATGGATACCTAGCACATTAATTCTAAAGTCCAAACCCCTCATCCTGGCAAGGCTGTGTAAACTTTGTCGTATCAGAGCGATGCAGTCAGGAATTTAAGTTGCTGGTAGGGTAACCCAAGGTGGACAGGTGTGGCACCCAGTGGTATTAGGGTCACAACCCTTCCAAATGATCTCTAGTAATGTCTCCACCAATGTCAGGAATAAATGGCTTTTCGCATATTTGTCACTGCATTTGTAGCAAATCTGTGACAAATAAGAGCAACCCCCTTACCTGACTGAGATACTTTGGGGACCCAGTGTGAATTTCCGATTCTCTTGATATTTCTTCCATGAATTCTCCTCAGGGGAATTCATTGGTTGGAGCTGGCCCAACTGACCCAGGGTGAATGCCAAAACTTAACAGAAGTTGTGCTATTATGTTCACTTTCAGACTAGTACTCTTGGGAAAGGTATGAACCTCCTCATCTTGAGGTGTGTAGTGTAATGGTTATAGTCGTAGGGAATGGACATGGTGAGATGTGTTCAAATCCTGGATGTGGCTGTCTGCAATTCACATTGTGCTATATTACCCTTGGGAAAGGTATTCATCAAAGTATTCTCCCTCCATCTATAGTGGGAAAGACTGGGCTCTTTAACCTTCATACAACAGCCAGTATAAAAGAAAGAAAACTGAATTTAAACCAAAAGGACTCTCTGCTCATTAGACAAAACTACTTTTAGAGCTTTGCCACTTTCAAATTTACCAATGTTTGAGTTTAAATAGTATCACTACTGTTCTTCTACAAAGTTATCTTTGGCTTTAAGTAACCAATAAAGGTTGATATGCCTTTAAACAAAGAAACCAAACTAAACCCTTTGATAGAAGCAATGTTTTGTTGATTTCATAAAATTGCTTTTTTTTCACCAGTTTATTGTAAATGCATTTTATTTAAATCTTATTATAATAGAGCTTTTGTGTGTGTCTATAACCGAAACTACACCACTACTCAAATCACAATTCCCTTATTTATTTACATTACATTCTCCATGATTTTATCTTTATTTAAACCTCAATTATTGATAAAATTGTTCTATATTATTAATACTGTTGACAATATCTACATATTAATAACATGCAATTGTATTTATATATACAACAAAATAGCAGTTTACAGTGTAAACAGGAAGGCTATTTTGCATATTGATATTAAAAATTTGATTTTAATGAATATGTACTTAGTATTATTGATTTCTAATTATTTGGTTTTATCTTGATGAATATGAGCAAAAATCATGGAGAAAAATCTTAAAAGAAATCCATTAACAAGAAGAAATAACTAATTTTATTCTTTACTTCCTATTTTAACTAAATAGTTAAATTAGGAAAATTTAGCAATAAAAGACAGAAGTGATGGAAGAGTAAGCTTCAGTTGTTCTATTTTTTTAATTATACCCTCCTCGGTTTCAAATCTTTTTATCTGCATTCTTATTTAATTTCATTAGCCTTTCTAATTTAATATGATATTTTATTACATTAAAACTTAAATACTTGCACCCAGAGATTGCATATATTTGCTAGTTAACTAATTGTAGGAATCAATATTTTGCCAAATTCTATTTGAATTATCTAGAATGTTTATTCTCAACAGGAACCATGTGGCTTCATTGGAAGTTCTTGTTCAATGAAAGTGGCCTAGGGGATTGGAAAGTATAAGAAGAGGAGACCTAAATGTGATTGTGGATTTTCTAGTTACTTTAGAAAAGAATGATGCAATAAAAAACAAACATTTCTCATCTATCTATACATATATAACAGGCAGTTGGTGTGTATGTATGTATGGGTGTACGTTTGGATAAAACTATAAAAATAATAAAAATTAACAATATATATAGACATTAAATATCACCAGTTCTTGATTTTTGTGCAAAAATTATGAAGATTTTATTTATATTTGAAGATATTTAAAAATTAAAATATACATAGAAATAGCATTGAAATTCTACTTAGAAATGTCCAGTATTGGTGAACCTCAAAAGTAGACAAATCAATACACCAAGGTTTACCCTCGCTACCCAGACAACACTGGGTAGCCACTTCTTGTACATATATCAAGGGCAGTATGTCTGTATATATGTATTTCCGAATGAAACTATGAAAGGAAAACAATTAACGACAAAGTAAATATCCATACACATTAAATATCACTGGTTCTTGTTTTTTGTGCCAAAATTATAAAAATTTGATTTGTATTAGAAGATATTTAAAAATTAAAATATACATAGAAAGGTAATTTATGAGGAAGTGCGTCCTGGTCTCCTGCCTCATAAATTGCTACCCGGTGACTATTAAAATAACGCCCCCAGCTATGGTGTTACTTGAAAGAAAACAACCACTTAGGGCGTTAAAAGTATTTTAGGAGGGGGGCTTCTCTTTTTTGTCGTAATTCTTATTTATTTATTGTAATTTGTCGTAATTCTTGTTTAATGTTTAATTTGTCGCAATTCTTGTTTAGATATGAAGATGAATATCTATCTATCTGTCTATCTATCTACCTCAATTTGTTCATTTTTTTACTTTGTTTGATAAATAAATAAGAATTATGACAAAAAGAGAAAGCCCCCCCCCCCTAAAATACATTTAACGCCCTAAGCTGTTTGTTTTCTTTCAAGTAACACCATAGCTGGGGTCGTTATTTTAATAGTCACCGGGCAGCAATTTTTGAGGCAGGAGACCGGGACGCACTTCCTCATAAATTACCCATAGAAATAGCATTGAAATTCTACTTAAAAATGTCCAGTGTTTGTAAATCTTAAAGGTAAACAAATCAAGACACCAAAGTTTTCCCCCTCCTTTTGTAGTTATTTATAATTTTAAATTTTAACTTTGATGAAACTATGAAAATAAAACAATTAATGACAAAATAAATATATACTGACATAAAACATCCCTGGTTCTTAATTTTTGTGCAAAAATTATGAAGATTTGATTTATATTTGAAGATATTTAAAAATCAAAATATACATAGAAATAGCATTGAAATTCTACTTTAAAATGTCCAGCATTTGTAAATCTCAAAAGTAAACAAATCAACACACCAGGGTTTGTTTTTTTTGCCCACGCCCACTCTTCTAGTGATTCATAATTTTAAATAGAAACCTTGACACTTACTGTAATACATTCCAAAAGACAGGGAGACAGTAAACTCGACTTTGTGAAAAACAGGAATAACACAATTTCCAAAATATTCCGGGGCACCTGCTCCTCGCCGTTCAATCTTTGGGTTTGTCGTGATGGTCAAGTGGTGATCTCCTTTGTGCTGTACTTCCATCTCAGATTGAACCCTCGTCTCTGGGCTCTCTATCTCCATTTTCTGTGTGTCTTCCCTTGATTCATCCACTTTCATCTGTTCATCCGACAGGGCACTTTTCTCAACACCATCATTTTCAACCTTGGCTGAAGTCGTATTCATTTTTTTCTCAACAGATTCCTCTAACTGGGTACTCTCCTTTGAGGTGGAGGGTACTTCTTGAACTTCCTGTTTCTCCATTGCAGAAAACAATTGAAAGAAACTACAAAACCTGATTTAGAAATTCAAAAAGAGAAAAAAGAGAATTGAGTTATTGAATTATCATGAGAGGATGTCAATTTCTTTCAGTTATTATGGAAAAAAATGACTGAAAACTGATTTTAAAATTATATATATATAAGTAAAGAAATAACAAAAGACTTAGAGATTTAGCATTATAGTCTATTTCAGGGAGCTTAGGCAAAGTGTCTAAATCTCCCGACTCATCAGATGCGAATGATGAATTCTTTATTACCTTAAAGGCATTTGAAAACAGATTTTTATTTTTTTATTTTTTTATTTTTTAAAATTTTATAGTCCTGTGATATGAATTCCAAACGAAATCCTTGATGTTGCAAAAAAAACAAAAAGAATTAATGTTGTAGTTTCAAATATGAGCACTTCCGCCACAAAAATCTCGGTCAACAATCCATGTTGCGAATGATGAATTCTTTATATAAGACACTTTGTCTAAGCTCCCCGAAATAGACTATAATGCTAAATCTCTAAGTCTTTTGTTATTTCTTTACTTATATATTTGCTCTGTGACTCTAACATTAAGAGCACACATTGAGCTCACAAACCGCGACAGGTTGTTTAAAAAAAACTCCTATGTAGTAAGGAAGATTTCTTCTCTGGACTTTTGGATAATATATATATATATATATATATATGGATATTTCCTATAAGTCTAACATGACCAAAGGGGAACCACCCTCGAATGATAAATTATTTATTTATTTATTGATCTACTAGGAAAAAAGAAGATGGGGTTAAGGTTAGGGTTAAGGCTAGGGTTTAGGGTTAGTTAAAGGGAAAATAAATAAATAATTTATCAGTCAAAAGTGGTTCCCTTTTGATCATGTTAGACTTATAGGAAATAACCATATATATATAAATATATATATATGTTGGGAAAGGTAGACAAACACGGGATGTTGTACAAAATAGATGTTTAACATTTTCATGTATGAAAATGTTCACCGTTTAAGCAAGAACTCAATCCAATGTCCTGAAGAAGGTCTAAAAGACTGAAACATTATAACGTTGGCACCACTACCTACAATAAACTTCCATTTTGTACAACATTCTGTGTTTATCTACCTTTGTCCACATAATGTTGGATTAATTTCCTCTTATTTCTCCCATACATATATATATATATATATATATACATATATATACACACACACACATATATATATATATATATATACATATATATATATACATATATATATATATATATACCATTGAAGAGCCATTAAGCTTGATGTTAATCATTTGACATTTCCACATTGGAACCACAAGGTTCTGGGTTCAATACCAGCCCTCGCCAACTCAGTGTACCATAATATTTGTTAAATATGTATAAATAGATAATGGTTAGTTGGATGGTTGGTTGGTTGGATGTTAAGCATGTCAACCCTTGGATTATTTTATGTTGAAAATGTTTTGTTGTGTTCATTCTTGTTGGGTATTCAAATTTATTCTTAAACTCATTTCTTTTAAAATACATTTTTGATCTACTCATTGATGGTTCTCTAACTCGTACTACCACTCTGGGTTTAGGGTGGACCTGGGAGTAATGGTGATGAAGGGGTACTTCACGCTCCCCAGATCTTCAGAATTGGAACCTCACCATTAGATGCAGTTTAGCGCCATACCCACGACACTAAGACCCTCAGCCACTGCTTTCTAGCTTGTATATGATAAAAATGGCAGTAGGTTCAGGAAAATCATATCATGCTAGGGCTTGATGTGACCCGCCAATTGATCAGAGGAGGCCTCTCTGATTGCCCATTTAGTCTAAGTTAGGGCCAAAGTGGAGTGTTGGATGTCATAAACTGCTCAGCCACAAGGAAGCCTCATGGGTCACTACCCACGGCCAACAGGTAACCCCAGTGGGACGTGGGGCTTAGCCCTCTTCATAGGTGCTGTCAGTGTATTCTACAGCCCCAGCCAACAGGACTTTAATGCACTTTGTTAAGTATCTGGCCGCCATTCTCGGCCAGTTGTAAAGAACTTAAAGTAAATAAGTAAGTAAGTCCTGAATTATAGTATCCTTTGGTAAGTGAATAAGTCCTGAGTTATAGAATCCTTTGGTAAGTGAATAAGTCCTGAGTTATAATCCTATGTTCTTTCGTCCACGAAGATCCAAGTAGTTATGATTAGGTATGACCAGAACAGCCAGTATAAATAATAATATCAGCAGCAGAATACTGCCAGTGGTTGGCCAATAGGTTGGTCACGTGGTTATTGGCGAGTCTATAAGTAGAAGTGAGCATTTACCACATGCCTTATATACCAAAACGCCAACACCCCCCTTTTTTTTTTATATAAGGTGGGTGATTCCATTCAGAAATATTAAATCATTTCATTCAGGAATATAAAGTTACAATTTACAATCATTTCATAAAGAAATTTTAAAATTTATAGTAATAGGATTTTTGTTCTATTACTTCTAAACCTAATTTTACTAATCCTATTTTGTAAAAAAATATATTAATTATTATTATTACAAGCAAATATATGCACCCTCTGGGTGCAAGTATTAATGTCATAAAATATCATATTAAATTACAATGTCTAAATAAACTAAATAAGAATGCAGATAAAATGATTTGAAACAGAGAGGGGTATAATCGAAAAATAAAACAGCTGTAGCTTCCTATTCCATCCCCCCACCCGTCTTTTCTTGCTAAACTTTTCTAATTTAACTATTCAGTTAAATAAGAAAGTAAATAATAAAATTACAGTTATTTCTTCTTGTTAATTGATTTCTTTTCAGATTTATCCCCGAGATTTTTCTTCATATTCATTAAGATAAAATCAAATAATTAGAAATCAACAATACCAAGCACATATTTATTAAAATCAAATTTTAAATATCAATATGCAAATTAGCCTTCCGTTCACACAGTTTTTTGTTGTACATATAAATACAATTGCATGTTATTAGTATGTAGATATGACCAGCAGTATTAATAATGAAAAATTTTTATTAATAATTGAGCCTTAAATAAAAATGATTCATGGAGAATGTGATGTATAATAACTAAATGGATAGTGACTTGAGTAGTGATATAGTTTCGGTTACAGACAGAAAAACACACAATCTCCATTATAATAAGATTTTGCTATTCCTAATCTAATTCTTAACCTTAATACTGCCAACATTACTGTCAAAATTAGTAATGTCCCCTTTTTCCTTTTTTTTTTGTTTTTGTTTTTTTTTTTTTTTATTTTTTATTTTTAAAATATTTTTGTTGTTGTGTTACTTATTTAACTATTCTGAGATATCATATCATTTATTAAACATACAATATATTTGGCAAAAATCACTTTATTTAACAATTTAATATTAATCTATATAGAAACAAGGAAGAAAGCACATGTGTGCATGCCAATCTATCTGCATTCATATTAAGGTGATCCTTAAAAAAGACCTGGCAACCAAGCGACTGGAGTCCACAACTGGGGGCAGACATGTGCAGACCTAAATTACTACTAAATAACAATTACAGAGAATTTGTTAGTAATGTCCATTAATTAGTTAATTTACAACTCTACATATTATTTGGAAGCAACATACAATTTTAAATTTATTTCCATAAAATCAATCTATGAAGAAAGAACAAAAATAACCTCCTGTATTATAAACTTACTACTTGAAAAAAAATGAATTATCAAAACTGATTATTATGTAGTCTTGAGAATTGTATAAACACTTTTGGTTAAATCCATGTTTTGAACCACATAACTTTGAGGCATAACACAGATTCTCAAAGATATGTGGTTCAAAGTTAATTGACCTGAAAAAATGTACAAGATTTTAAATAAAATAACTGGTGCATTATATATTTTATTTCATTAATATATCAACACTGAAAATTTCATTAAATTCGGTTAATTCCCTGATTTTTTGGTATTTTTTTTTCTTTCGGCAGGGTGACATACAATGGTGGAATTTAGGTCCGTTAAGTTCGATTTAACCACATTCTTATTTCTTTTAGATGAAATTTTAAAATAATTTCAAAAATTTTAGTACTGGTTCTTGTATCATTTCTATACTCAGATACACATGGAACACCTGAAGAAGGCTGGAGGATACAGCAGCTGAAACATTGTCTTTCTACACCCACAATAAAGATGAGGACAACTGTCAAAAAATCAAAATTATTGACATCTATCTCATCTCATAAATACTGACAAATAATATTAGAATATCTATTTCTCTGAATTTTTGAGACGAGGCTTGATAATTTGTATTTTTTGGATTATTTGGACTATTGTCCTCATCTTTCTTGTTATCTGTACAATGTTTCGGCTGATGTGCCCGCCGACCTTCTTCAGGTATTTCTTGTATCTTCTCAAACTTGGGAACCTTCTCTTTGAACTTAGGAAAAGGCCATTTTTAGTCATTTATTGATAAATCCTTATAAGGATGGGGCTCTGGACTTAAAAAATTCTCAACAGAATTTTAAGAGTTAATTGTAATTTATCTCCTCGTGTCTGCCCCCAGTCATGGACCCCAGTCATATGGTTGCCATGTCCCCCAGTCTCTTATTTGTATATTTGATTTTATGAAAATAAGTCAATAATTGTAATTTGCTTCCTAATAATATGTATAGTTGGTAATTAACTAATTACTGGACATTACTAACAACATTCCTTACTAAAAAATTATCTCAATAATTATTATTTAGTAGTCATTTAAGTCTCCACATGTCTGCCCAAGTCACAAATTATTATTATAGATCCAAACTGGTTGCTCCATATTTATGACCTTGTGTCAAATCCTACATGTAGAGTAAATTATTTTTTTTATTTTTTTTTTTGCACAGATCACTGTGAAAATAACAGGGTTTTTTTGTTTGTTTTTGGTTACAAATAATGAGTCCCATCTATGGGTTAAATAGAAAAACATGAGTTAATAAACAAAATTGTATTATGCATTAACAATGAATTTATTTCACAACTTCGTCGGCATTAAATGACCCACCGAGGTTGATATGCCATAAAACAAAACAAAAGAAAACAAACAAATAATGAAAATATGAAACTCAGACCTATCTATCTATCTATCTATCTATCTCAGTCTGTTCATATCTATCTATCTATCTATCTATCTATCTATCTATCTATCTATCATATCTATCTATCTATCTATCTATCTATCTATCAATCAATCTATCTCAGTCCGTTCATATCTATCTATCTATCTATCTATCTATCTAGATAGATAGATAGATAGATAGATAGATATACATACAGACAGACAGATAGATCATGAGCTCTGATAGTACACAGTGCAACCAAGGCCATGGGAGCTGAGCCCCAACCCCAATTTCACCACTTAATATTTTTACAATTTTTAAAGAGTTTTATTTTAAGAAAAAAATACAATAAATAAAGGAAACATATAACTTTGATAAAATTTCATAATTCATCACAGAATTCTTTGTCATGGAGTCAGCTGTGTTGTTGTTATTACAAATAAATGTTGTTTGCCCCCCTCTCGCCACCAAACAAAACAAAAACAAAAACAAAAAACAACAAAAACAAAGAAACAACAAAATGTTCTCTCTGCTATGTCCTTGTAAAATTACTCTAAATATATTCTACCTTAAACAAATCAGTTTGCAATTTGCAAACGGAGAAATCACAAAATAATTTTTATTTTCGTAAAAGTCAAGTTGAAACTATTTTTTTTTGATAACAAAAATAAAATTAATAAACTCACCATTAATTTTTCAGTGCATAGCAATATAAATAAATATATGTAATTTTTTCTCATTTTCTGAAGTTGTCACATGTCGTTGTCATGTTTAAAATAAAAAGTCCAGTCGGTCCGAGATATCGAAAAAAAAGGGTACTGTAAAAAAAAAAAATAAACATGTGGATCTTTGGTGAAAGAGAAAGACAAGAAGAAAGAAAGAGAGGGTGGCAGATTGAGCTAAACATAAGACAGAGAGAGGGGGGAGAGAAAAAGAAAGAAACATGATTGAAAAACGTTGCTTGTTGCTATGACGACAATGACGCCATGACGAAGCGGTCGTAGTGACAGTTTATGGTTTAATTGTATTTTGGCGTTATTTTGCCTTTTGTGGGCGTGGCAAACTTTGCTCAGTTGGATGTGGAAAGGGTTAAACGCCAGGGGGAGCTGTTTACAGCTGATTGTGACAGGTAGGCGAGTTTCTCTCCGATATATGTACGAAATCATTTAAAAAAAATTATATTAAAGCTAAAATATACCCGTGTTTTGTTTAAACAGACTTTATTACACGGTGCAACAGTAAGTGAGGAAGTGGGGAAAATTATTTACCCTATATGGGTAGGATTTGACACAAGGTCACAAGTATGAGATATACAACAAGGATCGAACTCGCTATTCTAGGTGCTAACAATTTTACGCGCTTTTTCACAAAAAAAATTTTTTTTTAAATAAAAAATAATTAAAAAAACGAATAGAATTAAATCGACTATTCAAGATTAAATTTTTGTTTTAGTCGAAAAGTAGTAATATAATGTTTGTAGTACGTTTATATTTAAAAATTTTTATGTAGTACTCACTAGGTACTACCAATTTGACCCTGTGCAATTTACCCCCCCCTACATTTAACACAATGAAACTTGCAGAAAAATTAATATTTTCTTGAAAAATTTATTCCATTCGAAAGAAAAAACATTAAACAAACTCCTGATGATTTTTAAAATTTTTTATTAGCTTACGAAAATAATGAAAATTATGATTGAAAAACAATGTTTTCATTTTTGCGCTGTTAAATCAACTGAAATTTAACGTAGCTAAAAATAAGTTACGATATGAGGATTTTAAAAAATTCTATGAAAAATCAATTAATGGTCCGATTTTCACGCACTTAAGAGGGTTTTTTTTTGGGGGGGGGTCTGGCACGCGACCATGGGTTAAAAAAGGTTGAGAACCGCTGGCCTAAACAGACAGACATAAGTAAAAAAAAATATTGTTTTTAAAAAAATTGATTTAACTAAATCGGCGTAATGTCCTATTATCAGTATCAGCTGGACAGCAAGGTAGTCTATCCCCTTTTCACTAGTGCTTGACCAGGGAGATTGTTTTTGCATCTGAGGTGGAGCACCACACCTACCATCAGCTCCCCATTTTACCACACAGATCGAAAGCTGTGCTACTCATATACTGAGTTGGTGAGGACCGGTATCGAACGCCGAAACTGGGTGATTCCTAGACAGATGCTCTACCAATTGAGCTAAACCAGCTCCTAAATTATTGATTTAACGACTATGCACTTATTTTACCTACTTAATTATGAATAGGTGAGAAAATATCTCATAAAAATCTATATCTACGGGTAGGATTTGACACAAGGTCACAAGTATGGGGTATACAACCAAGATCGAACTCGCTATTCTAGGTGCTAACAATTTTAAGCGCATTTTCATTTAAAAAAACGAATGAAAATTAATTAAATCGATTATTTAAGGTCAATTTTTTGTTTTAGTCGAAAAGGAGTTACATAATGAGCTTCAGTAAAAAATAAATAAATAAAAAAATAATATTACATATGTAATTAATTTTTAATACATTTTAAACATTAAATTAACCCCAAAATTTAAAAAATCCGAAGTTAATAATAATAATAATAATAATAATAATAATAATAATAATAATAATAATAATAATAATGAATGGTTTCAATCTTTCCTCTGATTCCCAAACTTTCCAGACCCTTTTCCAATCCCAAAAGGATTGGAAAATTGTCTGGAAAGTTTTGGAATCAGAGGAAGATTGAAACCATTCAGAACACTGCACTGCTGCAATCTGCCAAAATACTCAGAAGAGTCCTGGAGACCTGAGGAGACTTGCTGTCACTCAGATTCCAGTGAAAGACCATCAGCTAATGCTGATGTGAAAACTCAAAAGGAGTAAATAATAATAATAATAATGATAATAATAATAATGAAATTTATTGTGTACAGTGCTCAGGTGCACCAAAGCTCATCAAAGTCTCATGCCTAGTACACAGAATAATGTATTAGTGTCACGAACATGAATAGCGTACAGATACTTGTATGTGTGCGTGCGTGCATATGTGTGTGGATGGGAGTATCAGGTATAGTGTTGGCGGATTACAGGAAGCATGGAGGCTTTGAAATATACAGTGTTTCGGCAGCCCACAACGGATGCAGGCAGTTTATTCCATGCCTTGGCAATTCTGAGCGTGAAAATTTTTTTCCCGAAAGTCATGTGAGCTATGCTGTTTTCTGTTTTTGTAGGCATGCCCATGTGTGTTAGAAAGATGAAGATCAAAAAGGTGCTCAAGGTTGCTGTTGTTAAGATAATTAATGACCTTATGAGTGTTTACCAGGTCAGTTGCTAGATGCCGGAGTTTCAACGAATCCATTCCCATGGCAGCAAGATGTTCAGAATATGGCAGATGCCTGATGGAGGGTATTCGTTTGGTTGCTCGTCTCTGTACAGTTTCTAGGAGGTTAATATTCTGAGCGAGAGAGAGAGGGGTTCCAGACTGGTGATGCAAATTCCAAGTGTGGCCGCACCATAGCTGGTTTGGTTATAAGTTAAATAAGTTATATACTTACAAAAGAACTTATTAAAAGTTAGAAATTCTTAGAAATCAATCAGTGTAGAAAAATTACTCACATGTTGATATTTTATTTGAATTTCATTTTTTTGTTGTTGTTCAAAACACGCAGAAAAAAAAAAAAATATATATATAGTTCAATGAAGTAACAAATAAAATAAAAGTTTTTGCTTTTATTTATTCATTTCGGAACGGTATTACAACCAGCGGTTTCTTGCTAAAAGCATTCATCAGGTAAAATAAATAGATAATCGACTTCTATTCGCAAAGAAATACGAATAATGGTCGACGTCTGTGAAAGCATTTTGTACCACGTGACAAATGCAAACGGCATACCTGATGAATGCTTTCAGCAAGAAACCGCTGGTTGTAATACCGTTCCGAAATGAATAAATAAAAGCAACAATTTTTATTTTATTTGTTACTTCATTGATCTATCAACGCTCTATCACAGATATTGAGCACTCTTCTAATAACACTGTACGTTGGATTACTTATTCTAGTATACTAGTGCCAACCATACACATTAATATATATATATATATATATATATATATATATATATATATATATATATATATATATATATATCCACAGAGCGAATGTGGAACTTCATAACGGTTGCTATCGACAGAGTGAAACATTGACAGCCCGTGGGGTGGCACTTTGACTCGCCCCAACCCTCAGACCATAATTTTATCAATAGGTATTGGATTTCAGTAAGCATAGTTAATATGAAAGACAGACTTTATTTAATTTCGATCATTTTACTAATAAAAGTAAAGTCCTAATGTCGGTACCAGTCGCACAGCGAAGGAGTCTATCTTCTCATCACTGCGCTAGACGAGCGAGATTTTTTTGTGTCTGAGACCAGAGAGATTATTTGTGTCTGAAGTGGAGCCCCACATCTACAGTCAGCTCTCCACTTTACCACACGGATCAGATTACACAAGTTGTGATTATTATGCACTGAGTTAGCATCGAACCCAAAACATTGTGATTATTTCAGCGGATGCTCTACAGAGTGAGGTAAACCGGCTCATTTATTTAAGTAGTAAAAGATAAATATTAATTGATTTTTATTTATTTGGAATCCATTTCATTAAACCCAAGTAACATTTAGAAATGCCAATCAATCTGGCCTAACTGGGTGGATTCCCGTTAATCCGGCATCCCTGCAAATTTTCATTTGGAATCCATTTCATTAAACCCAAGTAACATTTAGAAATGCCAATCAATCTGGCCTAACTGGGTGGATTCCCGTTAATCCGGCATCCCTGCAAATTTTCATTTGGAATCCATTTCATTAAACCCAAGTAACATTTAGAAATGCCAATCAATCTGGCCTAACTGGGTGGATTCCCGTTAATCCGGCATCCCTGCAAATTTTCATTTGGAATCCATTTCATTAAACCCAAGTAACATTTAGAAATGCCAATCAATCTGGCCTAACTGGGTGGATTCCCGTTAATCCGGCATCCCTGCAAATTTTCATTTGGAATCCATTTCATTAAACCCAAGTAACATTTAGAAATGCCAATCAATCTGGCCTAACTGGGTGGATTCCCGTTAATCCGGCATCCCTGCAAATTTTCATTTGGAATCCATTTCATTAAACCCAAGTAACATTTAGAAATGCCAATCAATCTGGCCTAACTGGGTGGATTCCCGTTAATCCGGCATCCCTGCAAATTTTCATTTGGAATCCATTTCATTAAACCCAAGTAACATTTAGAAATGCCAATCAATCTGGCCTAACTGGGTGGATTCCGTTAATCCGGCATCCCTGCAAATTTTCATTTGGAATCCATTTCATTAAACCCAAGTAACATTTAGAAATGCCAATCAATCTGGCCTAACTGGGTGGATTCCCGTTAATCCGGCATCCCTGCAAATTTTCATTTGGAATCCATTTCATTAAACCCAAGTAACATTTAGAAATGCCAATCAATCTGGCCTAACTGGGTGGATTCCCGTTAATCCGGCATCCCTGCAAATTTTCATTTGGAATCCATTTCATTAAACCCAAGTAACATTTAGAAATGCCAATCAATCTGGCCTAACTGGGTGGATTCCCGTTAATCCGGCATCCCTGCAAATTTTCATTTGGAATCCATTTCATTAAACCCAAGTAACATTTAGAAATGCCAATCAATCTGGCCTAACTGGGTGGATTCCCGTTAATCCGGCATCCCTGCAAATTTTCATTTGGAATCCATTTCATTAAACCCAAGTAACATTTAGAAATGCCAATCAATCTGGCCTAACTGGGTGGATTCCCGTTAATCCGGCATCCCTGCAAATTTTCATTTGGAATCCATTTCATTAAACCCAAGTAACATTTAGAAATGCCAATCAATCTGGCCTAACTGGGTGGATTCCCGTTAATCCGGCATCCCTGCAAATTTTCATTTGGAATCCATTTCATTAAACCCAAGTAACATTTAGAAATGCCAATCAATCTGGCCTAACTGGGTGGATTCCCGTTAATCCGGCATCCCTGCAAATTTTCATTTGGAATCCATTTCATTAAACCCAAGTAACATTTAGAAATGCCAATCAATCTGGCCTAACTGGGTGGATTCCCGTTAATCCGGCATCCCTGCAAATTTTCATTTGGAATCCATTTCATTAAACCCAAGTAACATTTAGAAATGCCAATCAATCTGGCCTAACTGGGTGGATTCCCGTTAATCCGGCATCCCTGCAAATTTTCATTTGGAATCCATTTCATTAAACCAAGTAACATTTAGAAATGCCAATCAATCTGGCCTAACTGGGTGGATTCCCGTTAATCCGGCATCCCTGCAAATTTTCATTTGGAATCCATTTCATTAAACCCAAGTAACATTTAGAAATGCCAATCAATCTGGCCTAACTGGGTGGATTCCCGTTAATCCGGCATCCCTGCAAATTTTCATTTGGAATCCATTTCATTAAACCCAAGTAACATTTAGAAATGCCAATCAATCTGGCCTAACTGGGTGGATTCCCGTTAATCCGGCATCCCTGCAAATTTTCATTTGGAATCCATTTCATTAAACCCAAGTAACATTTAGAAATGCCAATCAATCTGGCCTAACTGGGTGGATTCCCGTTAATCCGGCATCCCTGCAAATTTTCATTTGGAATCCATTTCATTAAACCCAAGTAACATTTAGAAATGCCAATCAATCTGGCCTAACTGGGTGGATTCCCGTTAATCCGGCATCCCTGCAAATTTTCATTTGGAATCCATTTCATTAAACCCAAGTAACATTTAGAAATGCCAATCAATCTGGCCTAACTGGGTGGATTCCCGTTAATCCGGCATCCCTGCAAATTTTCATTTGGAATCCATTTCATTAAACCCAAGTAACATTTAGAAATGCCAATCAATCTGGCCTAACTGGGTGGATTCCCGTTAATCCGGCATCCCTGCAAATTTTCATTTGGAATCCATTTCATTAAACCAAGTAACATTTAGAAATGCCAATCAATCTGGCCTAACTGGGTGGATTCCCGTTAATCCGGCATCCCTGCAAATTTTCATTTGGAATCCATTTCATTAAACCCAAGTAACATTTAGAAATGCCAATCAATCTGGCCTAACTGGGTGGATTCCCGTTAATCCGGCATCCCTGCAAATTTTCATTTGGAATCCATTTCATTAAACCCAAGTAACATTTAGAAATGCCAATCAATCTGGCCTAACTGGGTGGATTCCCGTTAATCCGGCATCCCTGCAAATTTTCATTTGGAATCCATTTCATTAAACCCAAGTAACATTTAGAAATGCCAATCAATCTGGCCTAACTGGGTGGATTCCCGTTAATCCGGCATCCCTGCAAATTTTCATTTGGAATCCATTTCATTAAACCCAAGTAACATTTAGAAATGCCAATCAATCTGGCCTAACTGGGTGGATTCCCGTTAATCCGGCATCCCTGCAAATTTTCATTTGGAATCCATTTCATTAAACCCAAGTAACATTTAGAAATGCCAATCAATCTGGCCTAACTGGGTGGATTCCCGTTAATCCGGCATCCCTGCAAATTTTCATTTGGAATCCATTTCATTAAACCCAAGTAACATTTAGAAATGCCAATCAATCTGGCCTAACTGGGTGGATTCCCGTTAATCCGGCATCCCTGCAAATTTTCATTTGGAATCCATTTCATTAAACCCAAGTAACATTTAGAAATGCCAATCAATCTGGCCTAACTGGGTGGATTCCCGTTAATCCGGCATCCCTGCAAATTTTCATTTGGAATCCATTTCATTAAACCCAAGTAACATTTAGAAATGCCAATCAATCTGGCCTAACTGGGTGGATTCCCGTTAATCCGGCATCCCTGCAAATTTTCATTTGGAATCCATTTCATTAAACCCAAGTAACATTTAGAAATGCCAATCAATCTGGCCTAACTGGGTGGATTCCCGTTAATCCGGCATCCCTGCAAATTTTCATTTGGAATCCATTTCATTAAACCCAAGTAACATTTAGAAATGCCAATCAATCTGGCCTAACTGGGTGGATTCCCGTTAATCCGGCATCCCTGCAAATTTTCATTTGGAATCCATTTCATTAAACCCAAGTAACATTTAGAAATGCCAATCAATCTGGCCTAACTGGGTGGATTCCCGTTAATCCGGCATCCCTGCAAATTTTCATTTGGAATCCATTTCATTAAACCCAAGTAACATTTAGAAATGCCAATCAATCTGGCCTAACTGGGTGGATTCCCGTTAATCCGGCATCCCTGCAAATTTTCATTTGGAATCCATTTCATTAAACCCAAGTAACATTTAGAAATGCCAATCAATCTGGCCTAACTGGGTGGATTCCCGTTAATCCGGCATCCCTGCAAATTTTCATTTGGAATCCATTTCATTAAACCCAAGTAACATTTAGAAATGCCAATCAATCTGGCCTAACTGGGTGGATTCCCGTTAATCCGGCATCCCTGCAAATTTTCATTTGGAATCCATTTCATTAAACCCAAGTAACATTTAGAAATGCCAATCAATCTGGCCTAACTGGGTGGATTCCCGTTAATCCGGCATCCCTGCAAATTTTCATTTGGAATCCATTTCATTAAACCCAAGTAACATTTAGAAATGCCAATCAATCTGGCCTAACTGGGTGGATTCCCGTTAATCCGGCATCCCTGCAAATTTTCATTTGGAATCCATTTCATTAAACCCAAGTAACATTTAGAAATGCCAATCAATCTGGCCTAACTGGGTGGATTCCCGTTAATCCGGCATCCCTGCAAATTTTCATTTGGAATCCATTTCATTAAACCCAAGTAACATTTAGAAATGCCAATCAATCTGGCCTAACTGGGTGGATTCCCGTTAATCCGGCATCCCTGCAAATTTTCATTTGGAATCCATTTCATTAAACCCAAGTAACATTTAGAAATGCCAATCAATCTGGCCTAACTGGGTGGATTCCCGTTAATCCGGCATCCCTGCAAATTTTCATTTGGAATCCATTTCATTAAACCCAAGTAACATTTAGAAATGCCAATCAATCTGGCCTAACTGGGTGGATTCCCGTTAATCCGGCATCCCTGCAAATTTTCATTTGGAATCCATTTCATTAAACCCAAGTAACATTTAGAAATGCCAATCAATCTGGCCTAACTGGGTGGATTCCCGTTAATCCGGCATCCCTGCAAATTTTCATTTGGAATCCATTTCATTAAACCCAAGTAACATTTAGAAATGCCAATCAATCTGGCCTAACTGGGTGGATTCCCGTTAATCCGGCATCCCTGCAAATTTTCATTTGGAATCCATTTCATTAAACCCAAGTAACATTTAGAAATGCCAATCAATCTGGCCTAACTGGGTGGATTCCCGTTAATCCGGCATCCCTGCAAATTTTCATTTGGAATCCATTTCATTAAACCCAAGTAACATTTAGAAATGCCAATCAATCTGGCCTAACTGGGTGGATTCCCGTTAATCCGGCATCCCTGCAAATTTTCATTTGGAATCCATTTCATTAAACCCAAGTAACATTTAGAAATGCCAATCAATCTGGCCTAACTGGGTGGATTCCCGTTAATCCGGCATCCCTGCAAATTTTCATTTGGAATCCATTTCATTAAACCCAAGTAACATTTAGAAATGCCAATCAATCTGGCCTAACTGGGTGGATTCCCGTTAATCCGGCATCCCTGCAAATTTTCATTTGGAATCCATTTCATTAAACCCAAGTAACATTTAGAAATGCCAATCAATCTGGCCTAACTGGGTGGATTCCCGTTAATCCGGCATCCCTGCAAATTTTCATTTGGAATCCATTTCATTAAACCCAAGTAACATTTAGAAATGCCAATCAATCTGGCCTAACTGGGTGGATTCCCGTTAATCCGGCATCCCTGCAAATTTTCATTTGGAATCCATTTCATTAAACCCAAGTAACATTTAGAAATGCCAATCAATCTGGCCTAACTGGGTGGATTCCCGTTAATCCGGCATCCCTGCAAATTTTCATTTGGAATCCATTTCATTAAACCCAAGTAACATTTAGAAATGCCAATCAATCTGGCCTAACTGGGTGGATTCCCGTTAATCCGGCATCCCTGCAAATTTTCATTTGGAATCCATTTCATTAAACCCAAGTAACATTTAGAAATGCCAATCAATCTGGCCTAACTGGGTGGATTCCCGTTAATCCGGCATCCCTGCAAATTTTCATTTGGAATCCATTTCATTAAACCCAAGTAACATTTAGAAATGCCAATCAATCTGGCCTAACTGGGTGGATTCCCGTTAATCCGGCATCCCTGCAAATTTTCATTTGGAATCCATTTCATTAAACCCAAGTAACATTTAGAAATGCCAATCAATCTGGCCTAACTGGGTGGATTCCCGTTAATCCGGCATCCCTGCAAATTTTCATTTGGAATCCATTTCATTAAACCCAAGTAACATTTAGAAATGCCAATCAATCTGGCCTAACTGGGTGGATTCCCGTTAATCCGGCATCCCTGCAAATTTTCATTTGGAATCCATTTCATTAAACCCAAGTAACATTTAGAAATGCCAATCAATCTGGCCTAACTGGGTGGATTCCCGTTAATCCGGCATCCCTGCAAATTTTCATTTGGAATCCATTTCATTAAACCCAAGTAACATTTAGAAATGCCAATCAATCTGGCCTAACTGGGTGGATTCCCGTTAATCCGGCATCCCTGCAAATTTTCATTTGGAATCCATTTCATTAAACCCAAGTAACATTTAGAAATGCCAATCAATCTGGCCTAACTGGGTGGATTCCCGTTAATCCGGCATCCCTGCAAATTTTCATTTGGAATCCATTTCATTAAACCCAAGTAACATTTAGAAATGCCAATCAATCTGGCCTAACTGGGTGGATTCCCGTTAATCCGGCATCCCTGCAAATTTTCATTTGGAATCCATTTCATTAAACCCAAGTAACATTTAGAAATGCCAATCAATCTGGCCTAACTGGGTGGATTCCCGTTAATCCGGCATCCCTGCAAATTTTCATTTGGAATCCATTTCATTAAACCCAAGTAACATTTAGAAATGCCAATCAATCTGGCCTAACTGGGTGGATTCCCGTTAATCCGGCATCCCTGCAAATTTTCATTTGGAATCCATTTCATTAAACCCAAGTAACATTTAGAAATGCCAATCAATCTGGCCTAACTGGGTGGATTCCCGTTAATCCGGCATCCCTGCAAATTTTCATTTGGAATCCATTTCATTAAACCCAAGTAACATTTAGAAATGCCAATCAATCTGGCCTAACTGGGTGGATTCCCGTTAATCCGGCATCCCTGCAAATTTTCATTTGGAATCCATTTCATTAAACCCAAGTAACATTTAGAAATGCCAATCAATCTGGCCTAACTGGGTGGATTCCCGTTAATCCGGCATCCCTGCAAATTTTCATTTGGAATCCATTTCATTAAACCCAAGTAACATTTAGAAATGCCAATCAATCTGGCCTAACTGGGTGGATTCCCGTTAATCCGGCATCCCTGCAAATTTTCATTTGGAATCCATTTCATTAAACCCAAGTAACATTTAGAAATGCCAATCAATCTGGCCTAACTGGGTGGATTCCCGTTAATCCGGCATCCCTGCAAATTTTCATTTGGAATCCATTTCATTAAACCCAAGTAACATTTAGAAATGCCAATCAATCTGGCCTAACTGGGTGGATTCCCGTTAATCCGGCATCCCTGCAAATTTTCATTTGGAATCCATTTCATTAAACCCAAGTAACATTTAGAAATGCCAATCAATCTGGCCTAACTGGGTGGATTCCCGTTAATCCGGCATCCCTGCAAATTTTCATTTGGAATCCATTTCATTAAACCCAAGTAACATTTAGAAATGCCAATCAATCTGGCCTAACTGGGTGGATTCCCGTTAATCCGGCATCCCTGCAAATTTTCATTTGGAATCCATTTCATTAAACCCAAGTAACATTTAGAAATGCCAATCAATCTGGCCTAACTGGGTGGATTCCCGTTAATCCGGCATCCCTGCAAATTTTCATTTGGAATCCATTTCATTAAACCCAAGTAACATTTAGAAATGCCAATCAATCTGGCCTAACTGGGTGGATTCCCGTTAATCCGGCATCCCTGCAAATTTTCATTTGGAATCCATTTCATTAAACCCAAGTAACATTTAGAAATGCCAATCAATCTGGCCTAACTGGGTGGATTCCCGTTAATCCGGCATCCCTGCAAATTTTCATTTGGAATCCATTTCATTAAACCCAAGTAACATTTAGAAATGCCAATCAATCTGGCCTAACTGGGTGGATTCCCGTTAATCCGGCATCCCTGCAAATTTTCATTTGGAATCCATTTCATTAAACCCAAGTAACATTTAGAAATGCCAATCAATCTGGCCTAACTGGGTGGATTCCCGTTAATCCGGCATCCCTGCAAATTTTCATTTGGAATCCATTTCATTAAACCCAAGTAACATTTAGAAATGCCAATCAATCTGGCCTAACTGGGTGGATTCCCGTTAATCCGGCATCCCTGCAAATTTTCATTTGGAATCCATTTCATTAAACCCAAGTAACATTTAGAAATGCCAATCAATCTGGCCTAACTGGGTGGATTCCCGTTAATCCGGCATCCCTGCAAATTTTCATTTGGAATCCATTTCATTAAACCCAAGTAACATTTAGAAATGCCAATCAATCTGGCCTAACTGGGTGGATTCCCGTTAATCCGGCATCCCTGCAAATTTTCATTTGGAATCCATTTCATTAAACCCAAGTAACATTTAGAAATGCCAATCAATCTGGCCTAACTGGGTGGATTCCCGTTAATCCGGCATCCCTGCAAATTTTCATTTGGAATCCATTTCATTAAACCCAAGTAACATTTAGAAATGCCAATCAATCTGGCCTAACTGGGTGGATTCCCGTTAATCCGGCATCCCTGCAAATTTTCATTTGGAATCCATTTCATTAAACCCAAGTAACATTTAGAAATGCCAATCAATCTGGCCTAACTGGGTGGATTCCCGTTAATCCGGCATCCCTGCAAATTTTCATTTGGAATCCATTTCATTAAACCCAAGTAACATTTAGAAATGCCAATCAATCTGGCCTAACTGGGTGGATTCCCGTTAATCCGGCATCCCTGCAAATTTTCATTTGGAATCCATTTCATTAAACCCAAGTAACATTTAGAAATGCCAATCAATCTGGCCTAACTGGGTGGATTCCCGTTAATCCGGCATCCCTGCAAATTTTCATTTGGAATCCATTTCATTAAACCCAAGTAACATTTAGAAATGCCAATCAATCTGGCCTAACTGGGTGGATTCCCGTTAATCCGGCATCCCTGCAAATTTTCATTTGGAATCCATTTCATTAAACCCAAGTAACATTTAGAAATGCCAATCAATCTGGCCTAACTGGGTGGATTCCCGTTAATCCGGCATCCCTGCAAATTTTCATTTGGAATCCATTTCATTAAACCCAAGTAACATTTAGAAATGCCAATCAATCTGGCCTAACTGGGTGGATTCCCGTTAATCCGGCATCCCTGCAAATTTTCATTTGGAATCCATTTCATTAAACCCAAGTAACATTTAGAAATGCCAATCAATCTGGCCTAACTGGGTGGATTCCCGTTAATCCGGCATCCCTGCAAATTTTCATTTGGAATCCATTTCATTAAACCCAAGTAACATTTAGAAATGCCAATCAATCTGGCCTAACTGGGTGGATTCCCGTTAATCCGGCATCCCTGCAAATTTTCATTTGGAATCCATTTCATTAAACCCAAGTAACATTTAGAAATGCCAATCAATCTGGCCTAACTGGGTGGATTCCCGTTAATCCGGCATCCCTGCAAATTTTCATTTGGAATCCATTTCATTAAACCCAAGTAACATTTAGAAATGCCAATCAATCTGGCCTAACTGGGTGGATTCCCGTTAATCCGGCATCCCTGCAAATTTTCATTTGGAATCCATTTCATTAAACCCAAGTAACATTTAGAAATGCCAATCAATCTGGCCTAACTGGGTGGATTCCCGTTAATCCGGCATCCCTGCAAATTTTCATTTGGAATCCATTTCATTAAACCCAAGTAACATTTAGAAATGCCAATCAATCTGGCCTAACTGGGTGGATTCCCGTTAATCCGGCATCCCTGCAAATTTTCATTTGGAATCCATTTCATTAAACCCAAGTAACATTTAGAAATGCCAATCAATCTGGCCTAACTGGGTGGATTCCCGTTAATCCGGCATCCCTGCAAATTTTCATTTGGAATCCATTTCATTAAACCCAAGTAACATTTAGAAATGCCAATCAATCTGGCCTAACTGGGTGGATTCCCGTTAATCCGGCATCCCTGCAAATTTTCATTTGGAATCCATTTCATTAAACCCAAGTAACATTTAGAAATGCCAATCAATCTGGCCTAACTGGGTGGATTCCCGTTAATCCGGCATCCCTGCAAATTTTCATTTGGAATCCATTTCATTAAACCCAAGTAACATTTAGAAATGCCAATCAATCTGGCCTAACTGGGTGGATTCCCGTTAATCCGGCATCCCTGCAAATTTTCATTTGGAATCCATTTCATTAAACCCAAGTAACATTTAGAAATGCCAATCAATCTGGCCTAACTGGGTGGATTCCCGTTAATCCGGCATCCCTGCAAATTTTCATTTGGAATCCATTTCATTAAACCCAAGTAACATTTAGAAATGCCAATCAATCTGGCCTAACTGGGTGGATTCCCGTTAATCCGGCATCCCTGCAAATTTTCATTTGGAATCCATTTCATTAAACCCAAGTAACATTTAGAAATGCCAATCAATCTGGCCTAACTGGGTGGATTCCCGTTAATCCGGCATCCCTGCAAATTTTCATTTGGAATCCATTTCATTAAACCCAAGTAACATTTAGAAATGCCAATCAATCTGGCCTAACTGGGTGGATTCCCGTTAATCCGGCATCCCTGCAAATTTTCATTTGGAATCCATTTCATTAAACCCAAGTAACATTTAGAAATGCCAATCAATCTGGCCTAACTGGGTGGATTCCCGTTAATCCGGCATCCCTGCAAATTTTCATTTGGAATCCATTTCATTAAACCCAAGTAACATTTAGAAATGCCAATCAATCTGGCCTAACTGGGTGGATTCCCGTTAATCCGGCATCCCTGCAAATTTTCATTTGGAATCCATTTCATTAAACCCAAGTAACATTTAGAAATGCCAATCAATCTGGCCTAACTGGGTGGATTCCCGTTAATCCGGCATCCCTGCAAATTTTCATTTGGAATCCATTTCATTAAACCCAAGTAACATTTAGAAATGCCAATCAATCTGGCCTAACTGGGTGGATTCCCGTTAATCCGGCATCCCTGCAAATTTTCATTTGGAATCCATTTCATTAAACCCAAGTAACATTTAGAAATGCCAATCAATCTGGCCTAACTGGGTGGATTCCCGTTAATCCGGCATCCCTGCAAATTTTCATTTGGAATCCATTTCATTAAACCCAAGTAACATTTAGAAATGCCAATCAATCTGGCCTAACTGGGTGGATTCCCGTTAATCCGGCATCCCAAATTTTCATTTGGAATCCATTTCATTAAACCCAAGTAACATTTAGAAATGCCAATCAATCTGGCCTAACTGGGTGGATTCCCGTTAATCCGGCATCCCTGCAAATTTTCATTTGGAATCCATTTCATTAAACCCAAGTAACATTTAGAAATGCCAATCAATCTGGCCTAACTGGGTGGATTCCCGTTAATCCGGCATCCCTGCAAATTTTCATTTGGAATCCATTTCATTAAACCCAAGTAACATTTAGAAATGCCAATCAATCTGGCCTAACTGGGTGGATTCCCGTTAATCCGGCATCCCTGCAAATTTTCATTTGGAATCCATTTCATTAAACCCAAGTAACATTTAGAAATGCCAATCAATCTGGCCTAACTGGGTGGATTCCCGTTAATCCGGCATCCCTGCAAATTTTCATTTGGAATCCATTTCATTAAACCCAAGTAACATTTAGAAATGCCAATCAATCTGGCCTAACTGGGTGGATTCCCGTTAATCCGGCATCCCTGCAAATTTTCATTTGGAATCCATTTCATTAAACCCAAGTAACATTTAGAAATGCCAATCAATCTGGCCTAACTGGGTGGATTCCCGTTAATCCGGCATCCCTGCAAATTTTCATTTGGAATCCATTTCATTAAACCCAAGTAACATTTAGAAATGCCAATCAATCTGGCCTAACTGGGTGGATTCCCGTTAATCCGGCATCCCTGCAAATTTTCATTTGGAATCCATTTCATTAAACCCAAGTAACATTTAGAAATGCCAATCAATCTGGCCTAACTGGGTGGATTCCCGTTAATCCGGCATCCCTGCAAATTTTCATTTGGAATCCATTTCATTAAACCCAAGTAACATTTAGAAATGCCAATCAATCTGGCCTAACTGGGTGGATTCCCGTTAATCCGGCATCCCTGCAAATTTTCATTTGGAATCCATTTCATTAAACCCAAGTAACATTTAGAAATGCCAATCAATCTGGCCTAACTGGGTGGATTCCCGTTAATCCGGCATCCCTGCAAATTTTCATTTGGAATCCATTTCATTAAACCCAAGTAACATTTAGAAATGCCAATCAATCTGGCCTAACTGGGTGGATTCCCGTTAATCCGGCATCCCTGCAAATTTTCATTTGGAATCCATTTCATTAAACCCAAGTAACATTTAGAAATGCCAATCAATCTGGCCTAACTGGGTGGATTCCCGTTAATCCGGCATCCCTGCAAATTTTCATTTGGAATCCATTTCATTAAACCCAAGTAACATTTAGAAATGCCAATCAATCTGGCCTAACTGGGTGGATTCCCGTTAATCCGGCATCCCTGCAAATTTTCATTTGGAATCCATTTCATTAAACCCAAGTAACATTTAGAAATGCCAATCAATCTGGCCTAACTGGGTGGATTCCCGTTAATCCGGCATCCCTGCAAATTTTCATTTGGAATCCATTTCATTAAACCCAAGTAACATTTAGAAATGCCAATCAATCTGGCCTAACTGGGTGGATTCCCGTTAATCCGGCATCCCTGCAAATTTTCATTTGGAATCCATTTCATTAAACCCAAGTAACATTTAGAAATGCCAATCAATCTGGCCTAACTGGGTGGATTCCCGTTAATCCGGCATCCCTGCAAATTTTCATTTGGAATCCATTTCATTAAACCCAAGTAACATTTAGAAATGCCAATCAATCTGGCCTAACTGGGTGGATTCCCGTTAATCCGGCATCCCTGCAAATTTTCATTTGGAATCCATTTCATTAAACCCAAGTAACATTTAGAAATGCCAATCAATCTGGCCTAACTGGGTGGATTCCCGTTAATCCGGCATCCCTGCAAATTTTCATTTGGAATCCATTTCATTAAAACCCAAGTAACATTTAGAAATGCCAATCAATCTGGCCTAACTGGGTGGATTCCCGTTAATCCGGCATCCCTGCAAATTTTCATTTGGAATCCATTTCATTAAACCCAAGTAACATTTAGAAATGCCAATCAATCTGGCCTAACTGGGTGGATTCCCGTTAATCCGGCATCCCTGCAAATTTTCATTTGGAATCCATTTCATTAAACCCAAGTAACATTTAGAAATGCCAATCAATCTGGCCTAACTGGGTGGATTCCCGTTAATCCGGCATCCCTGCAAATTTTCATTTGGAATCCATTTCATTAAACCCAAGTAACATTTAGAAATGCCAATCAATCTGGCCTAACTGGGTGGATTCCCGTTAATCCGGCATCCCTGCAAATTTTCATTTGGAATCCATTTCATTAAACCCAAGTAACATTTAGAAATGCCAATCAATCTGGCCTAACTGGGTGGATTCCCGTTAATCCGGCATCCCTGCAAATTTTCATTTGGAATCCATTTCATTAAACCCAAGTAACATTTAGAAATGCCAATCAATCTGGCCTAACTGGGTGGATTCCCGTTAATCCGGCATCCCTGCAAATTTTCATTTGGAATCCATTTCATTAAACCCAAGTAACATTTAGAAATGCCAATCAATCTGGCCTAACTGGGTGGATTCCCGTTAATCCGGCATCCCTGCAAATTTTCATTTGGAATCCATTTCATTAAACCCAAGTAACATTTAGAAATGCCAATCAATCTGGCCTAACTGGGTGGATTCCCGTTAATCCGGCATCCCTGCAAATTTTCATTTGGAATCCATTTCATTAAACCCAAGTAACATTTAGAAATGCCAATCAATCTGGCCTAACTGGGTGGATTCCCGTTAATCCGGCATCCCTGCAAATTTTCATTTGGAATCCATTTCATTAAACCCAAGTAACATTTAGAAATGCCAATCAATCTGGCCTAACTGGGTGGATTCCCGTTAATCCGGCATCCCTGCAAATTTTCATTTGGAATCCATTTCATTAAACCCAAGTAACATTTAGAAATGCCAATCAATCTGGCCTAACTGGGTGGATTCCCGTTAATCCGGCATCCCTGCAAATTTTCATTTGGAATCCATTTCATTAAACCCAAGTAACATTTAGAAATGCCAATCAATCTGGCCTAACTGGGTGGATTCCCGTTAATCCGGCATCCCTGCAAATTTTCATTTGGAATCCATTTCATTAAACCCAAGTAACATTTAGAAATGCCAATCAATCTGGCCTAACTGGGTGGATTCCCGTTAATCCGGCATCCCTGCAAATTTTCATTTGGAATCCATTTCATTAAACCCAAGTAACATTTAGAAATGCCAATCAATCTGGCCTAACTGGGTGGATTCCCGTTAATCCGGCATCCCTGCAAATTTTCATTTGGAATCCATTTCATTAAACCCAAGTAACATTTAGAAATGCCAATCAATCTGGCCTAACTGGGTGGATTCCCGTTAATCCGGCATCCCTGCAAATTTTCATTTGGAATCCATTTCATTAAACCCAAGTAACATTTAGAAATGCCAATCAATCTGGCCTAACTGGGTGGATTCCCGTTAATCCGGCATCCCTGCAAATTTTCATTTGGAATCCATTTCATTAAACCCAAGTAACATTTAGAAATGCCAATCAATCTGGCCTAACTGGGTGGATTCCCGTTAATCCGGCATCCCTGCAAATTTTCATTTGGAATCCATTTCATTAAACCCAAGTAACATTTAGAAATGCCAATCAATCTGGCCTAACTGGGTGGATTCCCGTTAATCCGGCATCCCTGCAAATTTTCATTTGGAATCCATTTCATTAAACCCAAGTAACATTTAGAAATGCCAATCAATCTGGCCTAACTGGGTGGATTCCCGTTAATCCGGCATCCCTGCAAATTTTCATTTGGAATCCATTTCATTAAACCCAAGTAACATTTAGAAATGCCAATCAATCTGGCCTAACTGGGTGGATTCCCGTTAATCCGGCATCCCTGCAAATTTTCATTTGGAATCCATTTCATTAAACCCAAGTAACATTTAGAAATGCCAATCAATCTGGCCTAACTGGGTGGATTCCCGTTAATCCGGCATCCCTGCAAATTTTCATTTGGAATCCATTTCATTAAACCCAAGTAACATTTAGAAATGCCAATCAATCTGGCCTAACTGGGTGGATTCCCGTTAATCCGGCATCCCTGCAAATTTCATTTGGAATCCATTTCATTAAACCCAAGTAACATTTAGAAATGCCAATCAATCTGGCCTAACTGGGTGGATTCCCGTTAATCCGGCATCCCTGCAAATTTTCATTTGGAATCCATTTCATTAAACCCAAGTAACATTTAGAAATGCCAATCAATCTGGCCTAACTGGGTGGATTCCCGTTAATCCGGCATCCCTGCAAATTTTCATTTGGAATCCATTTCATTAAACCCAAGTAACATTTAGAAATGCCAATCAATCTGGCCTAACTGGGTGGATTCCCGTTAATCCGGCATCCCTGCAAATTTTCATTTGGAATCCATTTCATTAAACCCAAGTAACATTTAGAAATGCCAATCAATCTGGCCTAACTGGGTGGATTCCCGTTAATCCGGCATCCCTGCAAATTTTCATTTGGAATCCATTTCATTAAACCAAGTAACATTTAGAAATGCCAATCAATCTGGCCTAACTGGGTGGATTCCCGTTAATCCGGCATCCCTGCAAATTTTCATTTGGAATCCATTTCATTAAACCCAAGTAACATTTAGAAATGCCAATCAATCTGGCCTAACTGGGTGGATTCCCGTTTAATCCGGCATCCCTGCAAATTTTCATTTGGAATCCATTTCATTAAACCCAAGTAACATTTAGAAATGCCAATCAATCTGGCCTAACTGGGTGGATTCCCGTTAATCCGGCATCCCTGCAAATTTTCATTTGGAATCCATTTCATTAATTTCATTAAACCCAAGTAACATTTAGAAATGCCAATCAATCTGGCCTAACTGGGTGGATTCCCGTTAATCCGGCATCCCTGCAAATTTTCATTTGGAATCCATTTCATTAACCCAAGTAACATTTAGAAATGCCAATCAATCTGGCCTAACTGGGTGGATTCCCGTTAATCCGGCATCCGCAAATTTTCATTTGGAATCCATTTCATTAAACAAGTAACATTAGAATGCCAATCAATGCCTAACTGGGTGGATTCCCTTAATCGGCATCCCTGCAAATTTTCATTTGGAATCCATTTCATTAAACCCAAGTAACATTTAGAAATGCCAATCAATTGGCCTAACTGGGTGGATTCCCGTTAATCCGGCATCCCTGCAAATTTCATTTGGAATCCATTTCATTAAACCCAAGTAACATTTAGAAATGCCAATCAATCTGGCCTAACTGGGTGGATTCCCGTTAATCCGGCACCCTGCAAATTTTCATTTGGAATCCATTTCATTAAACCCAAGTAACATTTAGAAATGCCAATCAATCTGGCCTAAGTGATTCCCGTTAATCCGGCATCCCTGCAAATTTTCATTTGGAATCCATTTCATTAAACCAAGTAACATTTAGAAATGCCAATCAATCTGGCCTAACTGGGTGGATTCCCGTTAATCCGGCATCCCTGCAAATTTTCATTTGGAATCCATTTCATTAAACCCAAGTAACATTTAGAAATGCCAATCAATCTGGCCTAACTGGGTGGATTCCCGTTAATCCGGCATCCTGAAATTTTCATTTGGAATCCATTTCATTAAACCCAAGTAACATTTAGAAATGCCAATCAATCTGCCTAACTGGGTGATTCCCGTTAATCCGGCATCCTGCAAATTTTCATTTGGAATCCATTCATTAAACCAAAGTAACATTTAGAAATGCAATCAATCTGGCCTAACTGGGTGGATTCCGTAATAACTGGGTGGATCCCGTTAATTCCGGCATCCCTGCAAATTTTCATTTGGAATCCATTTCATTAAACCCAAGTAACATTTAGAAATGCCAATCAATCTGGCCTAACTGGGTGGATTCCCGTTAATCCGGCATCCCTGCAAATTTTCATTTGGAATCCATTTCATTAAACCCAAGTAACATTTAGAAATGCCAATCAATCTGGCCTAACTGGGTGGATTCCCGTTAATCCGGCATCCCTGCAAATTTTTCATTTGGAATCCATTTCATTAAACCCAAGTAACATTTAGAAATGCCAATCAATTCTGGCCTAACTGGGTGGATTCCCGTTAATCCGGCATCCCTGCAAATTTTCATTTGGAATCCATTTCATTAAACCCAAGTAACATTTAGAAATGCCAATCAATTGGCCTAACTGGGTGGATTCCCGTTAATCCGGCATCCCTGCAAATTTTCATTTGGAATCCATTTCATAAACCCAAGTAACATTTAGAAATGCCAATCAATCTGGCCTAACTGGGTGGATTCCCGTTAATCCGGCATCCCTGCAAATTTCATTTGGAATCCATTTCATTAAACCCAAGTAACATTTTAGAAATGCCAATCAATCTGGCCTAACTGGGTGGATTCCCGTTAATCCGGCATCCCTGCAAATTTTCATTTGGAATCCATTTCATTAAACCCAGTAACATTTAGAAATGCCAATCAATCTGGCCTAACTGGGTGGATTCCGTTAATCCGGCATCCTGCAAATTTTCATTTGGAATCCATTTCATTAAACCCAAGTAACATTTAGAAATGCCAATCAATCTGGCCTAACTGGGTGGATTCCCGTTAATCCGGCATCCTGCAAATTTTCATTTGGAATCCATTTCATTAAACCAAGTAACATTTAGAAATGCCAATCAATCTGGCCTAACTGGGTGGATTCCCGTTAATCCGGCATCCCTGCAAATTTTCATTTGGAATCCATTTCATTAAACCCAAGTAACATTTAGAAATGCCAATCAATCTGGCCTAACTGGGTGGATTCCCGTTAATCCGGCATCCCTGCAAATTTTCATTTGGAATCCATTTCATTAAACCCAAGTAACATTTAGAAATGCCAATCAATCTGGCCTAACTGGGTGGATTCCCGTTAATCCGGCATCCCTGCAAATTTTCATTTGGAATCCATTTCATTAAACCCAAGTAACATTTAGAAATGCCAATCAATCTGGCCTAACTGGGTGGATTCCCGTTAATCCGGCATCCCTGCAAATTTTCATTTGGAATCCATTTCATTAAAAACCAAGTAACATTTAGAAATGCCAATCAATCTGGCCTAACTGGGTGGATTCCCGTTTAATCCGGCATCCCTGCAAATTTTCATTTGGAATCCATTTCATTAAACCCAAGTAACATTTAGAAATGCCAATCAATCTGGCCTAACTGGGTGGATTCCCGTTAATCCGGCATCCCTGCAAATTTTCATTTGGAATCCATTTCATTAAACCCAAGTAACATTTAGAAATGCCAATCAATCTGGCCTAACTGGGTGGATTCCCGTTAATCCGGCATCCCTGCAAATTTTCATTTGGAATCCATTTCATTAAACCCAAGTAACATTTAGAAATGCCAATCAATCTGGCCTAACTGGGTGGATTCCCGTTAATCCGGCATCCTGCAAATTTTCATTTGGAATCCATTTCATTAAACCAAGTAACATTTAGAAATGCCAATCAATCTGGCCTAACTGGGTGGATTCCCGTTAATCCGGCATCCCTGCAAATTTTCATTTGGAATCCATTTCATTAAAACCAAGTAACATTTAGAAATGCCAATCAATCTGGCCTAACTGGGTGGATTCCCGTTAATCCGGCATCCCTGCAAATTTTCATTTGGAATCCATTTCATTAAACCCAAGTAACATTTAGAAATGCCAATCAATCTGGCCTAACTGGGTGGATTCCCGTTAATCCGGCATCCCTGCAAATTTTCATTTGGAATCCATTTCATTAAACCCAAGTAACATTTAGAAATGCCAATCAATCTGGCCTAACTGGGTGGATTCCCGTTAATCCGGCATCCCTGCAAATTTTCATTTGGAATCCATTTCATTAAACCCAAGTAACATTTAGAAATGCCAATCAATCTGGCCTAACTGGGTGGATTCCCGTTAATCCGGCATCCCTGCAAATTTTCATTTGGAATCCATTTCATTAAACCCAAGTAACATTTAGAAATGCCAATCAATCTGGCCTAACTGGGTGGATTCCCGTTAATCCGGCATCCCTGCAAATTTTCATTTGGAATCCATTTCATTAAACCAAGTAACATTTAGAAATGCCAATCAATCTGGCCTAACTGGGTGGATTCCCGTTAATCCGGCATCCCTGCAAATTTTCATTTGGAATCCATTTCATTAAACCCAAGTAACATTTAGAAATGCCAATCAATCTGGCCTAACTGGGTGGATTCCCGTTAATCCGGCATCCCTGCAAATTTTCATTTGGAATCCATTTCATTAAACCCAAGTAACATTTAGAAATGCAATCAATCTGGCCTAACTGGGTGGATTCCCGTTAATCCGGCATCCCTGCAAATTTTCATTTGGAATCCATTTCATTAAACCCAAGTAACATTTAGAAATGCCAATCAATCTGGCCTAACTGGGTGGATTCCCGTTAATCCGGCATCCCTGCAAATTTTCATTTGGAATCCATTTCATTAAACCCAAGTAACATTTAGAAATGCCAATCAATCTGGCCTAACTGGGTGGATTCCCGTTAATCCGGCATCCCTGCAAATTTTCATTTGGAATCCATTTCATTAAACCCAAGTAACATTTAGAAATGCCAATCAATCTGGCCTAACTGGGTGGATTCCCGTTAATCCGCACCCCTGCAAATTTTCATTTGGAATCCATTTCATTAAACCCAAGTAACATTTAGAAATGCCAATCAATCTGGCCTAACTGGGTGGATTCCCGTTAATCCGGCATCCCTGCAAATTTTCATTTGGAATCCATTTCATTAAACCCAAGTAACATTTAGAAATGCCAATCAATCTGGCCTAACTGGGTGGATTCCCGTTAATCCGGCATCCTGCAAATTTTCATTTGGAATCCATTTCATTAAACCAAGTAACATTTAGAAATGCCAATCTATCTGGCCTAACTGGGTGGATTCCGTTAATCCGGCACCCTGCAAATTTTCATTTGGAATCCATTTCATTAAACCCAAGTAACATTTAGAAATGCCAATCAATCTGGCCTAACTGGGTGGATTCCGTTAATCCGGCACCCCTGCAAATTTTCATTTGGAATCCATTTCATTAAACCCAAGTAACATTTAGAAATGCCAATTAATCTGGCCTAACTGGGTGGATTCCCGTTAATCCGGCATCCCTGCAAATTTTCATTTGGAATCCATTTCATTAAACCCAAGTAACATTTAGAAATGCTAATCAATCTGGCCTAACTGGCTGGACTCACGTTTATCTGGCATTGCTAGTTATTATAAAGTTGTTTTGTTGGTTACATGTAATTAAAATGGTTAATTGTATGTATTTCCTTGTAATTTTATTCCTGTACCTTGTCTAGTTTGTTGGTGGGTTCGCAGTTATGTACCGAAGCTGTCGTACGTCGACAAACCCATCATCATTTTTCTGATATTCTTTGTCTGTCCTCCTGACCCCCCCCCCTTCTATTGATACTATCCTTTGTTTCTCCTTCTTGTGTTTTTGGCCCACTCTTTTCTGTAAATGCTCCTGATCAAATCTGCAAGCCCGCATATATCTTATTATAATGGAGATTATGTGACAATCTATCTATAACCGAAACTACGTCAATACCAGCGTCACAATTCCCTTAGTCATTTATGTTATAAAAATTTTAATTATTAAATAATCATTATTCATTCTTTTATCTTAATTAGCATCTTATTTATTAACAATGTCTGTTATAAAGGTCTTGCTGAGATAGATTTGCCTCAAAACAGCCCATATCATTAACGTGTTTAAAATCCTGCAATGTGTGTCATATATAATTAAGAAACAAGTATTTGCATAGTATAGTGTAAAATAATTTGCATACCGGTTTTAACCAAACCGTGTTTAATAAATAATTGCTTGGTGCAATTGATTTTTATTAATATTGTTTTATTCTCAAACGTATTTAAAACAATCCTATGTGTGATTTTATATAGAAATCAATCAGAGAAAAGTAAAATAAGCGTAGACTTTTTATGTTCTTATTTAATTTCATTTGTCTTTTTAAAGTAATGTATTCAATTATATTAAAACTGAAATACTTGAGCACATTTCTTTTTGCTAGTATACATATTTCAACGTAGATTTTTTTGTCATGCCGTTACATTTGTTACATGATATATAGGTGGTAATTCTGTTTGAAAAAGAGTCATGGAAAATGACCAGCAAAATGATAGACAGGTAGTAACCTTTAACTGACCTTTGATCAGTCCGATCATGAGAATGAGTAACACATTCAATGTTAGCACAGTGATCGAAGGAGATGGACGCAAAATGACGTCGCTCCTGTGAGTTATTTCCCTTTGCGCGTGCGATTACCTTGGGTTTTGAAATAAAGACGTCTAAAAATATGCCAAGTCTTGAGTTCGTTTATAAGAATTGTCCTTTATATAGCTGAGGTGATGATACTCATAAGAAATAAGAATTCGGCGGATAAGCAACACCAGATAATCAGGATTTACATTTTTGAATTTCATCTAGGATGACTTGGACTGTCTCTAAAAATGGAATAGTCTATTATTTAACTGAGGTGATGATACACATAAGAAATAAGAATTCGGCGAATAAGCAACACCAGATAATCAGGATTTACATTTTTGCATTTAATCTAGGATGACTTGGACTGTCTCTAAAAATGGAATAGTCTATTATTTAACTGAGGTGATTATACTCATAAGAAGTAAGAATTTGGCGAATAAGCAACACCAGATAATCAGGATTTATATTTTTGCATTTCATCTCGGACGATTTGGACGGTCTGATTTTTAACCAGTGGGTGTTGCAAAATGATGACGGTCGGAAGATTAAGGCACAAGAGTATTAATATATAGATGGTTAAAAAAAAAGAATGAATACATTTCATATTTTATTTTAAATTCTTTATTGAACAATAATAACGTAATCGAAGTCCAAGTGAATATATTGCTTTACGGCCAAGATTCAGTCGATCGAAACGGCCAGTCAAGCGAAGTCAATTTTTCATTTTACAGTGCCGTCTCTATAAATGCTTATTTTTTTAAATTGCAATCATGAGTGGATTCGTCCTTAACAATAATTCTTTGATTTTACCTGAGTCTCATCAGAGGATTACCACAGGAAAAATAACTAATATAAAGAACGCAAGTATGTCATAATGGCGGCGGTCCCGGCATGAGGCCAACTGATCCAAGGTAATCACAATAATTTTCTTACCCCCTTCCCATTATGTCATTCTTGCGTTCTTCTAAGTAGTTCTTTTTCTTGTGGTAATCCTCTGATGAGACTCTGGTGAAAACAAACATTTTTGGATGAATCGGCTTATAATTGCAATTCTAAATTTTTGTACCCACACATTTTATTCAGATTAACACGAGGACATTCGAACAAATACAATGAAAATGCAAACGGAAATAATGCAACAGAAAAAGAAGAAGAAAAAAGAAAGAACGTATAGCGTCAGCAATTTGAACTTGCAACACGCATACGCAAATCTGTCAGCTTTAAAAAAAAATAATTTCTGTTTCTTCAGTCAGAATCAACATCCAATTTTGGTACCGCACGGGGGACAGCTGTTGGCCGGTAAGACGCAAGAACCTGCCCGAGGATCAAAAACCCAATTTTCAGGACATTCCAACATGTCGACGAATCTATGGCTCAGACACTGGAAGTATTTCTGGCAACTGGAAGGGTTCGGGTGGAAGCCATCCGCCTTATCTCGACACGATAGAGTGTTGCCCCGGAAATGAGAGGGAACAGAGAAAACACTGATGCATGTTCGACTTTGTGGGGAGAAGACAGCTGGCTGTCCGGGTTTCCCAACGCATTTCGATTGGGTCACAAGACGACCATCACGGCACTCGATATACTCGGGACCCCACTTAACGTAGGGAACCGAATTTAGTCCCTCCGATTTTCCGATGCAGCTCGGGTATCTGATATGGCACGGGACGCAGTGAGACTGACCACACCAGTTTAGTCGGTACTGACCTACAATGAGAAAAATCTTATTATAATGGAGATTATGTGTATGTCTGTCTGTAACCAAAACTACGTCACCACCAACGTCACACTTCCCTTAGTTATTTTTGTTATATTCTCAATGGTTATTAAATCATCATTATTCAATTTTAATTAGCATCTAGCAGAGATAGATTTGCCTCAAAACAGCACACATTATTAATATGTTTAAAATCCTGCAATGTGTGTTATATATCATTAAGAAATAAGTGGTTATATAGTATAGTGTGGATAATTTGCATACTGGTTTTAACAAAACTGTGTTTAAGGAATAATTATTTTGTGTTATTGATTTCTAATTTTATTGTTTTATTCTCAAATGTATCAAAAGCCATCCAGAAAAAAAGTAAAATTGTCACCCACCCTCTTCAATTTTTCTGAAATTCTATCCAGGTGTGGACTATGTTAAAGTTTGACAATCCCCCAAAATTGACCTTCCAATTCCAAAAATTGGCCAAGTTTACGTCGAATTTTAGCTTTCTAAATTCGTAAAAAGGGCATATCTATTTTTGTTTGAAAAATGAGTTCTAGAGCTCCTGTACTCCTAAAAATTGGTTTATAATAACTTTTTGGTCCAAAGAATCCAAAATGCTATCAAAAGTTTTAAAACTAACGAATTTTAATCTATTAATAATTTCTGATTTTTCATAACAAGACCAATAGGTGGAAAATTCCAATGTGGCACAACATCAATGATGAATTTTTTTTCTATTCTTATTTTACATGTATTGAACATTATTTTTACGAAAAAGATAGTTTGGTTTTTGCTCAGAACTGAAGCTACAAAATAAGTTAAAATTTGGCATTTATATGTTTTAATTGTTTCCGTTCAGCCATTGAATAAGGTCAATATTATGTAGCAAAATAACAGCTGGAGTTCAATAGAAATGATCAGGTTTATGTTGGTGTTGGATACATTTGAAATTATATAGAAACAACACAAAATTCTGACAATATCGGCCCCACATTTCATTATGGAATTGAAAATTGGAAATGAAAACAATATAGAAATTATACACTTAAACGCTAGACAGGATAAATGGTTGCATTGGAATATCAAAATTAGGATCTGGAGTCTTTAAGGCAGACCAACGTTGTGTCTTATATTTACGGCAATTCTCCTGCGGTCACACCAATACCACAATTTGCCCTTTCTTTGGACAACATCATTGTCGCGAAGAGGGAAGAACTGTGGCATGGCTAATTGTATAGCATATTGTCCATGCCTAAACTGAGATCAAGGCGTAGATCTATAGACTTACAAAACTAAAGGATAGCATTTATATATATATATATATATATATATATATATATATATATATATATTATATATATATGTGGTGTGTGTGTGTGTGTGTGTGTGTGTGTGTGTGTATGTGTGTGATATATATATGTGTGTGATATAAATATATATATATATGTATATATACATATATATATATATGGTTTGTTCCGCTGTCGTTTATCGCAAAAGATTTATGCACACACACACACACACACACACACACACACACTTGAGGTTTGTTTCGATGTCGTTTATCGCAAAAGATTTATACACACACGCGCAACCACATACACAAAACACCTAAAAATGCACAATGCCTTTTTTCTATACACACACTCACACACTTTCATACTCACACCGTAAAAGAGAATATTTGACATCATATTTTCAAACCGTCCACTTTTTTCAGCGTCCTTTCTTCAGACTTCAAATTTTGAACAGACTGATAAACAAGGACTATCACTTGCTTTTCTCGTTATTCTGTGATAAAAAAAAATGTTTTTATCACTTTCCATATACCAACACATGCCCTGAAGATGATCTAATTAATAGATCGAAACACTGCAGCGTCGGTCTATAAACTTACCACTCAACTTATTTAAACCTGTGTTTTTTCAATTTTCTTTATATACTACATACCATCAAAATCTCACTGTATAACCATACGGTATGCTCTTGTAGGTGCAAACATATATTCATACAAGGATTTTTATAAATCCCTAAAGAGAGCTCAATGTATAATAATCAATAAATTAGATTAGATACAGAGCAATATTTAATTTTCAAAAGAAGGAAAAAACTTCTTTCATTCCGTAATAAATTATTTCGACCATTTTTATATTTTTATATTTTTATTTTTTAATCTTTTTTATTTTATTTTTTATATTTTTATATTAAATATTAAATATTAGATTTATATATTAAATTCTAACATAGATTACTTGAGGAAAAAAAAAACCTTTTTATCATTTAAAAAAAATGTTTTTATAGAAAGTCTTGACAAAATTTAAAAAAATGTTTTTTTACTTGTATATATATATATACATATGTTATTTTGTTTTTTGAGAATGTCAATTGAACAGGAAAATTGTTTATGTTTGTATGTCTTTGTTAAAAATTAGAAATTCATCATTATACTTGCTGTCTGACCTGATTTTCTGGTGAAATGTTTTAGGTGAATCCCTTCATTTTGTAATCTCCGTCCGAAAAAGGCCAGTCTCTCAAGGATTTAAAAAAAATTTGTAAACTTTTTTAAAAAGCCTTTTTGAGCTCGAAATAAAATTTATTACGGAATGACGATTTGTTAAGTTTTTTTCTTTCTTTGAAAATTATAATATATATATATATATATATATTTATATATATATATATATATATATATAATCCAAAAGTCCAAAGAAGAAATCTTCCTTACGACATAGGAGTTTTATTAAACAACCTGTCGCAGTTTGAGAGCTCAATGTGTGAGCAGGGAGAATTAGACACTTTGTCTAAGCTCCTCGAATAGACTATAATGCAAAAATCTCTAAGTCTTTTGTTATTTCTTTACTATATATATATATATATTATATATATATATATATATAAGTATTACTAACTTTGATCAACCCCGATTGGTCCCCTGGGCGAGGAAATCCGTTGTTGAAAGACCAGAAATTTCCAATGATCCCAAGGATATAACAACGCTGATGACTTCCCCCTCAATCATCTTATAGATGTATTTTTACAAGACGAGAGGGGGAAGTCTTACTGCAATTGCTTTAACGAAAATCTCAGGTCGGTGTGTCCTATTTGTAGTATTACAGTCATTTAATACAAAAATCAGATCATATAGATAGTAAAAATCCTGGAAACGATATTAGGTAATCCATTATTATGATTTTTGTGTCTGACTTGACCGGACATGAGAAAACAAGAAGATATAATGTGCAGTTGTATGAAGAAATGTGTTATCATGATAAGGCATGATAAACTGTACGAACTTTTGTTGAATAGAATCAAAACGAGGTTGATTAATTTGACAAACAAATGGCGCCAGCTCAAATTTGCCATTAACGGGCAGATAAGCAGACCATACAATAGAGGGAGAGGAGGAGGAGGGTGGAAGAGGAGGAGGAGGAGTGCAGCGATATTCGACTACCAAGATATTTGGTGTGGGAGGACTGACGATCACTAGCACGGAATCGGTCCTCCTTGTCAGTTGGGGGCGTTAGAATACACTGGCTGTACCTCTGCAGAGGGTAAGATCCCCCCCCAATGGAGCCACCTGTTGGCCGTGGGTGGCGACCCTGACGCTTAGGATGGAATCCAGGTGCCTGAGCAGTCCATGACATGCAACACTCCACTTTGATCCTTACTTAGGCTAGACGGGCGATCAGAGAGGCCCCCTCCGATCAATTGGCTGGTCACGTCAAGCCCTAGCACCTATATGATTTTCCCAATCCTATTGCCCTTGTGGCAAAACCCCAATCCCTTTTATTCATATGGGTGCTAGAAGGCGGTGACTGAGGGTCTACATGACCTGGGAATGACGTTAAACTCTATCTGATGGTGAGATTCCAGTTCTGGAGTTTTGGGAATGTGGAGCACCCTTCATCACCATTGCTCCCTGGTCCATTCTGACCCGAAGTGGTAGTACCAGTTAAGGTCCCATCTATGGGTTAAATACAAAATGTATTTATAAAAAAAATTGAGTATCCATTAAGAATGAATTTTTCAAAACTTTGTCGGCATTTAAATGACCCACTGAGGTTGATATGCCGTAAAATAAAACAACAAACAAAACGGAAGCGGTGAGCTGAGTTCAAATTCCGGCAGTTTGTGAGAAAGTTCGTGCTCACCTCGTCCTAAATGGACTTGAGAAAGTCACCTATATATTAATACTCGTGTTCCTTAAAAGTACGTCCGTTATATCATCTTGCAACACCCTCTAGTTGAAAATGAAACCATCCAAAATCGAACCTTCATATGATAATAGGGAACCTTCGGTTATTTCCTAAACTCCAACATAAACAAAGGGGAACCACTCTTGACTGATAAATCATTTATTTATTTTCCCATTAAACTAACCCTAAACCCTAACCCTAAACCTTAACCCGTCTTCTTTTTTCCTAGTAGATCACAACTCAAACACTTTCATACTCACACGTAAAAGAGAATATTTGACATCATATTTCAACCGTCCACTTTTTTCAGCGTCCTTTCTTCAGACTTCAAATTTGAACAGACTGATAAACAAGGACTATCACTTGCTTTTCTCGTTATTCTGTGATAAAAAAAAATGTTATCACTTTCCATATACCAACACATGCCCTGAAGATGATCTAATTAATAGATCGAAACACTGCAGCGTCGGTCTATAAACTACCTACTCATACTTATTTAAACCTGTGTTTTTTCAATTATGTCATAATGGCGGCGGTCCGGCATGAGGCCAACTGATCCAAGGTAATCACAATAATTTTCTTACCCCTTCCCATTATGTCATTCTTGCGTTCTTCTAAGTAGTTCTTTTTCTTGTGGTAATCCTCTGATGAGACTCTGGTGAAAACAAACATTTTTGGATGAATCGGCTTATAAGTGCAATTCTAAATTTTTGTACCCACACATTTTATTCAGATTAACACGAGGACATTCGAACAAATACAATGAAAATGCAAACGGAAATAATGCAACAGAAAAAGAAGAAGAAAAAAGAAAGAACGTATAGCGTCAGCAATTTGAACTTGCAACACGCATACGCAAATCTGTCAGCTTTAAAAAAAATAATTTCTGTTTCTTCAGTCAGAATCAACATCCAATTTTGGTACCGCACGGGGGACAGCTGTTGGCCGGTAAGACGCAAGAACCTGCCCGAGGATCAAAAAACCAATTTTCAGGACATTCCAACATGTCGACGAATCTATGGCTCAGACACTGGAAGTATTTCTGGCAACTGGAAGGGTTCGGGTGGAAGCCATCCGCCTTATCTCGACACGATAGAGTGTTGCCCCGGAAATGAGAGGGAACAGAGAAAAACACTGATGCATGTTCGACTTTGTGGGGAGAAGACAGCTGGCTGTCCGGGTTTCCCAACGCATTTCGATTGGGTCACAAGACGACCATCACGGCACTCGATATACTCGGGACCCCACTTAACGTAGGGAACCGAATTTCGTCCCTCCGATTTTCCGATGCAGCTCGGGTATCTGATATGGCACGGGACGCAGTGAGACTGACCACACCAGTTTAGTCGGTACTGACCTACAATGAGAAAAATCTTATTATAATGGAGATTATGTGTATGTCTGTCTGTAACCAAAACTACGTCACCACCAACGTCACACTTCCCTTAGTTATTTTTGTTATATTCTCAATGGTTATTAAATCATCATTATTCAATTTTAATTAGCATCTAGCAGAGATAGATTTGCCTCAAAACAGCACACATTATTAATATGTTTAAAATCCTGCAATGTGTGTTATATATCATTAAGAAATAAGTGGTTATATAGTATAGTGTGGATAATTTGCATACTGGTTTTAACAAAACTGTGTTTAAGGAATAATTATTTTGTGTTATTGATTTCTAATTTTATTGTTTTATTCTCAAATGTATCAAAAGCCATCCAGAAAAAAGTAAAATTGTCACCCACCCTCTTCAATTTTTCTGAAATTCTATCCAGGTGTGGACTATGTTAAAGTTTGACAATCCCCCAAAATTGACCTTCCAATTCCAAAAATTGGCCAAGTTACGTCGAATTTTAGCTTTCTAAATTCGTAAAAAGGGCATATCTATTTTTGTTTGAAAAATGAGTTCTAGAGCTCCTGTACTCCTAAAAATTGGTTTATAATAACTTTTTGGTCCAAAGAATCCAAAAATGCTATCAAAAGTTTTAAAACTAACGAATTTTAATCTATTAATAATTTCTGATTTTTCATAACAAGACCAATAGGTGGAAAATTCCAATGTGGCACAACATCAATGATGAATTTTTTTTCTATTCTTATTTTACATGTATTGAACATTATTTTTACGAAAAAGATAGTTTGGTTTTTGCTCAGAACTGAAGCTACAAAATAAGTTAAAATTTGGCATTTATATGTTTTAATTGTTTCCGTTCAGCCATTGAATAAGGTCAATATTATGTAGCAAAATAACAGCTGGAGTTCAATAGAAATGATCAGGTTTATGTTGGTGGTTGGATACATTTGAAATTATATAGAAACAACACAAAATTCTGACAATATCGGCCCCACATTTCATTATGGAATTGAAAATTGGAAATGAAAACAATATAGAAATTATACACTTAAACGCTAGACAGGATAAATGGTTGCATTGGAATATCAAAATTAGGATCTGGAGTCTTTAAGGCAGACCAACGTTGTGTCTTATATTTTACGGCAATTCTCCTGCGGTCACACCAATACCACAATTTGCCCTTTCTTTGGACAACATCATTGTCGCGAAGAGGGAAGAACTGTGGCATGGCTAATTGTATAGCATATTGTCCATGCCTAAACTGAGATCAAGGCGTAGATCTATAGACTTACAAAACTAAAGGATAGCATTATATATATATATATATATATATATATATATAATATATATATATATATAATATATATGTGTGTGTGTGTGTTGTGTGTGTGTGTGTGTGTGTGTATGTGTGTGATATATATATGTGTGTGATATAAATATATATATATATGTATATACATATATATATATGGTTTGTTCCGCTGTCGTTTATCGCAAAAGATTTATGCACACACACACACACACACACACACACACACACTTGAGGTTTGTTTCGATGTCGTTTATCGCAAAAGATTTACACACACGCGCAACCACATACACAAAACACCTAAAAATGCACAATGCCTTTTTTCTATACACACACTCACACACTTTCATACTCACACCGTAAAAGAGAATATTTGACATCATATTTCAAACCGTCCACTTTTTTCAGCGTCCTTTCTTCAGACTTCAAATTTTGAACAGACTGATAAACAAGGACTATCACTTGCTTTTCTCGTTATTCTGTGATAAAAAAAAATGTTTATCACTTTCCATATACCAACACATGCCCTGAAGATGATCTAATTAATAGATCGAAACACTGCAGCGTCGGTCTATAAACTTACCACTCAACTTATTTAAACCTGTGTTTTTTCAATTTTCTTTATATACTACATACCATCAAAATCTCACTGTATAACCATACGGTATGCTCTTGTAGGTGCAAACATATATTCATACAAGGATTTTTATAAATCCCTAAAGAGAGCTCAATGTATAATAATCAATAAATTAGATTAGATACAGAGCAATATTTAATTTTCAAAGAAGGAAAAAACTTCTTTCATTCCGTAATAAATTTATTTCGACCATTTTTATATTCTTTATTTTTTATTTTTTTAATCTTTTTATATTTTTATCTTTTTATATTTTTATATTAAATATTAAATATTAGATTTATATATTAAATTCTAACATAGATTTACTTGAGGAAAAAAAAACCTTTTTATCATTTAAAAAAAATGTTTTTATAGAAAGTCTTGACAAAATTTAAAAAAATGTTTTTTTTACTTGTATATATATATATACATATGTTATTTTGTTTTTTGAGAATGTCAATTGAACAGGAAATTGTTTATGTTTGTATGTCTTTGTTAAAATTAGAAATTCATCATTATACTTGCTGTCTGACCTGATTTTTCTGGTGAAACTGTTTTTAGGTGAATCCCTTCATTTTGTAATCTCCGTCCGAAAAGGCCAGTCTCTCAAGGATTTAAAAAAAATTTGTAAAACTTTTAAAAAGCCTTTTGAGCTCGAAATAAATTTATTACGGAATGACGATTTGTTAAGTTTTTTCTTTCTTTGAAAATTATATATATATATATATATATATATATATATATATATATATATATATATATATATAATCCAAAAGTCCAAAGAAGAAATCTTCCTTACGACATAGGAGTTTTATTAAACAACCTGTCGCAGTTTGAGAGCTCAATGTGTGAGCAGGGAGAATTAGACACTTTGTCTAAGCTCCTCGAAATAGACTATAATGCAAAATCTCTAAGTCTTTTGTTATTTCTTTACTTATATATATATATATATATATATATATATATATATAAGTATTACTAACTTTGATCAACCCCGATTGGTCCCCTGGGCGAGGAAATCCGTTGTTGAAAGACCAGAAATTTCCAATGATCCCAAGGATATAACAACGCTGATGACTTCCCCCTCAATCATCTTATAGATGTATTTTTACAAGACGAGAGGGGGAAGTCTTACTGCAATTGCTTTAACGAAAATCTCAGGTCGGTGTGTCCTATTTGTAGTATTACAGTCATTTCAATACAAAAATCAGATCATATAGATAGTAAAAATCCTGGAAACGATATTAGGTAATCCATTATTATGATTTTGTGTCTGACTTGACCGGACATGAGAAAACAAGAAGATATAATGTGCAGTTGTATGAAGAAATGTGTTATCATGATAAGGCATGATAAACTGTACGAACTTTTGTTGAATAGAATCAAAACGAGGTTGATTAATTTGACAAACAAATGGCGCCAGCTCAAATTGCCATTAACGGGCAGATAAGCAGACCATACAATAGAGGGAGGAGGAGGAGGAGGGGTGGAAGAGGAGGAGGAGGAGTGCAGCGATATTCGACTACCAAGATATTTGGTGTGGGAGGACTGACGATCACTAGCACGGAATCGGTCCTCCTTGTCAGTTGGGGCGTTAGAATACACTGGCTGTACCTCTGCAGAGGGGTAAGATCCCCCCCCCCCAATGGAGCCACCTGTTGGCCGTGGGTGGCGACCCTGACGCTTAGGATGGAATCCAGGTGCCTGAGCAGTCCATGACATGCAACACTCCACTTTGATCCTTACTTAGGCTAGACGGGCTATCAGAGAGGCCCCCTCCGATCAATTGGCTGGTCACGTCAAGCCCTAGCACCTATATGATTTTCCCAATCCTATTGCCCTTGTGGCAAACCCCAATCCCTTTTTATCATATGGGTGCTAGAAGGCGGTGACTGAGGGTCTACATGACCTGGGAATGACGTTAAACTCTATCTGATGGTGAGATTCCAGTTTTGGAGTTTTGGGGAATGTGGAGCACCCCTTCATCACCATTGCTCCCTGGTCCATTCTGACCCGAAGTGGTAGTACCAGTTAAGGTCCCATCTATGGGTTAAATACAAAAATGTATTTATAAAAAAATTGAGTATCCATTAAGAATGAATTTATTTCAAAACTTTGTCGGCATTAAATGACCCACTGAGGTTGATATGCCGTAAAATAAAACAAAACAAACAAAACGGAAGCGGTGAGCTGAGTTCAAATTCCGGCAGTTTGTGAGAAAGTTCGTGCTCACCTCGTCCTAAATGGACTTGAGAAAGTCACCTATATATTAATACTCGTGTTCCTTAAAAGTACGTCCGTTATCATCTTGCAACACCCTCTAGTTGAAAATGAAACCATCCAAATCGAACCTTCATATGATAATAGGGAACCTTCGGTTATTTCCTATAACTCCAACATAAACAAAGGGGAACCACTCTTGACTGATAAATCATTTATTTATTTTCCCATTAAACTAACCCTAAACCCTAACCCTAAACCTTAACCCCGTCTTCTTTTTTCCTAGTAGATCAATAAATGAATAAATAAACTATCAGTCAAGAGTTGTTCCCCTTTGTTTATGTTGGAGTTATAGGAAATAACCAAACCTTGACATGTACAAGAGTTGATTTAATACAGTTCTAACTGATAATCATATGAAGGAATCAGGTTCAATCCTGACTACAGACGAAAATAACAGAATACTTAACATAGCTTAAAACTTGTAATTGGTTATGGTTATTCTTATTTCTTATGAGTGTCCTCACCTCAGATAAATAATTCTGTTTTTATTATAAAGAAAGAAAAAGGACATGCTACACAGAAAAAATATAATAAGAAAGAAAGAAAGAAAGAAAGAAAGAGTGTAGGGGAAGATAGAGAGAGGGTGTGAATGAGTGGAAGCGATAACGCTAATCTGTTTCAATTGAACATAATGAAAAGATGAAAAAAGGAAAGAAATAAGAGAGAGAGAGAGAGAGAGGGGGGGGGAAGAGTTAAATCAAGATTATTATACTTTTTACCTATGGAAGTATTTAGCAATAGTTGTTAAGTAAACATATCAAATGTTGTAATAATTAAATCCTCATACTGCAGTATATCCACAGGTCCTGCTAGTATTGAAGTATTTTGCAATAGTTTTTAAGTAAACATATCAAATGTTGTAATAATTAAATCCTCATACTGCAGTATATCCACAGGTCCTGCTAGTATTGAAGTATTTTGCAATAGTTTTTAAGTAAACATATCAAATGTTGTAATAATTAAATTATCATACTGCGGTATATCCACAGGTCCTGCTAGTATTGAAGTATTTTGCAATAGTTTTTTAAGTAAACATATCAAATGTTGTAATAATTAAATTATCATACTGCGGTATATCCACAGGTCCTGCTAGTATTGAAGTATTTTGCAATAGTTTTTAAGTAAACATATCAAACGTTGTAATAATTAAATTATCATACTGTGGTATATCCACAGGTCCTGCTAGTATTGAAGTATTTAGCAATAGTTTTTAAGTAAACATATCAAACGTTGTAATAATTAAATTATCATACTGTGGTATATCCACAGGTCCTGCTAGTGAATCTATATTCTCTCCACGCCAGCAATGGTTTAAATACGGAATCCATTCCCTACGATTATAACCGTTACGCTAAGGTTATATATATATATATATATATATATTATATATATATATATATATATATAATCCATTGTGACTTTGTTTTATAATTATTTGATAGCAACCAGTGGTTCAAGTGACAGCAAGTTTCTTAAAATCTATAAAACACACCAAGTTGTTTTCTGCTGTCGTGTCCAAGATAGTCCCGGATTTTCCCCAGATCTGTAACTAGCCCTGTCGGCTGCAGATGTGGTATACACCGACTGCGCCTCTGCATACGGGGAAGACCCCCCACACACAATGGAGCTACTTGCTGGTCGTGGGTGGTGACCCGTGATGCTTGAGGACGGAATCTTGGTGGCTAATAAGTTCATGATTTGCAACACCCCACTTAGGCCCTTACTCGTTGAAGAGTCCGATAAATCAGCTTATCACGTCAAGCCTTAGCACTTATATGATTGTCCCGGCCATATTGCAAACCTTCAACCCTTTTATCACATATGTGCTACAAGTTGTTTGCTGGGGGTCTTGGTGTTCTGGGTACGACGCTAAACTGGATGTAGTGATGAGGTTCCAGTTCTACATTGCCATTACTACAAGGTCTACTCTGACCCGGACTGGGAGTAACTCTTGGGGTACCATCTATGGGTTAAACAGATGAAAAAGCTAGTTTTAAAAATATTTTAAAAATGAGTTTAAAAAAACCCCGAATACTCAATAATAATCTAACAAGGGTTGACATGCTGTAAAATCCAACCAACCAATCAACCAACCAACCAACCAACCAACCAACCAAAGATCTTTAACTTGGAAGGGTCTTCGAAGCTGTTCCAATGTGCTCTGTTGATTAATGGCACAACCGTCAGATTACTATTCCAGAGATATCACAGCTTTCGAATAAGTTCATAGTATTCCTCTATATGAGGACCGGTTTAACTCAGTTGGTAGAACACTCGCCTAGGGCTCGCAAGGTTCCTGGTTCAGTACCGGTTCACGCCAACTCAGCGCACGAGTAGTATAGATTGGCTAATCTCATCTGTGTGGTAAAATGAGGAGCTGATGTTAAATGTG
>CM042168.1:66060009-66070009 GCA_023376005.1 Doryteuthis pealeii
ATAAATGGAAGTTAACAGAATATTTGCCAATGTAGCCAATCTGATATTTGGTTAACGGTGGACATTCATTTACGATGACATAAATGTAGGCAGTGAATCAGATCACATATTATGTATTAGTGACATCATGGATGAAGAAACTGAGAACTATGGTCTTGATATTCATAGAGGTCTGATCTATATTCTCCACAGTTGTCGAAAAATCAGGCGTTATCTGGAAGATGCATCTTACCTGAATTTTGAACATGTTGCACAACAATTGTGCAACAAGCTGGTCAAAGTCATTACAACAGGGATTGATGACACCACAAAGGCGGCTGTCTATCATCGCTATGATGTCAAAATGAACCATATAGAAATAACACGAAATTCTGGTGCAAGAACGTCACTCACAACTGGCTAAGGTGAGAATCTAAGCCACTCAAGGGAAGACGAGACAAAAGCTTATGATTACAAACTGAAGAGGTACTTTTTAATTGCTCTGTTGATGACTTTAAAAGTCAAATTGAATTTTGGATGTCTGATCAAGCAACTGACTGCAATGTATTTCTTGATAACCTAGGAGTAGACCATGATAAGCAAATACAATTGTGTGCTCATATTGTGTGTGGACGATGCCATGGGCAAAATGTACAAAAACACTGAGCAGAAGATTAGGATTCAAAAATTGTTATTGATCACTGTTGGTGCAAAAGCCTTCAGTTCCCCTGGAACTTCTGTTTATTGGACTTATTGCTATTGATAATTACATTTCCCAAGTCATGCTGCACACTCTGTTTCATTATACAATGATTATAGGCAGTAGATGGAAAGAAACAATGTTCATCATGAGGAATTCAAAAGCTTTTGTAGGGGATTATCTTCCTTTTGCCGGAAGAGTTATGTTCTCGCTGCGATGCTGTTTGTTCCCACTAGGGGGACCTCTGGTAGTTAAGCGCGTTCATTGAAACTGGTCTTCCACTTTTAGCTGGATCTTCTCAAGAACTGCTATGGGCTAGAGTCTATCTACCCCCCTTCTCGGTGGGGCTTTTGCCCCCCCCTTACATTACTGTAAGTCCTTTATACAGCATGGACTATCCTTTAATTCCATGTCTGTAACATTTATATGTTAGGTACATTTGGGTATCTTGTTTATACCTAAATATTGTATATGTATTTACATGTTCTATTCTCCTGTACATTATGTATCTTATCGTTTCCATGTGCTGTTATATATATTAAATGTTTTGTCTCACAACGTGTCGGAATTGTATGTTCAATTAATGACTTTGAATCTTACACTTTGTATCAAACAGCTTTAGGCGTATAGGAGACTTGGCAAAGTTATTTGTAGTACATCAGAAGCATATACAAGATTTCTTTGATGACATAATTGGTATCAACAGTAACAACGTAGTGCTTGTTGTATCTACATACATTCAGAATGAGTGGTTTTTCATGTGCTCAGAAATCTACAGGACGATGGGAGACATCATCATATTCCCTCTGGTGCAGAAATTGGACTGGGATGAAAGTTTTCTTTGAACCCAAATTGATTGTTCTCAAGGAATTAAAGGATGTAAAACAAGAATGTTGAAGTGAGTTAGCGTACTGTTGGTTTGAGCAACAAGCTAAGCACAACTGAACCAGTGCCAAGACAATTGGTACTTATGGGAATCCAGAATAGTCCACTCATGCATTTGGGTGATTCCATTCCTTCAGTCCTGATTTGCTGCTTGGTTTCTATGATGTTATGAGGCTTCAGAAATAACCTTGCATTTTGCAGTAGTCTTTGCAGCAAGACAGATTCGTATTAAGTTTCGACTACTTGCTGCCTTGTCTTACCAATTCGACGGTAATTGGAACTAGTATGATTATTCTACAAAGAGGATGAACCAAATTGGATTGAAAAGCTGGAAGCTGCAGTAATGGAGAAAGTTATTGCTGTTAAGAAAAAACTTTTGGAGGTAGAAAACTTCTAACAAGATGATAATGGTGACAGAGAGGCACTACAGTATGCACCTTTCACAAACTTAGGATGTGAATCCCAGTTTGCTAACTTTGATAACCAAATCAGGACAAATCTGTGTGTCAAGTAACTAACTTATATGGAAAATTCTCATGCGTCGAAGTTAACTATTGTGAACTTCATATGTAATTGATGATATCTCTGGACAAAAACTTCATTAATCTTATTATAATTTTCATTTTTTTTACATGATAAATACATTAGAGCTGATTAAATCTATAAAATAATCCAGTGCAGTAGTCTGGATGGTCTCAATTCTTCCTCTGATTTCCAGATCCTCCAGTCTTTTTTCCAAATTTATCGGGTCCATTCCAAGTGTACCAACTACAATTGGTATCACTTTCACTCTCATATTCCACAGCTTTTTCTTTTCTCTGGCAAGGTCGAGGTATTTATCCATCTTTTCATTTTCCTTCAGCTTCACCCTGTCTGTGATTTGCTGGAACCGCAAAGTCCACCAGTTGACACATTCTCTTTTTGAGTTTTCACATCAGCATTAGCTGATGGTCTTTCACTGGAGTCTGAGTGACAGCAAGTTTCCTCAGGTATCCAGGACTCTTCTGAGTATTCTGGCAGATTGCAGCAGTGCAGTGTTCTGAATGGTTTCAATCCTTCCTCTGATTTCCAAACTTTCCAAACCCTTTTCTAATTATCCAAACCCTTTTATTATTATTATTATTATTATTAGTAGTAGTAGTAGTATCATGAAATTTTATTATTATTATTATTATTATTATTATTATTATTATTATTATCAGTAGTAGTAGTAATCAACTTACAAACATCCTTGGGTTCAGGTCGTCGTTCGCAATTGACATTTCTGTAACGTTCGCATCGTTTCGTTTCTTTCGAGAAAAGTTGCGGATAAGGACATTCGTCAATGTAGGACCCGAAGTACTTGCCCAATCTCGAAGGTCTGCTGCAATTGTAGAACATAGCACAACTGTCCTGGTGAGGAATGAGCGCAGTCGGGTTGCGTCGGCAGTATGTGTATGGGTTAAAATACGTATGCTCTGAAATAGAGATATAAAAAAGATAAGCAATTTACGAAAACCCAATACACTCCAAGTTCAATCCAACACTCGCATCAAAACAGGTATATAAAAAAGCATTATACAGAAAGAAAAAATGTTAGAGAGAAAAGGATCTATATATCGATACGCTTGTTCTTCAATCGTCTGTCCGTTATCATCCTGCAACACCCTCTGGTTAAAAATGAGACCGACCACATTTTTCAAGACGCAGTACAAAAATATTATCTGGTGTCACTTAATCGCAGATTTCCTATTTGTCCCATTTCATTTAACCCAATTTTAAAAATGAAACATTCCAAATGGTCTTCCGTCGCCCAACATAAAATTAAAATGAATTTTTTAAAAAGTTACGCGTTTGTTTTATTTGTAATATCAAAATTGTGAATCACAGAAGATATTTTGGCAATTTGGGTAGGATTTATATGTAATGAAATCGCAGATTATCCTTTATGGCTTAAATAGCTCCTCTTGAATTTTATTTCGTGTCATGGAAATTCCACTCGTCTCGCTAATCAAACAACATTTTTGAAGATCTGATGAAATTAAAATTAATTTTGTCTTTGAAATAATTTTTTTTAGATCTGTATTTGTCACTGTCCGCTTATGGCCCAGTCGTCTGGGACTTTAGAATACACCGACTGCACCTCTGCAGAGGGGTAAAATCAATGATATCACTTTGGCCTTCACTTAGGCTAAACAGGAGGTCGGAGAGGCTCTCTACGATTAATCGGCTGGTCATGTCAAGCCCTAGCACCTATATGACTGTCCCAACGCTATTGCCCTTGTGACAAGCCCCAACACGTTTTATCATATATGTGCTAGAAGGCGGTGGCCGAGGATCTTACTGTCTTGGATATGACATTAAACTCTGATGGTGAAGTTCCAATTCTGGAGCTCTGGGGAATGTAGAGTACCCCTTCATCATCATTACTCCCAGGTCCACTCTGACCCCGGAGTGGTAGTACCTTTTAGGGTTCCATCTATGGATTAAATAGGAAAAATAAATCTTATAAAAATGTGTTTAAAAAAGTTGAATTTAATAAAATTGAGTACCCATCAGGAAAGAATCAAACAAAATATCTTCGGCATAAAATAGCCCAACAAGGGTTGACATGCCGTAAAAGCCAACCAACCAACCAACCAACCAGTGGCATTATTTCCCATAAAGTAGCATTGTGCGTCTTCGGTGCATAAGCAATTGGGTTCAGCAAGCCATTGTCACGAGACGTCTGTTCTGGCTCGGTCGTGCTGTTCGTCATCAATCTGGAGAATACACCCGTGAGGCGATTGACCCAAACCAATCTCCAGACTTGGATGAAACGTCGTGGTGGTAAAAAAAATGGCTACTGGCGGTGAGGGCTGATCTTGAACGAAATATAGACCCTTGTGTTTACAGACTGCGACGCTGATTGAAAAGTAACTCCCTATTTTAAACTATTTATTATTTCTTTATATGCAGTTACATTTTTCTCAATTCTTTAATGTATGTTCCTTAATATACAGGATAATTGAAAAGTAACTCCCTATTTTAAACTATTTATAATTCTTTTATATGCAGTTACATTTTTCTCAATTCTTTAATGTATGTTCCTTAATATACAGGCTGATTGAAAAGTAACTCCCAATTTTAAACTATCTATAATTTTTTTTTATGTGCAGTTACATTTGCTTGGAGAATATAAAAGACGATATTAATGCAAGATGATGCTCTTTCATATCTTGTTATTGATGTTCGTGAATGGCTGAATCACCATTTTCCTTGGAAATGGATTTGTAGACATGGTCAGCTAGAGTGACCAGCCAGAAGCCCTGAATTAATACCCGGCGACTTTGGTTGGTTGAAGGAGCAAGTCTACTTTACGAAACCAACAACTTTGAAAGAACAGGAATTTATTTTTGCCATTCCACAAGAGTTCCTGGGAAGATTAATTGATGCGGTTCCCGAGCGGCTTGAGAGGCTGGAGGCAAATGCTGGTGCCCAATAGAATTTTAAATAAAACTCCATGTTATATGTGTTCTTCTCATATTCTTTTTTTTTTTTTTTTGTAAAAATAATGATTCAGAAATAAATTATCAGATTTTTAAAATAGAGAAGGGAGTTACTTTACATTCACCCTATCTATTTCTCAAATTATACAACACTCTCAAACACTCTGATATCTGTTCACATATATCCCTTGTTATCAACAATATACAAGGGTAATGTGGGGATTGAATAATGAATAAAAGTATAACAATAAAATAATAAATAAAAGCAACTTAGAAAAAACAAAATAAGATAAAATAAACAAATACTAAAAATAACAATCTCCCCGGAAAAACAATTTGTGCATGCTGGGAAAAAGAGGGGCTTACTGGTGCCAAAAAAGAAACTTACGACTATTGAAAAACTACTACGTCGTAAGGGTAATTTCTTCACTCAATCTTATATATATATATATATATATATATGTGTGTGTGTGTGTGTGTGTGTGTGTGTGTGTGTGTGTGTGTGTGTGTTGAAAGGATGAATAAATAAAGGAAAGAAAATGTTGAATGGATAAAATTGATTTAATATGAGTTTATTAACACGTGTTTCGGCCAGGTATTTGTTCATGTACACATGTATTCTATTTATTATTATTTTAAATATAAAACAAAATTAGAATAATAGAAAATTATAATATATTTAAGCATACAAAGAATAACGGCCTTCATCAGAGTAAAATGTTTGATATCTGAAGTTAAAACGGTCAAAATACAGAGAATTTTTGAAGTGTTCGAAAACATAATTTTTTTTAAATTATCATATTATTATTTTATTTTATATTTAAAATAATAATAAATAGAATGCAGGTGTACATGAACAAACTCCTGGCAGAAACACGTGTTAATAGACTCATATTAAATCAATTTTATCAATTCAATTTTTTTTACTTTATTTATTTATTGTTTCAACACACACACACACACACACACACACATATATATATATATATATATATATATATATATATATATATATATATATATATATATACGAACATAAGGAGAATTTTATTTATATGTACGTAGGTAGGTTGGTTGGTTGGTTGTATTTTACGGTGTGTCAAGTCATTGAGTCATTTTATTTTATTTTATTCATTCTTGATGGGTACTCACTTTTTTTCAAACGCATGTTTTTCTATTTAACCCATAGATGGGACCCTAACAAATACTGCCACTCCGGGTCAGAGTTGACCAGGGAGCAATGGTGATGAAGGGGTGTTCTACATTCCCCAGACCTCCAGAACTGGAACCTCACCATCGGAGAGTTTAACGTCAATTCCAGGACATGAAGACCCTCAGTCACCGCCTTCTAGCACATATATGATATAAAAGGTTGGGGCTTGCCATAAGGGCAATAGGGTTGGGATAATCATATAGGTGCTAGGGTTTAACGTGACCAGCCGATTGATTGTACGGGGGCTTTCCGACCGCCTCTCTAGCCTAAGTGAGAGCCAAAGTAGAGTGTTGCATGTCATGGACTTCTCAGCCACCGCCTTAAGCAGCACGGGTCGCCAACGCGATTCAATGGGGTGGGGGCTTACCTCTCTGCTGAGGTGCAGTCGGTGTATTCTAAAGCCCCAGCCGATAGGGCTATATATATATATGTAGAAAAGAAATACTCTTATCCCCATCTTTTGTACTTGATAATTATAAATAAAGATTTCATTTCATTCCAAATGATTTATAACAATAGAAAGCATTACTTTTATATTTGTTTAGTGTGTGATTTTTTTGGTCAGTGCACCGGTGTGGGTGGGGAATTGTTTGGGAACCAACGATCTGTGTATTCTCACCCATAACTACCAGCAGATAGTATTTACATTTTTGTCAATTTCAGTCCATCGAGAATTCAGTGTGGTTTGATTTGTTTTTATAGCATATCAACACTGTGGGTTATTTAATGCAAAAACTGTTTATTTTACTACCATGGTTATTTGCACAATTCCCAAAGAATGCCAGTCCCCACTCTGTTATATCATTTTTATTTCAATTAACAGAATAATCATTACAGTTATTTCTCATAATTATTATAACTTTCTGCATCTTCACATTAGAGACACTATCAAGAATATACACCCTCCGGACGTAAGCATTAGAGTTTTAATGTTGTGAAAAATATAAATTAAAAAGACAAACAAAATTAAATAAGAACGCATATAAAAAGATTATACTTAATCTAATTATATTTTATTTGGTTTCTATATATATTTGGAGAATAAAACAATAATATTAGAGATCAATAACACCAAGTAATTATCTATTAAACCCGGTTTTGTTAAAACCAGCATGCAAATTAATATATATTATGTAAACCTTTATTTCTTAGTGATATATAAAACACATTGCAGGATTCCAAAGGCACTAATAACATGGGCTGTTTTGAGGCTAATTTAACACAGATTTTCATAGAGACATCTATCTATCTATCTATCTATCTATCTATCTATATATATATATATATATATATATATATATATATATATATATATATATATAAAGGGAAGTTGTGTGTATGTATTACCGGATGAAACTATGAAAATAAAACAATTATTGACAAAGTAAATATATATACACATTCACTATCACCAGATCTTCCATTTCGTGTTGAAAATATAATTTTACAAAAAACACTAAAAATCGTCTGTTAACAAACAACCGGATGTTGACGGTGTAAATGAAAAAATGTACCTATGAATCAGCAAAGCAAAAGAGGTGCCTAAAGGTCATATGGTTCGAAATTGTATTATTTAGACTAGCAACAACAACCCCCCTCCCCCCGGTGGTGTAAAAATTAATTTTTGAATGATATTGTCTGAGGTGATGGGAGTTAAAAATTCAATGTCTGAGGGTTTGTATCACAAGTAAACAAGATCATCAATTCTATGAAAGGAGTAAAAAAATAAAACAATTTGAAATGGAAACTTACTTATGTCCCCCTAAATAAAATGTTGCGCACATCTATTAATTATTAATTAAATAATTATTTTGAATATTTACTCATAAATTTTACACAAAATCATAGGTATTTATTTATTTGTGAATTTTTAAAATTAAGTTCTTGTTACTGAAAAAAAGGGTGAGAGTAAAAAAAACAATGTATTAAAATTGCTTACTCAAACTTTGAGTGTATATAACACAGTATTGTTTTTTATTCTATGAATTAACGATTTTGACGATAAATTAAATACTAATTATTTAGACTTGTGCAATCATTGAGAATATTGTGACATAAGCTGTGACGTAGTTTTGGTTACAGACAGAAAGACACCGAATCTCCATTATTGATAGAGATGTTTTGGACTGTTGTCCTCATCTTTATTATTAACCCTTTATTATTAAACAAAATGATTCGGTCGATTTGCCAACAGGCCTTCTTCAGGTGATTCTTGTCAAACTCGGGAACCTTCTTTTCGAGCTCAAGAGCATTAACGGAACTTCGAATCAAACCCTTTATTTAATTCGGGGGGGGGGGTAGATTAAATAAAGGATTCGTTTCGAAGTTCCATGAAGCCTCCCGATTACGACATAAAGGCTCTCAAGTTCGACAAGAAGCTTCCCAGGTCAGAGGGCACATTGGTCTAAACGTAATGTATATATCTATCTATCTATCTATCTATCTCTCTCTCTCTCTCTCTCTCTCTCTATATATATATATATATATATATATATATATATATATATATATATATATATTAAAGGGCAGTTGTATGTATATGTATGTCCGGAGGAAACTTCGAAAATAAAACAATTAACGACAAAGTAAATATATATACACATTAGATATCAACAGACTTGGTTTTTGAGAAAAAAATAATAGAGATTTGATTTATATCCGTGAAGATAATTAAAAAATAAAATTTAATTGATAACAGCATGGATTTTTAAAATATTTAATATTTTAGATAGTAGACATTAACTTTGTTTTTCAGAGTAGCTGGATCAATGCAAGGTCTATTTTTTTACATAGGGATTTAAATGGGGCATCCCACGAGGATTCAACTCACGATTCAGTAATAATGGATCTGCGGGACTAACTTAAAAAATTCCCCTCTACCCAGGCGACGCCAGGTAGCCACTGCTAATACATATATAAAGGACAGTTGGTGTATATGTATGTATGTATATCCGGCAGAAACTACATAAATAAAACAATTATTGACAAAATAAACATATATACACATTCACTATCACCAGAGCTTGCTTTTTGTGCAAAAATAATGAAGATTTTATTTATATCTGGAAGATATTTAAAAAATAGGATTTGAATAGTAAGAAGGGAAAACCATTGGTTGCGTTTGTGATTAAAACATAAATCAATTATGTAAGACCAAAACAATCAATGGATCTGCGAGACTAACTTTTTATTATTCCCCCCTTACTCAGGCAACGATGCGTATCAGCTTCTAGTCTTCTTATTATAATGGAGATTATGTAACTGTCTGTAACCGAAACTACGTCACCACTGACCTCGCGATTTCCTTAGTTATTTAAGTTATATTCTCAACGTCTCACCGTGTCTATTTCCTAAGACGGTAACCGTTACACAACAAACGCAACTCATACTTTGATAATCCCTGTTTTAAAATTGTATCAACAAATTATATACATATATATATGTTCGATTTTTGACTTTCAAAACTGATATTTACTGGTTAGGAACAGTGACGTTTCGGCGGGTTTTTATAAGCAGACGACTTCATCAGTATTTTCAAAATAATTTTGTAATTGTATTGTGCTCAGTCGGTAGAGCGTTCGGCTAGAAACCACACGGTTCCTACTTCGATACCGCCCTCGCCAACTCAGCGTATGAATAGCACAGGGATCTGTGCGGTAAAGTAAGGAGCTGATGGTAGGTGTGGCGCTCCACCTCAGACGCTAAAATAATCTCCTTGGTCTAACGTTGGAAAAGGGGATAGACTCCCTCGCTGAT